>OZ026596.1:32474721-32489721 GCA_964020085.1 Micromussa lordhowensis | reverse complement strand
TAGTTCTAGCCCTGGGACAGAAAGTACTAAGCAATAATTTGTCCCTGAAAAAGCTGGATTCTGAGGTAAGGGATCTTCCTCTACTTCCCGGGCTAAAATATGTATTCTTACAAAGCAATCAAGTGGGTTTGATAAAAAGGAGGCTGCAACATTCAACAGTGCCTGCCCTAGTACAGAACCTGTCAGGGGGTAATAACAGGGTTGATAAAAACTACCCCTGGAGGACAGAATACTCACTGGAGTTTGGGCAGTGCCGTTTTTTACTGAAAGCACTGGCCACATGTACAATGTGCCCTGTACACTGTATTTGTTGCATAATGGATATGCAAAGCTTCTATCATTAAACAAAACTGACTGTGTATAAATACATGCACATGAAAAGTGGCTTTAAGGTACTTTTTATTTACCTCTGACAATTGAATGTTAAGAAATAAACATTCATGTACAAAATGAATTTCTGCGCTTTGTTGTAAACATCAGGCTAATTATATAAAGACTGAAACATCCACTAACCTGATACATGTCCTTTTTTAGCCTCTGGATAATGAGCCACATAAATACTATCAAACAGATGAAACCACAAATATTTTTTCCATCGGTCATTATCCAAACTAAATTGCCACCCAATGCAACACTTCCTTGCTTGAATATTATATGTTTGTAATCCCCCATTTGGTTACAGAACAGCCCGAAAATAGTGTAAGCACAAGAAGTGGCACGAGAAGTTCTTGTGCCGCAAGAAAACACAAACTGGCCCAAGAAGTGATGTAATGTTTTTCTCCGTCTGTCATTTATAAATCCAAATAAAATTACCATCCAACACGACACTTCCCTTGTTAAAATATAATCACCCATTTGTTTATGTAGAGAATAGAGTTAGTAGTATTCACTAAAATAAGGATTTAGTTAAAACAAGAACTTCAAATTGGGATCCACAAGCACATGTAATTAGAGATGGCTCACTTACATGGAAATACAAATTGAATCCCTGCAGTATGAAAAACGTATTATTATTATTATTTCCATTTTGTAATTTATCCATTTCATTACTGACATCAAAATTTCAAATAACATCAAAAGTAGATGTTAAAGCTATCCCAGTGTGTACTGTATGTTGTAGAACATAGTTAATCTACTAGAACCTCTGCTAAAATTAAGACACCTTCTGTACATGTAGTTGGACAAATCCTGTAAGCAGACATAACTTTATCTTCCCAATCATATATAAACACTAAACTTAACAATGTGTTTCTACTCATAGATTCATATGGACTTTAATACAGGTCTGTTTCGTAGACCAACAAAGAGTTGGTCCACTCATCAGTTAAACACTAAACTTATATTTATTAATAAGATTTACTTTTAGTTACTTTTTTAACCTTGCAAAAGCAAACACCTTCCCATTGCAATGGCAGCTGCTTACAGGAGTTTCCACTGTATACACGTAGCTGCATTTAGAACTTAGAGCTCCAGTGGGTACAATAAGGACCCTATGATCTGAAAAGACTTAATCAGAAACAAATGTGGAGCACATTGTATGTTTTACGTTTGAAAAGTCTTCTTAAGCCAATCTGTGTTTTTGTGTTCCAAATTTTCAGCAGCTTTTGTCCACTTTCATGAGAGCTGCAATGTAGGAAGGTTCATTACTGGTTGTGCTACAGATGAGTGTACACTGTACAAGCCTACAGGTGTGCTGTCTTTTTCTTCAAATTTTGAATCAACAGTGTGTAAGAATGAGGGAGTGGTTTTCTCTTGTTAACAACATTGCTGTCCACAGTGGAGTCCCATGACTCCAAGAGGAGCCTCTTGCTGTAGTGGTACGTGTACATTGTAGCTCTGGTGAAGATGGACAAGCCACCAAACTTAAAATACAAAGAAACAGGTTGAATAAAGAAACTTTTCAAAATGACTTGTCTATTCTGGTCACAATACTGGAAGCAGAACATATATTTTTAGTTAAATATATATCAAGTACATTACTTAATGGATGTTAGTCATCATCATTTGGGACTACAACATAGCCCTGAGACACAGCATCTGAGAATTTCCAGTTGAAATTATGGAAAGTCGTATCTTTTGCATCCTTTTCACTATCTTGAACATTTGTTTCTTTCTCTTCCTTGTAGTTTGACCACAAAACTGCAGCAAGTCCACACACTATGAAACCACCACCAAAACACTCCAAGAACTGCAATGACCTTCCCAGAAATATAAACGACAGCACTGCACAGAATAAGGCTTGAAGAGGCCAGGAGGCTGTGACAATGGTTGATGGCACCTGCATGTTACACCATGAGAGGAGTAAATAACACATTGACGAGGTAATCAAAATTGCATACACTAAACAATAAAAGGCTTCCATGGAAAAACTTGTAAACTTCTCTGGCTGGTTGGCATAGGTTAAGGAGGCAAGGGCCATAAAAATTGCTCCAAAGAAGTAGCTCCAAGCAGTGACAGCCATCGGCTGTGTTTTCCATGTCGAATAAGGTTGGTTAAATATGTACTTCTTCTGAATGATGTAATATACAGCTGTGGCTGATGTCTGGCCAAGTAAACACATACATCCAAGAAACTGACTGCTTACAGATGTACCACTCGCTAACCAAGATTCCTCTCTAGAATTACTTATAAGTTTCCCAAGTGTCATTGTCACAGCTCCAGTAACTGCTAAAAGTATACCAAGAATTTTGGCCACACCATGTGATCTTGTTAGCTTTGGAGGAGGCTCTACACCTGATATCATGGCTAGAAAGGTACTCCAAACAGGAACTGCCGGTTGAAACATGGACGCCACATTCGCATTTGTTAAGTAGATTCCAAGGAGGAAGAGCAGTTGGCCAACAAACATACCTGTAAGTCCCAGGACCATCAATAATGGGACGCTTCTATAAGAAAGACAAAAAGTGACATGGAGGACTTATGCCCTTTTGGCAGTTTTAAATACAGTCAACTACTGATAACTCAAACCTTCAAGGGAAATTGAAAAAGGTCAGAGTTATTGGGAGTTGAGAACAAATTAGTCCGAGTGAATGAATACTGACGACGTGAGTGAGGATAGAATATGGCAATAAGTGAAGTGGAGTTGTCTACATGTACACAAGCTCCAGTTTTACTAAAGAAAAGTGATATATTCCTGGGGCTAGTATTGTAAGAAGGAAACTAGAAGACTTGGAAGAAGCTGATCTTTTTTCTTGATCATGAAAGCATGGCTCGTAAGACGATGGTATGTTTATATATGGTCTATATCGAATCTTCTCACTCATTAATAATTCATCAAGTTAAAACAAAGAAAATCACAACCGTAAAGGAGGTTTGGATACCTGGTCTTAATTGGCATAGATTTTGACAATTTTACTTCAATCTCCATATACTCCTTACTTTTTGTTTTGATTGAGAAGATAATTATATCAAACACTCAAGACAGTGTTTCAGGCTATCCAAACACCATGAATTTCGTCAAAAATACTTTGCTGAGCATCATCTTTTCAAATCTTTTGTGGTGTTTGGATATCCTGATGAAACATTATATTACATCAAACATGGAATGTTTCTCTACTTTTTGCTATGTTTTCAGACAAACAGCTCTACTACATTACCAAATAAAATGAAATAAAAAATTCATTACGTAAAATCAAAAATCTGTAGAATTTGCTCTTGTAAAAAAGGTTACAAGTGTGCAACACTTTTGTGTTTCATACCTGTAAGTTTTGAATGAATGGAGAATCCCTGGAGATGGATATTTGAAAGATTTTCAAAGCAAAGAACTACAGAAACAATTTTCAGTAGGGCTATGAAGGAATAAGAAACACGATGCTCCTCGTGTGACAGTACTACATGTAGATGCCAATAGGAGGCCCTCAACATTATATTTGACCAAACAATGGTGCCTCCTTAGTGACAAATCAATTTTAGAAAATACCGGTAAGACAAATATCTGATGTCACCTGCTGCTTCACATAATTTATGCCATAAGTAAAGTTTGTTATTGTGACCTCACACCAGCTTACATGCTGACATTGGTTTGGAGCAAATTTTAAATGTTGAATGTACCATAAACTACACATCCCTTACTACATCCCTTACTACATCCCTTCCCAGTCTGCGATGAAATGAAAAATAATGAAAATCAAGCCTGTCAGCAAGAAGGCTGATAAGTTATTGCCTGTCAACCATAGCATAAAATGAGCTGCAAAATGACCAAGTGTGATACTGAAGTTAAAAAAAGTAAGTACCTACAGTGTAAAATGGATATTGCTAAGCCCCTTACTTGAAATGTACCCAAAGAAAAGCTAGGACAAAAAGATATAAAACAAGAATGGTAGCAAGCCTGTTGTACTGTGTCTCCCTACATTCAGTTATGCCTATATTTAATAAAGAGTCCTATCAATCTTCCTGTTTTTGCTAATAAAAGTTCTGCCCCAAGATTAATAATTTGAGTACCAACCAACTCTTTGCTGTCCCAGGTTAGTGTAAATATATTAATACTAAAGAATAAGCGTATTTCAACAAAACCCAAAATGCGAAATAATTTAAATTTTATTCAGTACAGTATCGCAAGAACTTTCCATGGTGGTCATTGAAAGAGGCGAATGTCTAAAGAAAGTGCAATAATGGCTCTTAGGATTCATATTGCAAGCGAGAAATAGCAAAATATTATTCACACATATTGTTTTCAGAGGATCATTCAATGCAAACATGCCGCCTCATAAGCTGTGCTAGTTCCAAGTTCAGGCTTCTATTGAAGTCAAAACAAAAGATAAACATTTTCCAACTCTACTGGTTTCCTGGCTTTCTGCTATACTAGCTTCAGGAATATAACTCTCCTTTAGCTAAACTGGAGCTGTTGACGTCTCCGCTTTATCGCCATATTGAAGTTACAAACTTACTGGGGTTCTATGCTCACCCGCCTCGTTTTCATGTTCTTAAACTGAGGCTTACACAAGCAGTCCGCCACTTATGTATTAGTTTGGTGTATGCATGATGGAAATCCAGGGCAAATCAATTTGGTTAGAGTTACAGTAGCGTGAAGTTTGAGTTAGAGAGGGTTCGAGTTATCAGGAGTCAACTGTATAAACTTTGTCATTTCTTTGTTTTGGGAGGTGGGAAGGAGGGGAATTATGGTTATTAGCCTCTTTGGAGGTTGATAAAAACCAGTTCAACTAGCACAAGTTCTTCTTTTTCAGGTTTATTGACTGAGCCACATCCAAGTCCATACTGTAAATTAAATGCTGCATAAATTAATGATGAATTTATGTGACAGACATGTTTTGTTGCTCACACGCCCAGGCTTCGCTTCTCAACGACAAACTACACTGGACTGGAGAGAACAGCGGAAACTGACACATCTAACCAAGAGTTCTTTTTAAAGAAAAAATTGTCATAACCATCATTAAGATCACTTTTAATCCTTTAGGTCAGAAAACACCTATTAGTCAAGCCAGGTATCCCCACACTGTTGGCTAATATTATTTTCTTTCCTCAGAAGTCTATGCTTGATCATTTTGGCATGGTCTTATTGTAAATCACATATTAGTGACAGCTTTTTATTCCGTCTTTACACTTATTGATGATAACTTTTCTCAACATCACTAGGCAATTTTGTGAGGTTACCGTATTTGGTATACCTTCAGATCGGCAATTTTCTTCAAATTTGGATGTTGAGCTCAAAGTATTGGTTGAAGAGTTATCTCTAATTTCTGGAAAAAAAAATTGTAAAAGAATTAAGCATTGGCAGAGAAAAGGAGGTTTACATTATGGCCAGAAGTAGAAGTTTCCCTCTTGATTGACAGCCCTATAACATGTATGGAATCAACCAAGATGACTTTCATGGGAAAATTACCTATGTGGATGTCACAAATTAAATTGGCTACTCGTCGGTACATGGTTGATCGGCATTGTTAAATTTCATCACGAGGTTAACAATAGTGAACTTTCTGAGCGCTGACTGGCTCAGTTATCTCAGAAGAGTTTGTTTGCGAAGCAAGGGATTTTTCTTAGAACTGTTTTTTCGATTAATTAATTTCGCTTGAAGCGGACACTTTAAAGAGTTACAACTCAAAGGGAATTTGTTCGATTGCACTAAAATTTGGACAGTAGCTAGTTTAACATACAGAAAACAAAAAATGTGTCTGCGAATTGTTTATTTCAAAAAATTTTTTTTTCTCCGAGAGCAATTTTTGTATGATCACTACAACTTAAATTGGTCAAAACTAAATTTCCCTTTGGCTTGTAGCGTTCAAAAGCTGAATGGGGCCCTTGCATTTAGTGGTCTTGAAAAATTCGGCAATTCATTTTATTATTCTTGGTATAGTTTGATGGCCAGCTTATAAGCTTCAATTTGATATAGGGGTTCAGGTATTTACATCTTAAACCAGGCGCGCTACATTGCTTGGACACGAGACACCTCTGAAGGTATACATGTACGGTGAACTTAATAGTGGCATCGCGTAGGTTCTTACATCTTTTATCTAAGCAAAAACAAATTGACCTAGTTCTCTTACAGGTTGGCAGTTGGGTGTGATTTAGAATGGATTGGGCCTCAAACTGCTTTTTATGAGGAGAATTATAATGGTAATTGAACTAAGTGGAGTGCAATTTGGTCTGAAATCATATGCATGATTTCAAAATTGAACGAGTGTGCAGCGCGAGTTCGATTTGAAATCACAAGTATGATTTCAGACCAAAATTGCTCGACCCGAAGTTCAATTACCGCTTTATTACATCCATTTTTACATCACACAATTTAATAGCCTAAATACAGGAACAAGATTTTAGTCAGGACCCATATTTATTGAACAAAGTTGCCAAATTTGCCAAACAATGGCTTTTTTGTCTTTTATTTTCCTGCAATGTGATTGGTGAGTTTAAAAAAGCTTTAAAATTTGGTTGGTTGTTTTGTTTCACTGTCCCATTCCCACTGGCAGAGGAAAAGATGTGATTTAGAGCAAAAGATTAGTGCGATTCATGAATAAATCGCACTGCTGACAAATCACATTACAAGGATAACCAGTGATTTCAAAATGGATTTAGTAAAATGTCATAACTACAAACAATTTTCATATCAGAGGAACATGAAAAGTAAACAAGATCATAAAAGTTATTTCTAATTGGCAAAGCAGAATAACCACTCCCAACAGTTTGAATTCTTGAGAGCCATCATTCGTTTCTATGGAAATTTGTCGAAGACAGATATTTTTAACAACAATAAATGGGGCTAATATACCAGAAATGAAATCCCACGATACATTAAATTGTTTTTTTGTACTCTAGCTTACCTCAGGGAAGGCATGCTAACTTTTCCTTCCACGAGAAACGCCGTCAACAACATGACGGGAAAGGCTCCCGCGTCACGCATAAGACAAAACACCAGAGGATCTGCTTTGCTGTCCTTGGCAAATTTTGTGACGATCACACCATAAGCTCCAAATCCGAGCTGAGCAGTGACCAAGGCACACCAAACTCTTAACGACATGTTTCCTACGCAAAACGTTGCAATCACCACGTGTTATGGCGGCTTCAGTGTTCAATGTTTTGCTACACCTCCCTTAATCTTGAGCGGGTCGTCCATGTTGAAAACTGTGCTCCTTCATGTAAGCTACACGATTGTGTTCTTACACACAGGGTCTGGGACTCACAAAAATATAGCCTGGGAATCTCGAGGGTGCCTGGGAACAGGTACTCTCCTTCGATCTTCCTAGAAAAATCGGGAAGAGGAAGGATTTTTCTAGGAAGATCGAAGGAGACTCTGCTCGCAGGGTAGGGAACAGGCATCCCGGCATTTTGCAGGCAAAAAAATAGTGCCACTCGGCTTCCTCTAAAAATATTATTTTGTCGTTCACTTTAGCTCGACCTTTATCATAGGGAAATCTCTGTCCCCTTTGCCAGGTTATTTTTTGAACATGATTTCTACAACTGCTACAATCCTTAGTAACAATTTTAGCTCAATTTTGTAATTCTAAGATAAGATATAATACTGTTTTGCAATGTAAGAATTTTAGTCAAATTTTTATATACTGGTAGTTTAATTCTGTTTATCTCTATTTT
Organism: Micromussa lordhowensis; assembly: GCA_964020085.1. Classification (NCBI taxonomy): domain Eukaryota; kingdom Metazoa; phylum Cnidaria; class Anthozoa; order Scleractinia; family Lobophylliidae; genus Micromussa; species Micromussa lordhowensis. The sequence goes on along the minus strand of OZ026596.1, from coordinate 32,481,678 downwards.
TGTGTGTATCGATGTCTGTCTGTTTTTGTGTCCCTGGCCTTAACATTTAAATATCTTTTCTTTCAACTGGCTGCCTGGCATTTTTAACTTCTAAGTTATTTCGGGCAGCCAGTACCCCTATCATCTACTGTACATATAATAATTATGGGGTAATTAAAATGTTGTTGTTGTTGTTGTTGCAAGGGGCCTCTCCAGCCTCAGAGTTGCTAGCCCCTCTTAGAGCTAGCCTAATGTCAGTAAGGAAAAGGTGGGCCCTGAAGATCCTGAGAGTAGCAACCCCATTTAATGCAGCGCCTACAGACCTTCAAGAACAGGGGGATTTTTCATTCAAGTAATTGTTCTTAATTCCCGAGGCTTAAGTCTGTTAAGGTCTGTAAGTGCTGCAATTGAAAGGTATTAGGAGAAATTAACCTGTTGATATTTCAGGAAGGGAATCAACATTGAAGAAGTGAACCTCTTAGTCCAAGAATAAAGGGCCATATTTTCCTCAGGCCAAGGCCCTAGCAGCTAAGAGGGACAGGTGGCTCTGGGGACAAGAACAGGGGCCAGGGTGGATCTTGTCTTTTCAGTCATGAATCTATTTTTGTTTTGATGAGTCACAGGAATGCACATTTCGTGGCGTATACTTCAATCATGATTCCCAGAATGGCTTTTCACAAAAATTCACCGGCCAATTAAGAAGGGCAATTGAAAAAGGGCAAAACGAAAGGGCCAATTGCAAAGATAATATCAAGACCATCAGCTTACTGAATGCCTGGAGCAGGCAATAAATTCCAGAAAGTTTCTCTCCCTCACCTGGTCTTCTCAGAAAATGTCCATACCCCCACTCTGAAGGGATTTTTCTAACCTCCCCAACTCTCTAGAAACTCTGATTAAGCTCCATATATTTCTTTCAGTTTTTTGGTCTTACAGAGCCCCCATCCCCCAGGAAATTCCAATCACTTCTGCTGGGGGAAGGAGTATGGATATTCTCTGAAACTGTATAATCTTTGAGGGGGGGGGGGGGGGGGACATGGAAAAGAAAAGTACATGCATGCAGGTGATCCCTAAGCACACAAACTCTGGTAATTAGTAACCTGATAATAATTAATGTCAAACATGCATTCATATTATCCTTACAAACAGAGAACATTGTCATGTATTAAAAACATGATTGTTTGCATGTAGTAAATTAATGCAAATGCCCATGCTGCCAGTGATACTTTTGTATAGAATATGATCCTCTTGAACTTCTTTACTTAAATTATTCACTAAATGAAACATTGCATCTCAGGACAGATTACATGTACATTGCATCATTTTTAATACTACTGTTTTCAGTTTTCTTTGGAACAAATAAGATCTCTCCACATAACATACAGCCTGCAGCAGCAAAGTCGCCTTCATACAGTATTTCCTAGTTGAGATAAGTTAACATATATTCTCTGGCTTACAGGTTAAAGACCACATTTCATTCACAAGCAATTTGGGACTCATGTAAGCTCATTCAGTGCTATCTGAGTTAAAAACAGCTAGAGTATATCTGGTTCCTTTTTAGCTTGAAGTAGATATAATTCTTTGTTTACTTCGTTGTTTGACCACAAAACTGCAAAAAGTCCACATGCTATGAAACCCCCACCAAAACACTCTAAGAATTGCAGTGATTGTCCTAAACACAGAGAGGACAGAATTGCACAGAACAAGGCCTGGAGAGGCCAGGAGGCAGCAACAATTGTTGGCTGCACCTGCATGTTACACCAGGAGAGAAGCAAATAACACATAGTAGAGGTAATAAAAATTGCATAAACTAAACAGTAAAAGGCTTCCCTGGAGAAATTTGTAAACTTCTCTGGCTGCTTAATATAGATTAATGAAGCAAATGATAGAAAAACAGTAGCAAAGAAGTAACTCCAGGCAGTTAAAGCCATAGGCCGAGTTTTCCATTCTGAGTGAGGTTGATTAAATATATATTTCTTCTGTATTATGAAATAAACAGCAGTGCTTGAGGTTTTGACAAAGAGACAAATACATCCAAGAAACTGGCTCCCAACAGATGAACCACTCACTAACCAAGAGTCTTCTCTGGAACTCTTCCTAAACTTTCCTAGTGTCATTGTGACAGCTCCAATAACTGCTAAAAGTATACCAAGAATTTTGGCCCAACCATGTGATTTTGTTAGTCTTGGAGGTGGCTCTACTCCGGACATCATCGCTAGAAAAGCACTCCAAACAGGAACTGCCGGTTGAAACATAGCGACCATGTTGGCTGTTGTTAAGTACACACTCAGGAGATAGAGCAACTGGGTAACAAACATGCCTGTGAGGCCAAGGGTCATGAGAAGGGGGATGCTTCTACCGGAAAAAATAAAAACATCACAAAGGCATTTTATCAATATGAAGTCTCTTTTAGTTGGTTTTAAACAGTTTACATCTGGTACGAGATCAGTGGAGGTAAATATATGTAACTGATCTGTACCACTTAGTATATTAAGCGCATGGGCCCGAGGGCAATTAAGGATTGATTTCATGGGTATTTTCAAAGTTTTCACAAAATTGCCCAAGTCACGAAGTGACAAGGGCAATTTGGAAAACTTTGAAAATACAACTGAAATTAATCCTTAATTGCCCAAGGGCACATGCGATTACTTGTTTATCACATAAAGGGCAAAAATAACGAGCCCACAACGTTTTGGGATCAAGTAATCATGCCCTCATGATAACCAAAAGTGCCCTCGTGATTAGGGAAAAATGCCCTCTGTCTCTGCCAATCAGCCTACGGTAATTTTGCCCGGTATGTGATAAACTTAGGAACCCGTCAGTGGGGTGCTTGCCTATCAAAGGCTACACCTCTCTTGCGTTGCGTTCCCTTTCGTTCCGTTCCGTAGTCCTAAGGGGCGATTTACACGGTACGACTTTCTCGCATACGGCAAGCTTACGACAGGCCTACGACATGAATTGTTTCGTGTAAATCAAACCTACAACTCGCTTACGACTGTTGTGTACGTTTTAAAACGCTACGACAATCGTAGCCGAAATCGATAGAAAATGACGTATTTTGTGACAAATTTCTTCTGAGTAGGGGACGAAGGTGAAGTTTTCTTGCGTCAAAATGGTGCACGAAGTTGTTGTTAACTGAATCCCATGAACTCGTTTCTCGAAAAGTACTGAACAGATTAAAGCGAAAAACAGCTCGTTAGAGAGCTTTTTCAAAGTGCACGACAGCTAAAACATTTGTTTACCGTTTGTTAGAACTTTCACTCCGAAAATCCCGGTGCAAACTTTTGCATATTTAATTTTGTAAGTGAAAATGTCGTGCGCGTGTAAATGATCCTAAATCATGTCGTAGGCCGGTTGTAAGCTTGTCGCGAGCGACAAAGTCGGCCCTAAGAGCCTCGTAACCCGATTGTGGGCTACTGAAATTGAACACTCGATTAAAATTTTAATTTGAGACGATCACTGAATAATCCAACACTTCAATTTAATTGCGTTTCTGAATAGTTCGATTAGTAAACTTCGGAGAGAACACGACCAAACTGAAAAACATTGTCGGTTTTTTCTTACATTCTTGAAAGCCATCTTGCGTCTCCAAGACAATTAAATCAAGGCACACAGGTACAATGTCCATCTATTTTCAAAGAACGATATTTTTCCAACCTACCAATACCAACATAACTTATACAATGAATAATAATTTTTAGTTTGCATACCTCAGAGAGGGCATGCTAAGTTTTCCTTCGACGAGAAACGCTGTCAACAACATTACGGGAAAGGCTCCTGCGTCACGCAACAGACAAAACACCAGAGGATCTGCTTTGCTGCCCTTGGCAAACTTTGTCACGATCACACCATAAGCTCCTAAACCAAGCTGAGCGGTGATCAAGGCACACCAAACTCTTAACGACATGTTTAATACACTACCGTTTACGTTGAACGTCGGATTGTGCCGCCATCTTGAATAATAATGCCACTTCATGTAAGCTGAACGATTGTGTTGTGCAAAGTTTCCTTTTATCCCTGCGGTGGGGGGTCGGGGAATTATTTGTCAAATGGTACAGAAATTTCTCAGAAATGGATTTTTTCTGATTCATGGAGGACATATCTAGACCAAATTTGCAGCACTCCCTTGGAATTATCAAGTGCTTGAGGTTTTGACAAAGAGACAAATACATCCCAGAAACTGGCTCCCAACAGATGAACCACTCACTAACCAAGAGTCTTCTCTGGAACACCTCTAACTAGTAAATTTTTTAAGTGTCGTTGTGACAGCTCCAATAACTGCTAAAAGTATACCAAGAATTTTGGCCCAACCATGTGCTATCTGGCAGACGTACGTTAAGTCCGTCAACTAGCAGGGATGCTCGAGTGAAATATGGCTAGAGGTCTAAGAAGGACAAAATGAGAAAAGTTACGAAAAGGAGAAAATAAAAGCGAAGGCAGCAACAGATACAAAAGCCAAAACACCGGATATTTTCAGTGCAAAAATAAATAATGACTAAAACCGAGGCCTATCACGAAAACTGAAACCCATGAACGCCCTACCCCCTCCCCGCCCCGTCCAAATCGGCGACGTTACGGTAAAAAAATGTTTAGAAACCGGGAATTTCACACTCCTCCCCAACTCCCTCTCCTACACCCAACATTCCCCTGTGTCTCCTGATTACACTAATGATGGGCAAAGATTTCGTGACAAGCCAACAGAAACATGAGCGAGTTACCTGAAACCTGATCCAAAGACATTAATGGCCTCTTTCCAGACATCACGATTCGTTTTCCTCGCTTTCTTTCTCTCTGGAGGTGTTACGTCTACCGGGGAAATAATTGACATTTGCCCAAAGTCGAATTCGAACTTCACTGTCGCATTCCGGCACGACCCTCCATATGTGAAAGTCAATGGCACAAAACGGAAAGGCTTGCTGTACGATTTCGTGCAATGGGGCTTAATCCGATGTTTTCGTCAATTATAGCTGCAACACGATGGCGATCCAGTGGAGGGAAATTTTCTCCGAAGATCGCTTGAGCTCAGACATTCTGCACGAAACAGCAGACATCGCAATGTCCATCACACCATCTTTCTCTTCGTCGCTGACCGAGGAGTTGAGGGACTCGAAGTCCAATTGCGTCACGCTTGTTACAGTTGTAAAATCCCCTGGACTAGCCTTGGTGATCGATTATCATGCTTGTAAGATGAAAACAGAGAAGTTGACGACCAGTACAATCCTGTCTGCTTGGCCTGTTGGTGCTGTGATTTTACTCCTGGCTGGTATCTCGGGAATCTCTATCTGGGCACTGGTGAGTGCTTCCTATAGCTTCAGATTTGTCGTCACAATCTCCTAGCCTTTAAACTAGGGCTGCATGTGACACTCCGCTCTGTAGTTGAATCCTAACTGCCAAGGCAGTATGTTGTCTGCGCCTTCTCCTACTCCTCAATGTTAAGTAAAATTAGCTTAACTGTAAGTTAAGTAAAATTATTATACATTCAACTCTCTCATCCAATAATTGTTTATTAGCTTAACTGTAATTTGATATAAGAGCTTTCCGTCTACAGAGAGTAACACATTTCTCCCACAAACTACAGCAGCCCCGCCATTCTCTGATATTTTTGTCACTTGTTTTTACTTTCTGTAGCCTGCGTGGTAGGCCGTACAAGGGGTAGGAAAGGCCCTTTCCGTCACGCTCACCCTCTTCGAGCGCTCGTTTTTTCCCCTTCTCCCTCCCCTTCGACGCCTGTCACGCAGGCTATACATTCTGCGGCTCCAATTATGCCTTGGAGAGAATTGTAGCTTTGGCGTGTGATTGCATACATCTCATTTCCAGGAAACCAGCAGCAACCAGCAAGACTTCCCATCATCCTTTGGAAAGGGATCATCCGAGGGATTCTGGTGGGCTCTTATCACTATGACAACGGTCGGGTAAGGCCAGACAAATAAACTACGGTAAAAGAAAGAGCTAGTACTGTCGCATACTTCATGTGCACTGCTGTCGTTATTTTTCTACACGATCATAATTCCGTCCCGCAGCTTGTGTTATTTGATTTCACAAGAAAAAATGACAAAGACTAGCGGTCACCAAGTTGGTAGACAAGTGCAGTCCATGTGCAGTCCGTGTGCAGTTAATGTGCGCGCTACTAGAAAAAGCAATCTTTTACATCCGCCTGCTGTTAGAACCGAGTTCGCAGAAAGATCTTTTTATCATGATTATTATGGTTGCACTCTTTTTAACGAACTGTCTTAATAGAATTTTGAATTTATTTCAAAAAATAAATACATAGTTTTCTCTTCATACTAGTTTTCTATTTATACTATTAATAGTACCAGTGTAATGTTTATATGTATATTGTAGTCTTATGACATTGTTGTGCTCAGGACCCTCACTGATAACAGATTGCTTTCTGCAAGTGAAGGGGCTACCCTGAGCGGTATAAATCAATGAAGGTTTATCTAACTATCTAGACGCAATTTCCCACCGCTACCTTTTTTCCGTTGGATTTAAGTGGATTTCTCATAATTCCTAGAGTATCCAAATCCCGACTGTTTTTTTTTATATAAACACATGCTGTAACGAATACTTCGAAAGAAAATGTCTGAAAAGGCATAAAGAAGAAATACGATATACGATAAGTCGCATCCTCACGAGCACACTTTCTGTAGCAATTTTTGTGTGACACTATTTATTTTCCCGGCTACATGAGAAAATTTGACCAAATTTATCTATCTATCATCGCAGACGTTCTGATGGCTCGTCACCCACGCCTCTCCGAGATTGCGTAACAAGCCCAAACAGGGTCTGTGTAGGGGGCTAAACAAGCTAAGGACAGGCGCCAGCCACACAAGACTTTGTCAACCTAGAGTTTATGTAAACAACCTCGTTCTCATGGCCTTTTCCCTTTTCCCCCAAGCAAGGAAAAAGGTCATGGGAACGAGGTTGTAATGTAAAAGTAGCTAAAGTTGAAATAACCGTCGTAACAAGTAGTGAAATGAC
>OZ026596.1:32377221-32469721 GCA_964020085.1 Micromussa lordhowensis | reverse complement strand
TGAGTTGGAAAACTCAGTGAGACGTTTGGTATTGTTAAACCTGCAATTCAAGGTCATGAGAAATCCTCTCTGTAAAGAATTGCTGATATACCAGCCCACTAGTACCGAGGTTGAAGATTTCTACCCATGGTACATCGATAGCTGTGTCTTGAACGTTCTCCTAACCATTACCGCCATCGTCTTTAACAGCGTCACAATCCAGGCGTTAAGAAAAGCTTCCTCCTTGCCAAAACCTCTAAGAACATTGCTTCTTAGTCTTGCTTTTACTGACCTGGGTGTTGGTTTACTGTGCCATCCCTTTAACATCGCATTTCTGATCAAATGGCTAAACCAAAATATGGAAATGTATCCAACTTGTGCTACCTATACCGCATTTACGTTTATCACCAACTCGTTGTCTAAAGCTTCGTTTTTCGGTATCGCAGCCCTAAGTGTAGACAGGTTCTTGGCAATTCATCTTCATCTCAGATACCAGGAACTTGTGACTCACAAGCGTGCTGTTGCTGTGGTAGTCTTGATGTGGATACTGAGCGTAATTTTTGCTTTATTCAGGTTGTTGGTCTCTACCGATATTACTTACGTGGTTTTTGCTATTAATGGGGTAATATGTTACGTGGTTTCAGCCTGCCTATATTTCAGGATTTATTTGGCCGTGCGACGACACAAACATCACATTCAAGGCCTGCAAGTAGCACAGAATGGTGAAATGGCCGCAAGTATGGCCAGCGCCAGAAAATCTGCAATCGGTACATTCTATGTATTTCTCGTGTTTTTGTTCTGTTATTTACCGCACAGTTTTAGTTTGGCTTTCATTGCATTACATGGATCAAATGCCCAAACAAAGGTGTCCACAATTTATACATGGACCCTGGTGTTATTCAATTCATCTTTAAACCCTATTATTTACTGCTGGAAGCTAAGACCCGTCCGACGCGCTGTTATGGACATACTGCGAAAAACACTTGCAAAACTGAGGAAAGCTTTCAGCTAGTGAATAGGCTGAGAAAGCGGAACTGCCGGATTGGATTGTACAAAGCCAAATGCATTGCTCTATGTGATGACATTGTCGTTTTCTAAACTTATTCAGGTTTTTCAACATTTTAAACGACGGCTGAAACCATGTAAACCTACCCTTTTTAATCATATATGCATGTCTGTAGTGCCAAGGTGTTCGTTTGGACTGAGGAAGTAGTTATACAGAAGGAAGTAGAAGTAGAAGAAGTGGAAGAAATAGTAGTTCCTAAAAATATTAAAGCTACCTCTGACAAGACGATGCAATAAGAGGTTAATTCGTAGCGAGTTAATATAAATACAGGATCTGAGAGTAAAGGCAAAAATCAAGACAAATTTGTATAGAGCAAAGCTGCATGCATGGAAGCGAGTACTCTACTTCAAATCATTCAGTGACAAGACGTGAGAAGCTATTCATCTGTGGAGCAATACAAAGAGCCAAGTTTACTTGGTCACTGACACGATCAAGAGAAATATGACTTTGTATATAGAACAAAATAAGAGTAAATGGGCTCCTTTCGTGATATTGTAAATAATAAAAGGAAGCAAATGTAAATAGTAAAAGCAACTTGCAAATAATAAAATGATCTCCTCAACCAATCGCCAGGGGCTCGTAATTCTCATGTCTTGTTTGAATTCAGAGTGTAAATTTGAGATAGCATGAAACACAGGGCGTGAAGGAGATTGATTGTTATTAGGCTTGATACAACGGTGCAAATTGCAACTGAAGGCTTGCACCCAAATCCAACAGATTCAAATAGCGAAAGCGTGGCGGCCATGTTGGATGGACTAACTAATGAAGAAAAAAAACATGTCGGTAATGACGTCACATGAAAATCAAGTATATTGATCAACGTTGATTCAAAACAATGTACGTGACCAAAGTTAACGTCGCGTGCCAGTAATATCCCGGGCTACCGTCAGGACGGCGGTGATCGTGCGAAAATTTGAGAACCCCTAAGAGGTACCAAGATCCCGTTTCGTGGGCGTAGCTTGAAAATGTTTTCATCATTAAGAGGTACCAATTCTGAGGCGAAATTAAATACCAGGTGATGTTCAGATATTTCCTGCCACATCTTTTTGGATCAATACCCTAAAAGTTACAACAAAAGCTGCCGCTGTGGACAATTTGCGAATAGGAGACACCAAAATCACCTTTTTAACCCCTAAAAGGTACGACGAGCACTCACGTCCTTTTTATACGATTTTTATATCCCGGCTTTTTGTTTTTTGCAGATAGAAAATCACCAGATACGTAGCATGATCGCGTAGGCACTTACTCTGTCACGTACATGGATCTGAATCGAGGTTGGCCGGTTTGCGCTGCAATAGACGGTGAATTTCGTTTCCCAAGTCTCATCTCGTGAGCGCGTAGAATTCATTTTATTACTTGTAGTTAACCCTTCGATTCGAATTTAAAACTGCGAAAAGGATAGTTTAATTGGAGTCCATTTGCTGTTATTCATGATCCATTTACCATGTTAAAAGCACGACCTTTTAATTTTAATCCATAACTTAAAACAAAACTTAAAACTCATACTTTATATTCCATACCTTAAAACAACACCGATTCCTTAATTTTGAGACAATTAACTCAATTCAATAGTTCAAAGATATTTACAGGCCGACTGGATACACCTCACACATATCATACGAATTTCGGTGGAAATAATAAATCAACATTCTCTTATAAAACGAACTAAAGGTACTTTTCAGCAGAGTTTTTGTTACGTGACTTTTAAATAACTTTGTAGATGAGATAATTAATACATCATAATATTACATATTGTCGGCGACATAGATAGACGTTAAAACTTTTATATAATTTAACATGAGTGGCTGGACTACTTAGCACTCAATATTCACTGACTAATACAACCAAAGGACTACCTTGTCTCCTCGATCAAAGGGCAACCGGGGAACTGAGTTAATATTCCAGGTTGCTAATAACCTTTACTGCATTAGTTTTATTTTCATACAATTTGCCTTTATTAGCAGCCACTTCGTAGAAGCTATCAAGTTAGTTAAACAGTCGGTAGGTATATCATAATAAGACTGCAATCTTTTTACACGCACTTCTTTTCTGTCTGTATAATTTGCGGTCGCTAGCCAAGAGAGAAGTTTTGAAAAACAACGAAACTAGACGCAGCTGGTTTTCCGTGATGAATGGAAATAAAGAGCACTAACAAGGATCCTCGCTTAAAATCTTAAAGCACTAATAAATACCATGTTTTGTCCATTAAAGGTTCGGAATATTAATTTATTTCAAATTTCAGGACCTTTCAGACTTTGTTTTTACTCATTTTTATGACCGCACTTCAAAGCGTCTGTGATCCGACGTTCAATTTCCCCACGCCATCGCATGACCCTAAGTGTGTTCACGTATATTGGTTTGATTCACCGTTTCTGCCTCTACGTGTGGGCGTTAAAAGCAGCTGGTTTACGGAGAATAATACTGGATACTCGGCTTAAAGACTGTTTAATACCCGGAGAACCGTATTTGCGCGCGGTGCACTTACTGCAAATTTAAGGTTTCCCTTGTCAATTACCAAGATCGCGAGCCATGATTGAAACGACAGAACCAGCATTTTGTTTTTTAGAGGTAATGTATACAGTTTTTTACTTAATTTTCTTTATTTTTTTTTTGCAAGAAGCCAAGAGTTGTTTTCTCGTCTCCTGATACATCAATTTTTTCAGTCCATCTTCGCAGGTCGTAATTTTATGTGGCCCATCATAGGAAGATCGCTGAATCGAAGATGAGCGCTTAATAGACGAAATATGTCATTACAGTTTGAAAAAAATAAGTAATCAATTAGAACAAAGAAAGACCGCATCGGGGCGTAATAGCTTCCCTTTAAACCGCAAAACCTCTTCTTCCTTTAAAATTTGAAATTTAACCATCGTCTTGCTCGAAAATTATCATTCGCAAAATAATCAAAGAAAATGTTTTAGATGATGATGACATCCAAGAAAGATATTTGATTTGTGACAGTGTCTGTTGCTTTTAAAATGTAATTCTTGTAAATGAAACTGGTGACAACTACACGTATAGATCAAGACAGTGCTTGCTTTAATTTTATATTGCTGATTTAAAAAGGCCCTTTATGTAACGAAAAATAACGAAACTATGGAAGCATTTTCTTGTGACGTCTTGTCGAGTCTTCTTTTCTGGAATTTCAATGTCTGGAACTGCCTGTGGTGTTTCTCCTTTCTCATTCTTCTCTGGTTCATCAGTGGTGTTGATAACTGCATTTACTAGCTTAAACTGACTGGCATCTCGGCAAACTTTTCGTCCATCTGTCACACGTCTGGCTGTTACTTGGGAACCACGAATGCTGCACACGACATAGAACACATGTTCAAAGGGCGTACTCCACTTGTTATTCCCTGGTTGTTTGACAAGCACGTAGTCTCCTAGTAGCAGATTATTCTCTCTGGTTTTTCTCCCTTCTCTCTGTTAATTCATTTTCTACTTGTATTCTGCGTCTCTGCGGTCTATGATGTTATCCTTCTGTTTAGGTTCAACATAGTCCAACTTCATTCTCACAGGTGTCCCCTTAAGGGCTTCATAAGGCGCAACTCTTGTAGCTTGGTGCGGTGTTGATCTGTAGGCGATGAGCATGTCTTGAACTGCATTTCTCCTCTCAAGACGGGTTTTGCTTTGCAGATTTGCAATTTGTTGGGTCTTGTTTAGGGTTTGCATGAATCTCTCTACTTCTCCATTCGCTCTTGGGTGGAGGGCTGTCACCCTGTGGTGCTGAAATCCTTCTTGCTTTTTAAATTCATTGAACTCTGTAGAATTGAATGGGAGTCCGTTGTCGCTCTCAATTCTCCTCGGCGTTCCATATATGGCGAAGATGTGCTTCAATTTCTCCTTGTTGGTCTGGAAATCAGTTGATGGTACAGACTCTACCACTGGGTATCTGGTTCTCGAACCTCGTTCCCATGGTCTCTCATCTTACCACCTGGAGCGAACGAATGTGTTGAATTGACCTCCACTTGACATTGTCACGCCACAATGATCGCGAAACGTGTGATTGTTTTGAAGAGAAATGTTTCCCTTCTACCCTGGTCTTGGTTTTGACAAATTTTATAGTAAGGCGCCCCTCCCTCAAACCTTTTGTTTGGCATCTCCAAGATTCTGGGAGACACGTGACCAGCGTGTGCCAGGGTCTCTCCTCGGTAAGATTAGAGACCCTGGGAACGAGGTTGCTGGTTCTCTTGTCAATCAGGACAAGATTGTAGTGTCCGTCTGGGGACGGTCCACCATGATCAAAGGATACGGTGTCCCAAGGTCGGGTTGGGATGCTGGTCACTTTGACTGGCTCTTCTCTGTCTCCTTTCGGAGCTACTTGGCACTCATAACACTGGTCAATAGCCGTGTCTATCATACTGTTCATCAGTGGGAACCAGTACTTTTTTCTCAGCATTTGCTTGGTCTTGGTTTAGGATTAGGGTTAAGTGCACTATTCTGTGTACTAGTTTAACCACTTTTCTCTGAAGTGCTGGTGGAAGTACGATTCGACGTTCTCTGGAGATGAGTCCCTCTGCAACTGATAACGCCTGTTTCACATGTAGGTAGGGTTCAAGGTCTTTGTCTCTCTTTTGTTTCTCCCAGTCCCCCTTGGCGATTCTCTTGGCTAATCGCTGCATGACCTCATTTTCTGAGTTTCCTCTCTGATTCTTGTGACAACCACAGCGTGCTCTGTATTCACGTTCCATCTGATGATCTTCTCAGTTTTGTCATGTCCTGTCTCAGGCAGAGGGTGTCTGGAGAGGAAGTCTAAGGGATCTGCTTCATCCTTTCCTGGTTCGTACACTATCTCGTAATCTAAGTCTTGCATTTCCATGATCCATTTCTCTATTCTTAGTGGTACTTTGGCCTTTACTTTGTTAGACAAAGGTACTAGTGGTTTGTGGGCAGTCACGATTCTGAATCTGGATACTCCGAGTAGGTAAATTCTCAGTCTCTCCTTGGCCCATTTGATTGCCAAAGCATCTTTCTCGGTTTGACTATACCTCTTCTTGGTCTCTGTCATTGTTCGGCTGATGAAGTGTACGGGTTGGATGCCTCTGTCTGTCTTCTGGAGCAGGGCTGCTGATAATCTTTCATTGAAGCTTGCTTCTGTACGGAGGATTATGGGTTTTCTTGGGTCGAAGAATGCCATGGTCTTCTCACTTGAGATGGTGTCTTGTATCTTTCTGAATGCTTCCTCTTCTTGTTTACCCCAGTGAAATTTCGTTTCTTTCCTGGTTAGCTGATACAGTGGTGCTGCTATGGCTGCATAATTCTGGATGAAATTGTCCAGGTAGCCTGCCATTCCCAGGAAACCTCTTACTGCCTCTTTGTTCTCAGGTACTCCACACTCCTTGACTGCTCTTACTTTGTCAGGTGATGGATTCAGTCATAGTCATAGTCATAGTCATAGTCATAGCAATTTTTCTTGGACAACTCTGTCCAAGGGGGAAAGGTGCATGAGGTTATCCCTATGTAAAGCACCAACCCATGAGACAAGGCCAGACCACAACACCGGGAACTACGTGCCCTACTCTCAGTCCATCCTTGGTGAAAAAATGTCCGAAGAACTCAATTTGTTCCACTCCAAATTGGCATTTTTCTCTGTTAAAGGCGATTCCGTGATCCCTCGCTCGCGTTAGGACGGTCTCCAGTACTTCTTTATGTTCTGTCTGGTCTCTTCATCCCAGGAGTATGTCGTCTCTTTGGTTTAAGCAGTGGTGTATGTCACCAAAGATTCAGAACATGGCTTTTTCGAAGACATCTTGTGATGGTTTTGCTCCGAACACCGGTCGTTGCGGTCTGTAATTCCCCCAAGGTGTGCTGAATGTTGCTACTTGTCTTGTGGAGGGGTCATGAGCTAACTGGTGGTAACCTTGTCTGAGATCCAGCTTCGTGAAGATCTTGCAGTCGTGCAGACGGTAGATAAAGTCTTTTATACTCTTGGTGATTGAACGCACCGGCTTCGCTTCATAGACTGGTTTGGAATTCTCATGTCAATGCTTGCTCTAATCATGTGAGACTCTAACTCATCACTCTTCATCTCTGTGAATTTTGGTTTGGGTTGAACTACTAGTGGTGAGCACCAGGTAATCGCCTCTCCATCTGGAACGTTCTCAAATATCTCCTCCTTCACTCCCTGGTCTAGCCAATCTTTGAGCAGCTTCTGTAGGTGGTGTAGTACAGGGCGTGGTTTCTGAGCCACAGGTTTTGCGTCAGTTTCCAATTTCTAGGTTGACTTCAATCTTCTTGCCTGTGTTTGTTTCCCGAAAGCAGCCGATTCCTTGGAATACGTCGCTGTATTCGCGCAGTACTGTTTCAATGCTGTCATCCGACATTTTCACAGTGTTGATTCGCAGTTCATTGGTTTCTTTGAGTGTTCCTTCTGGATCGATTTTGAGCTCTCCAAGTTCCAACAGTGTGCTTTTACTTAGGAGTGGGGGAGAGTCCATCTTCCCTTGGATCACTAAAAACTTGCTCTTCTGAGTGCCTCGGTTCTTGTTCCGTAATGTGGTAGTGAATTCGCCTTTCACTGTTAGATCAGATTGAAGCGTCTTCAGTGTGTCTCTGCTAGGCTCAAGCTCTTTGATTTCTTGTAATCTGTGCTTGAGGGCCTTGAACTGATATTCATCCATTACATCTGTACGGAGGATTATGGGTTTTCTTGGGTCGAAGAATGCCATGGTCTTCTCACTTGAGATGGTGTCTTGTATCTTTCTGAATGCTTCCTCTTCTTGTTTACCCCAGTGAAATTTGGTTTCTTTCCTGGTTAGCTGATACAGTGGTGCTGCTATGGCTGCATAATTCTGGATGAAGTTGTCCAGGTAGCCTGCCATTCCCAGGAAACCTCTTACTGCTTCTTTGTTCTCAGGTACTCCACACTCCTTGACTGCTCTTACTTTGTCAGGTGATGAATTCAGTCCATCCTTGGTGAAAAAATGTCCGAAGAACTCAATTTGTTCCACTCCAAACTGGCATTTTTCTCTGCTAAAGGCGATTCCGTGATACCTAGCTCGCGTTAGGACGGTCTCCAGTACTTCTCTATGTTCTGTCTGGTCTCTTCATCCCAGGAGTATGTCGTCTCTTTGGTTTAAGCAGTGGTGTATGTCACCAAAGATTCTGAACATGGCTTTTTCGAAGACATCTTGTGATGATTCTGCTCCGAACACCGGTCGTTTGGGTCTGTAATTCCCCCAAGGTGTGCTGAATGTTGCTACTTGTCTTGTGGAGGGGTCTAGAGCTAACGGGTGGTAACCTTGTCTGAGATCCAGCTTCGTGAAGATCTTGCAGTCGTGCAGACGGTAGATAAAGTCTTTTATACTATTGGTGATTGGACGCACCGGCTTCGCTTCATGGTCTGGTTTGGAATTCTCATGTCAATGCTTGCTCTAATCATGTGAGACTCTAACTCTTCACTCTTCATCTCTGTGAATTTTGGTTTGGGTTGAACTACTAGTGGTGAGCACCAGGTAATCGCCTCTCCATCTGGAACGTTCTCAAATATCTCCTCCTTCACTCCCTGGTCTAGCCAATCTTTGAGTAGCTTCTGTAGGTGGTATAGTACGGGGCGTGGTTTCTGAGCCACAGGTTTTGCATCAGTTTCCATTTCTAGCTTGACTTCAATCTTCTTGCCTGTGTTCGTTTCCCGAAAGCAGCCGATTCCTTGGAATACGTCGCTGTATTCGCGCAGTACTGTTTCAATGCTGTCATCCGACATTTTCACAGTGTTGATTCGCAGTTCATTGGTTTCTTTGAGTGTTCCTTCTGTATCGATTTTGAGCTCTCCAAGTTCCAACAGTGTGCTTTTACTTAGGAGTGGGGGAGAGTCCATCTTCCCTTGGATCACTAAAAACTTGCTCTTCTGTGTGCCTCGGTTCTTGTTCCGTAATGTGGTAGTGAATTCGCCTTTCACTGTTAGATCAGATTGAAGCGTCTTCAGTGTGTCTCTGCTAGGCTCAAGCTCTTTGATTTCTTGTAATCTGTGCTTGAGGGCCTTGAACTGATATTCATCCATTACATTTGCGCTTGCTCCACTATCTGGTTCAACGAAAGCATCAATGTCTCCAATACGGATTAGTACGGTCTCTTGGCTTGGACCTGATATAATCTTCTTCACTCGGTGTAGGTGTTGTGCTGTCTGCTGAAGGTAGATGTAATCATCCTCCGAGTCACTGCTTGTCTCCTCAGCCTCTGTTGTTTTCTTAACTTGCTCTCTCTTGGTCTCTTTGGATCTCTCTTGGGGTATGCCACCGGTTCTGCAACATGACGCATAATGGTGTACTTGCCACACTTCAAACACTGTTGTCCGTATGCTGGACAGTTTCGGCCTGGAGGGTGTGCTCCTATCTTTCCACAGTAACCGCAGCTTTTGCTTTTCTTTTTCTCTTCTTTCTTGTGGTCTCGTTTTCCGGGAGGTCGCAGCGGTTTCTTCTTCAAATTTCTTCTTCTGCTCCATTTGCCACTCTTCGGCGGAAAATCCTCTGACTCGTGCCCTTCTTTCGATGTTTTGAAATCTTCTTTCATATCTTTGACTTGCTGATTGATATCTTCTCTTTGGCTTGCTTCCTCAAGAAATTGATCGAGGTTCCATTTCTTCTGAATGCTTCTTTCTTTCTCCATTCTCTCCATGCCCGTCCAACTTCCAGAGGGTTTTCTGGAATCTTAAATGGCTCTATCTTTAGTGATTTTTTGACGCTGAGTACTCTTATTTTTGTCGGATTCAGCGCGTGTCCTTCGGCTCCTTCCTGGCCTGGCGTATCTGGCATGATTTCGAGAGAGAGAGCTCTCTATCTAAGTTAGTAAGTACACGCAAATGGACGTCGACAAAAACCTAGCTTTTAATACAAGTGTTTAGTTTCCTGAGCACTTATTATAAACTAGGACGAAAACCACACACACCTGTAAAAATTACTGTATTCTAACTAGCTAAAAAGGAGTAAAGCTTGCCTGTAACACGAGTGAACAAATTGTGTTGCGAGTACAAATTACCAAGATTTCCGAAGTTAGCAGGAAGTAAATGCAATATTTTCGACAAGTCAGAAGTTTTTTGAAGATACCGAAGCTCATCGAAAGCCTCGGAACATAGTCGAATTAACAGACTTCCAAAGATAACCGAAGGTTGCCGAAGATGACTTCAATATTTCCGAAGATTTTCCAGCTTTTATAATGTGAAGATTTGCGACTACTTTTGGGAATTTTCCTTAGGTAATTCTAAGACCATGGGTGATACTTACTGCCTAAATAGTCAATCAGTGTATATCCCAATGTTGTAAATAATCTGCTGGGGTGTATTATAAAAACAAAACTACGGTTGGTAATAATGAATTTGTCAAATCTATAGGTTCAAGGTAGTTTTTCTCCGAAGAACTCATCCATTGTAAATGTTGTCACTTTTTTAAAGTCTTAAATAAGCTTGTTACTTGAATTAAGCCTTTTGTTATGTATAGGAATGCAGTTTTAGAATCATCATAATGGTTTAAATGTAAATGTTAATAATTATTTTTTTACAGAGGTATTAATATTCACAGATGTTTCACCTTTCACTTTTTTTAACTTTTCCTTTTTCAGTGTGGAATACCTGAAAACAACCTTGTAAGCTAAACCTTGTGTGCTTCCACGGTTATTAAGCAACTTACGTGTATCAAGGAGAACGAAAGGCTAGATCACTGAAAATTATGAAAATTACTGCCAAGATTTGTGCAAAACAGCAAGAGAGTAATAATTTTTCTTCAAAAATCGAATAAAGCAGCAAAAACCTGGTAGTTTTTTCTAAATTGAAAGGCCGCCATTTTGATTATCTTTTCAGCCGGTTACTTCCTATAACAAGGAACGACAGACAAAATGTCGTGACGTCACTACGTACATGCAATTGTTCACAGAAACCGAAGTAAATCTTTCCTATTAATAAACCCAATAAATGCAAGATCTGGTTAGGTTTCCGTAAACTGCATAGAAAGTAACAAATGAAACAGAATAAAAATCTATTGATTGATAGATCTGACCTTCAAAAACTACTTCGCACATTCATATCTGGGAGTAGAGTCTGAAAAAAGAATCTGGTGGAGGCTAGGAAAATCTCGCTCGAAAGGTTTAGAATTGTTTCTGTATTTCAAATGACTCATCAAGATTAGAAATTTTCCTGAAGTACTTGAGGACTTATTTCAATCTTCGCAATTGCATTATCTTCAGAAAAGGAGAAGTGATTTTCCAATTCCCCAGCATGGAAGTGGAAAAAGAATTGATTGAAACATCAATTTTTGAATCTGATGTTTCTTCATCATTTGATTTATTCATTAGGTAACAAGACAACCTGTAGCTTACCGTTGATCGCGGAGCAGTTTACTGAGGTACAAGATGCGCTTTCGAAGCTCACTTCGCAAGTCCAAAAGATACAAGAGAGTCTGCTAGCGGTCAGAAAAACCAAACCACAAACAAAACAAAACGATTCAAGTATCTCCGCTGAGATGTCCATCATCGAAACTGAAACAACTGGCTAATCTTATACTACAGGCTAAGAAATTTCTCAAATGTGATTGGCTAAGACCAGTAGCATTTCTGCCAAATTTGAAATACTTACATGTAAAAATTTCAGTTTCCACGGAAATCTAAATGATCGAACAATATGGCGGAAAGATTTTCAAAATTCTGTGGAAAAACTGCAAGAGCTAAAGGAAATTACCAAGATATGGAAACAGCAGAG
The DNA here is from genome assembly GCA_964020085.1 of Micromussa lordhowensis. Taxonomy (NCBI): domain Eukaryota; kingdom Metazoa; phylum Cnidaria; class Anthozoa; order Scleractinia; family Lobophylliidae; genus Micromussa; species Micromussa lordhowensis. Next base: position 32,457,995 of record OZ026596.1, on the reverse strand, counting down.
AATGTACAAAGATCTAGGTCACTGTTTCGTCGATTTAAGGTGGAAGGCAAAGGATACAGTCCTCATATTTTCAGTGAGCTACAAAGCGAACCAACTCAGCTGACGAAGTTCGATGCATAGCTTTATCGTAGAGCGCTCTTTTAGCTGCTATCGAAGAAGGTGAGAGAATGAAAAACGGCTCCTTCAAGTCTTTATTTTACAGTTCAGAAGTACAGCTAACCAGAAGTAAACGTCGTCCTGGTCTCTGGAAACTATTTTCCGCTGCTGTAGTCACCAAAGAAATGATAAATAGCCAACAATTTTCACGGCCTGCTGCTTAAATAAAAGCCCAAAGTCCACGTTCTACACAAGCAGAATCGGTTAAAAAATCTATTGATAAACTTCGATTGACGATGAGGCTGTTCAAAATGTACACTTCAAAAGATATTTACAGGTATTCAAGTATTGTTTTATCTCAGTTGAAGCGAAAATCATTTGAACATGTGTGACCTTTGTGCGTTCACATGTTTGATCACATGTTGTAGTAAAACCAATCACCCGCGCGTGACTAAACAGCGGTACAAGATGCGAAATTTCTTTGCCTTGTAGTATAAACAAAAATAGCACGGTTTCTTCGGGGTATTTGGTATAAATACCGGCTTGTGATATTTCAAAACACTCCAAATATAACTCGCCGCAGCGGCTCGTGATATTTTGGCGAATTTTGAAATATCACTCGCGGTATTTAACCCAAATACCCCTAGAAACCGTGCTATTTCCTATACTTATGATAGATAAATACTTTATGGGACCTTAAGCAATGGCGACGGCGACTTCAATGTCGACATCCAGTAAAAAATAGTTTATATTTTACCTTTGAAATCGGCAGCTGTATAGACTTGTTCAGTGCACCGATCTCTCTCAGAACTTACTCAAGCTAAATGTGTAATGCCAGCGTTGAATTCCGAATTAAAATACGAAAAATTAGCCGCCGCCGATCCCCAAAATACGCAGAATTTAATCATTTCAAGTTGTCGTTTTGCAGAGGACAGCTAAGAAATGTACAAAGAGTTAAGACGCATGTGCACAGTCATTGCTCTGCTCAAAAAACCTTTTGTTTGGTTGCGTTTCCGTTTGTAATTTTTTTAGTGATTTTTGGGTACATTTGGGGATAAATAGTTTTTCTCAAAGGATTAGTAAGATTTATGGAGATAGGACATTTTGAAGATTTGATGTTGTTTAACATAAGAATTTGAAGTTTAAAAGTGGTAGACGTACACTAAACAGATGCCTACCAACCTGGGGTTCCCTCTCGGGGGCGTTAAACTGTCTGGTGATGTTCCAAAAACTTTTTGCCTTTTAATCCCTCTCTAAACTTCCTGAAATTTCACTTAAATTCATGTCAAGCCCCATCGCCACCTTAACATTTAAGGTGTCACCCTAAGTTATATGGAAATTTTCGTTACCTTGCTCCTTTGCATTTGAAGCTCTTGAAATTAAATGAAAATCTCTTTGTACACTTACATGTGGTGTGCATGAAGGAAGTAAGTAAGTAACACCTTTATTTAAAAACAGGGTGACCCTTTCAGCTTTCAAATACAAAACTGCTATCAACAGGGGCCCTGTACATTACAAACGTTAGAGATTAAGATGAGATTAAAATTTACAAGATACACTAAAAAGATTTAAAAACAAAAATATCAATACAAAACAAAAATAATCAAGACTACATATTTTTAAGATAATTAAAAATTTGCGGAGATTTCTAGGTTCCTTTGTGTGTAGTTCATGAGGACTCATGGAAATTTCCATATTCTATTGAAATCAACTGGTATAAAGCTCGCCAGCGAGAGGATTAGACGAAATTTAACATGTTTTGATTTTCACCTGCATCGCCTCTGGAAGAAATTATGTCCTTTGAGATAAATGTTACACATGAACTGATTGAGCGGTAAAAGTTAATATACTCTTTAGGAATCTTTCAGCCTTGATTCCTATTAGACTGCACTTGGTATAATTTCATAGAAGTAGCTCATTATTGCCATAAAATCGGCATTTTAGAATAACCCGTTTGTTTTTTTATGAAGCGGAAAGGTGGCTGGAATAAAATGCACTTGATACTGAATATTCACTGGCACGATTTAAAGTAAAGAACTTCAATCAGTTGGTACCCGAGGCTCTTTCCACAAATTTTCATCTGCATATTTAGACCATCTTTTTTTATCTATATAGTTTTATTTCTGTACTTGCCGATTCACTGACACAAATTGGGCTAAACCTGATTACGGGAAGATATGCACCCTCTAAACTTACTGCTTGTATCATAACTGTCTGTCTTTGAGTAAGAGGGGAGCAGATTTAGAGGCACCTGGTTTCCAAGTGTTAAATGGATATGAAATATTCACTCAGTTGGTTGTCTTGAGAGTAAAGGAATATTAATACCAAATAAGCCATTAAGCGCCCCAGTGTTTGTATCCTAACACAATAACAAATGTTTTGCACTTTTTTTTCTGTCTGTCTAAGCCGCAGGGAAGCAAACTTAGAGGCACCTGGTTTCCAAACGTTTGATGGATATGGAATATTTACTCAGTTGTAGTAAAAGAGTAAAGGAACGTTACTACCATATAAACCCAGTTATTTCAAATTCAGGTTTTTTCCTTGCCAGTCGCCACGATTCAACAAAGAAACTTCGAATTATTCGGCCTTCTCTTTCTTCATACAGTCATTTCGACTACTTTTTAATGATAGAGGGGGTTTACATATGCTAGCTCCATATTTGGGCGCTTAATCAAGGGTGGCGGCGGATTTAATCGACGGGATACGGTATTTCAATTTACGATCTGTCATGAATAACAAAGTATTGCATGTCTGTTTTTCCAGATCATTATTCAAGGAAGAAAAAGTGCATTTTCACTTGTGTCGAATTTTTTACCCAGAGTGTTTATTGGCATTTGCTCTAAAACCTGAAATGATACTATTTCCCATTGCCTGGCAGCTGTTTGAGGAGGAACACGAACTAATTTGTCAGTGAATATAAAAGATCACGCCAGTATCTTATTGCTGAGCTGACGCAGCTTCTGGGTAACCTTTTCTTGTGAAACAATTCAAAGTCATGAAACATGGTCTCTGTAACGAGAAACTGATATATCAGCCCACCGGTATCGAGGTTTAAGACTTCTATCTGTGGTACATCGTTAGCTAAATACTGGTCACAGAAATCAAAAACATCACCGGATGTCAGTCTTTCAAGTTCATTGAACTTGGGAAGACGTCAAATACAGCATTTATTCTCGTAACAGCTGAATAAATATTGCACGCCTACACAAGCTAATAAAAACAACCTAATATTCTGGATGATGATCCGGTTGACATCTAACAGCATCGACGGCTTTCATCTAACTGTCATGAGATGACAGGGAAAGCGTTCCTGAAGAGAGCTTCTTATTGCTGAGTTGAAAAACTCAGTGAGACGTTTGGTATTGTTAAACCTGCAATTCAAGGCCATGAGAAATCCTCTCTGTAAAGAATTGCTGATATACCAGCCCACTAGCACCGAGGTTGAAGATTTCTATCCATGGTACATCGCTAGCTGTGTCTTGAACGTTCTCCTAACCATTACCGCCATCGTCTTGAACAGCGTCACAATCCAGGCGTTAAGAAAAACTTCCTCCTTGCCAAAACCTCTAAGAACATTGCTTCTGAGTCTCGCTTCTACTGACCTGGGAGTTTGTTTACTGTGCCATCCCTTTAGCATCGCATTTCTGATCAAATGGCTAAAGCAAAATATGGAAATGTATCCAACGTGTGCTGCCTATACCGCATTTACGTTTATCACCAACTCGTTGTCTAAAGCTTCGTTTTTCGGTATCGCAGCTTTAAGTGTAGACAGGTTCTTGGCAATTCATCTTCATCTCAGATACCAGGAACTTGTGACTCACAAGCGTGCTGTTGCTGTGGTAGTCTTGATGTGGATACTGAGCGTAATTTTTGCTTTATTCAGGTTGTTGGTCTCTACCGATATTACTTACGTGGTTTTTGCTATTAATGGGGTAATATGTTACGTGGTTTCAGCTTGCCTATATTTCACGATTTATTTGGCCGTGCGACGACACAAACATCACATTCAAAGCCTGCAAGTAGCACAGAATGGTGAAATGGCCGCAAATATGGCCAGCGCCAGAAAATCTGCAATCGGTACATTCTATGTATTTCTCGTGTTTTTGTTCTGTTATTTACCGCACAGTTTTAGTTTGGCTTTCATTGCATTACATGGATCAAATGCCCAAACAAAGGTGTCCACAATTTATACATGGACCCTGGTGTTATTCAATTCATCTTTAAACCCTATTATTTACTGCTGGAAGTTAAGACCCGTCCGACGCGCTGTTATGGACATATTGCGAAAAACACTTGCACAACTGAGCAAAGCTTTCGGTTAGTGAATAGGCTGAGAAAGCGGAACTGCCGGATTGGATTGTACAAAGCCAAATTCATTGCTCTATATGATGACATTGTCGTTTTCTAAACTTATTTAGGTTTTTTATGTAACCTTTTAAACAGTAGATGAAACTATGTAAACTCTCCCGGTTTAATTATATACATGTATGCGTATCTGTAGTGCCAAGGACTTGCTTTGGACTGAGGAAGTAGTTATACAGAAGGAAGTAGAAGTAGAAGAAGTGGAAAAAAATAGTAGTTCTTAAAAATATTAAAGCGACCTCTTACAAGACGATGCAATAAGAGGTTAATTCGTAGCGAGTTAAATATAAATACCGGATGTAACTGTCATCAAGGCAAATTTGGATAGAACAAAGAAAGCTGCATGCATGGAAGTGAGCACTCTACTTCGAATCATTCAGTGACAAGACGTGAGAAGCTATTCATCTGTGGAGCAATACAAAGAGCAAAGTTTACTTGGTCGCTGACACGATCAAGAAAAATATGACTTTGTATATAAAACAAAATAAGAGTAAATGGGCTCCTTTCTTGATATTGTAAATAGTAAAAGGAAGCAAATGTAAATAGTAAAAGCAACTTGGAAATAATAAAATGATTTTCTCAACCAATCGCCAGGGGTTCGTAATTCTCATGTCTTGTTTGAATTCAGAGTGTAAATTTGAGATAGCATGAAACACAGGGCGTGAAGGAGATAGACTGTTATTAGGGGGGCAAGTTTCTAAAGAAACTGTGGTGCTGCGTCGGTGGGAGTATTACAAGATAATCGCTCCGACGAAGGGCTAACGCTCGAAACGTCAGCTTCCGAATCTCTTTACGGTGGACAATTCACATTATCAACCCAGTTGATAAAACCAAATTAGACTGTTATTAGGCTTGATACAGCGGTGCAAATTGCAACTGAAGGCTTGCACCCAAATCCAACAGATTCAAATAGCGAAAGCGTGGCGGCCATGTTGGATGGACTAACTAATGAAGAAAAAAAAACATGTCGGTAATGACGTCACATGAAAATCAAGTACATTGATCAACGTTGATTCAAAACAATGTACGTGACCAAAGTTAACGTCGCGTGCCAATAATATCCCAGGCTACCGTCAGGACAGCGGTGATCGTGGGAAATTTGAGAACCTCTAAGAGGTACCAAGATCCTGTTCTGTGGGCGTAGCTTGAAAATGTTTTCATCATTAAGAGGTACCAATTCTGAGACGAAATCAAATATCAGTTGATTTTCAGATATTTCCTGTCACATCTTTTTGGATCAATATTGTAAAAGGTACAACAAAAGCTCCCGGTGTGGACCATTTGCGGCTGAACGCCCTAGGAGGCAACAAAATCACCTTTTTAAACCCTAAAAGCTACGGCCAGCACCCACGTCCTTTTTATATGATTTTTATATTGTGTTAGAATTATTTTTATGTCCCGGCTTTTTTGTTTTTTGCAGATGGAAAATCACCAGATACGTAGCAAAACGCCTAGGCACTTCGTTTGTGACGTACATTGATCTAAATCGAGGTTGGCCGGTTTGCGCTGCAGTAGACGGTGAATTTCGTTCCCCCAGCCTCGTGAGCGCGTAGATTTCATTTCCTTACTTGTAGAATTTAAGTTAACCCTTCCATTTGAATTTAAAACTGCGAAAATGATAGTTTAATTTGGAGTCCATTTGCTGTTATTTGTGATCCATTTACCATGTTAAAAGCACGTTCAGAATTACAACCTTTTAATTTTATTCCATAACTTAATTTAAAGAGGAATCGATAAAAGAACACCGATTCCTTAATTTTGAGCCAATCATATCAATTCAACAGTTCAAAAATAATTTCAGGCCGACTGGATACACCATACCAATTTTTTCGTTGGAAATAATAAACCAACACGGACTTAAGAAACTTGTCAGCAAGGTTTTATTACGTGACTTTTAAATAACTTTGTAGATGAGTTAATTAATACATCATAATAATACATATTGTCGGCGACATAGATAGACGTTAAAACTTTTATATAATTTAAGATAAGTGGCTGGACTACTAAGCACTCAATATTCACTGACTAATGCGACCAAAGGACTACCCTGTCTCCTCGATCAAAGGGCAACCGGGCAACTAAGTTAATATTCCAGGTTACTAATAACCTTTACTGCATTATTTTATTTTCATACAATTTGCCTTTATTAGCAGCCACTTCGTAGAAGCTATCGAGTTAGTTAAAAAGTCGGTAGTTATATCATAATAAGACTGCAATCTTTTCACACGCACTTCTTTTCTGTCTGTATAATTTGCGGTCGCTAACCAAGAGAGAAGTTTTGAAAAACAGCGAAACTAGACGCAGCTGGTTTTCCGTGATGAATGGAAATAAAGAGCACTAACACGGATCCTCACTTAAAATCTTAAAGTACTAATAAAGACCATGTTTTGTCCATTAAAGGTTCGGAATATTAATTTATTTCAAATCTCACGACCTTTCAGATTATCGCTTGCGAACTTTGTTTTTTCTTATTTTTATGACCGCACTTCAAAGCGTCTGTGATCCGACGTAAACCTGCAAATACAGTTTGTTCACGTATATTGGTTTGATTCACCGTTTCTGCCTCTACGTGTGGGCGTTAAAAGCAGCTGGTTTACGAAGAATAATACTGGATACTCAGTTGAAAGACTGTTGAATACTCAGAGAACCGTATTTGCGTGCGGTGCACTTATCGCAAATTTAAGGTTTCCCAGTGTCAATTTCCATGATCACGTGCCATGATTGAAACGACAGAATCAGCATTTTGTTTTTAGAGATAATATATACAGTTTTTCACTTTATTTTCTTTATTTCTTTTTTTGCAAGAAACAAAGAGTTGTTTTCTCGTCTCCTGATACATCAATTTTTCAGTCCATCTTCGCAGGTCGTAATTTTATGTGGCCCCTCATAGGAAGATCGCTGAATCGAGAATGAGCGCTTAATGGACGAAATATATCATTACAGTTTGAAAAAAAAAATAAGTAATCAATTAGAACAAAAAAAAGACAGCATCGGGGCGTGATAAACCGCAAAACCTCTTCTTCCTTTGAAATTTGGTCCCTTAACCATCGTCTTGCTCGAAAATTATCACTCGTAAAATATTTAAAGAAAATGTTTTAGACGATGATGACATCCAAGAAAGATATTTGACTTGTAACAGTGTCTGTTGCTTTTAAAATGTGATTCATGTAAATGAAACTGGTGACAACTACACGTATAGATCAAGACAGTGCTTGCTTTAATTTTATATTGCTGATTTTAAGAGGCCCTTTATGTAACGAAAAATAACGAAACTATGGAAAAATTTTCTTGTAACGTTTATTATCATTAAAGCAATTCAAGGTCATGAATAATCCTCTCTGTAAAGAATTGCTGCTTTACCAGCCCACTAATACCGAAGTTGAAGATTTCTATCCATGGTACATCGATAGCTGTGTCTTAAACGTCTACTAACCATTACCGCCATTGTCTTTAACAGCGTCACAATCCAGGCGTTGAAGCGTCCTCATTGCCAAAACCTCTAAGAACATATTGCTTCTGAGTCTTTTACTGACCTTGGTGTTGGTTTACTGTGCCATCCTTTTAATTTAACATCGCATTTTTTATATCCAAGTTGTGCTGCCTATACCATATTTACGTTCACCACTTTCTTGCTGTCTGCTTCGTTTTTCGGCGTCATGCATAACTATGTGTAGATGGATTCTTGGCAATTCATCTGCATCCAAGTCACAACTGAGGAGGGCTTGCTAGTACTTTGGCTAAGTGAATTTTTTATAGTGGCAGTAGTGAACGCAAATCTATCGGCAGTCGGTGCATTTTACGTATATCTCGTGCTTCTCGTGTTTTTCTTTCTTACCGCACAGTTTTAGTCTGGCTTTCATTTCAATGTATGGATCAAATATGCCTGCGAAGGTGTCCACAATTTACGCATGGACTCTAACTTATTAATCAAAAACCTTTACCCGTATTTATACAACAAGTAGCACAGAATGGCGAAATGGCAGCAAATGTTGCAAGAGCCCGCAAATCTGCAGTCGGTGCATTTTACGTACATCTCGTGTTTTTGTTTGTTTTTTACTGCACAGTTTTAGCCTGGCTTTCATTGCAATGTATGGATCAAATATGCCTGCGAAGGTGTCCGCAATTTATGCATGGACTCTGATGATATTATCATATAATTCATCTTTAAGCCCTGTTATTTACTGCTGGAAGATAAGACCCGTCCGACGCGCGACAAGCTGCGAAATACATTTTCAAGTTACAACTGAGGAGGGCTTGCTAGTACTTTGACTAAGTGAATAGTAGCAGAGAGCTGCATTAAGCAAAGCAAAAATCGTTGCTTCGTTTGTCGTTATCTAAACTTATCGTTTGTCGTGTAACATTTTAATTTTAGGAAAGCATGTTAACATATTAAGCAAAAACCTTTATCCGTATTTATAATGCTAAAATGCTCCTTTGGTGAAGAAAGAGGAGGATGGAAAAGAAGTCAATGAGGAAGAAAAAGAAATAAGCAATTCCTCTTTGAACGCTTGGCGATTAAAGTGTTGGAAGTGCTCATGCATTTTTAGGCGTTCTAAACTCTAAGTGTTCTTTACAGGAAGTTATTGGCAGCGAGATCTAAGAGTGGAGACAGAATTTGGAAGAAACAAAGGAAGCTAAGAGTTATTTATCTCTTGTACTTCACTCTTGACTGACAAGATACCGAATTCTTGGCACACTTTTGCTGACTTCTAAACATCTGCGTCAAATAGTGTATCGTAACTAAGCGTGATATGGTCTTGTTTCTAACGCAAACTCTTCCCATGATGTTAAGAAAAAAATAACATGAAAACATCTAAACTGAAAATGTGCTTTATACTGCTTTGTTTAGTTGCGTGTTACTGTTTAGAACAGCTTAACACGTAAGCCTTTTCGAGAGAGCGAGCTCTCTATCTAAGTTAGTAAGTACACACAAATGGATATCGACAAAAACTTTTAATACAAGTGTTTGGTTTCCTTAGCACTTATTATTAACTAGCACGAAAAACATCTCTGTAATAATAACACACCTGTAAAAAATTACTGTATTCTAACTAGCTAAAAAGGAGTAAAGCTTGCCTGTAACATCAATGAACAAATTATGTTGCGAGTACAAATTACAAAGATTTCCGAAGTTAGCAGGAAGTAAATGCAATATTTTCGACAAATCAGAGGTTTTTTGAAGATACCGAAGCTCATCGAAAGCCTCCGAACATAGTTGAATTAAACGACTTCCAAAGATAACTTGAAGGTTGCCGAAGATGACTTCAATATTTCCGAAGATTTTCCAGCTTATATAAGATTATTAAGATTATTTGCGACTACTTTTGGGAATTTTCCTTATATAATTCTAAGACCATGGGTGATACTTACGGCCTAAATAGTCAATCAGTGTATATCCCAATGTTGTTAATAATCTACTGGGGTGTATTATAAAAACAAACTTTGGTTAGTAATAATTAATTTGTCAAATCTATAGGTTCAAGTTAGTTTTACTCCGAAGAACTCATCCATTGTAAATGTCGTCACTTTTTTAAAATCTTAAATAAGCTTGTTACTTGAATTAAGCCTTTTGTTATGTATAGGAATGCAGCTTTAGAATCATCGTAATGGTTTAAATTTAAATGTTAATAATTATTTTTTATAAAGGTATTAATATTCATATTAGATGTTTCACCGTTGTTTTTTTCGAACTTTTCCTTTTTCATTGTGGAATACCTGAAAACAACCTTATAAGCTAAACCTTGTGTGCTTCCACCGTGATTAAGCAACTTACGTGTATTAAGGAGAACGAAAGGCTAGATCACTGAAAATTATGGAAATTGCTGGCAAGATTGGTGCAAAAAAACAAGAGAGAAAGAATTTTTTCTTCAAAAATTGACAAAAGCAGCCAAAACCTGTAGTCTTTTTCTATAACAAGGAATGACAGCAAAATGTCGTGAAGTCACTACGTACATGCAATTGTTCACAGAAACCAAAGTAAATCTTTCGTATTAATAAACGCAATAAATGGAAGATTTGGTTAGGTTTCCGTAAACTGCATAGAAAGTAACAAATGAAACAGAAAAAAATCTATTGATTGACATATCTGACCTCCAAAAACTACTTCGCACATTTGTATCTGGGAGTAGAGTCTGTAAAAAGGATCTGGTGGAGTCTAGGAAAATCTTGCTCGAAAGGTTTAGAATTGTTTCTGTATTTCAAATGACTCATCAAGATTAGAAATTTTCCTGAAGTACTTGAGGACTTATTTCAATCTTCGCAATTGCATTACCTTCTGAAAAGGAGAAGTAATCTTCCAATTCTCCAGCATGGAAGTGGAAAAAGAATTGATTGAATCATCAATTTTTGAATCTGATGTTTCTTCATCATTTGATTTATTCATTAGGTAACAAGACAACCTGTAGCTTACCGTTGATCGCGGAGCAGTTAACTGAGGTACAAGATGCGCTTTCGAAGCTCACTTCGCAAGTCCAAAAGATACAAGAGAGTCTGTTAGCGGTCAGAAAAACCAAACCACAAACTGGTAGCAAACAGAACGATTCAAGTATCTCCGCTGAGATGTCCATCATCGAAACTGAAACAGCTGGCTAATCTATATTAGGGACCTTAAGCAATGGCGACGGCGACGCCAAGGACGACATCCAGCAAAAGATAGTTTATATTTTACCTTTGAAATCGGCAGCTGTATAGACTTGTTCAGTGCACCGATCTCTCTCAGAACATACTCAAGCTAAATGTGTAATGCCAGCGTTGAATTCCGAATTAAAATACGAAAACTTAGCCGCCGCCGATCCCCAAAATACGCAGAATTTAATCATTTCAAGTTGTTGTTTTGCAGAGGACAGCTAAGAAATGTACAAAGAGTTAAAACGCATTTGCACAGCCATTGTTCTGCTCATTAAACCTTTTGTTTGGTTGCGTTTTCGTTTGTAATTTTTCTAGTGATTTGTGGGTACATTTGGGGATAAATAGTTTTTCTCAAAGGATTAGTAAGATTTATGGAAATAGGACATTTTGAAGATTTGATGTTGTTTAAAGTTAGTATTTGAAGTTAAAAAGTTGGTAGACGTACACCAAACAGTTGTCCGCCAACCTGGGGTGCCATTTCGGGGGCGTTCAACTGTCTGGTGGTGTTCCAAAACGTTTTTCCTTTAAATCCCTCTCTAAACTTCCTAAAAGTTCACTTAAATTCATGTCAACTCCCATTGCCACCTTAACATTTTAGGTGTCACCCTAAGGTATATGGAAATTTTCATTTCCTTGTTCCTTTACATTTGGAGCTCTTGAAATTAAATAAAAATCTCCTTGTACACTGACATGTGTTGTGCATGAAGGTAGATGGAGATTTCTAGGTTCCTTTGTGTGTAGTTCATGAGGACTCATGGAAATTTCCATATTCTATTGAAATCAACTGGACTAAAGCTCGCCAGCAAGAGGATTAGACGGAATTTAACATGTTTTGATTTTCACCAGCATCGCCATGGAAGAAATGATGTCCTTTGAGGAAAATTTTACACATGAAGTGATTGAGCGGTAAAAGTTAACATATTCTTTAGAAATCTTGCCAGCCTTGATTCCTATTAGACTGCACTTGGTATAGTTTCATAGAAGTAGCTCATTATTGCCATAAAATCGGCATTTTAGAATAACCCGTTTATTTTGTTTTTATGAAGCGGAAAAGTGGCTGGAATAAAGTGCACTTGATACTGAATATTCACTGGCACGATTTAGGGTAAAGAACTTCAATCAGTTGGTACCCGAGGCTCTTTTCACAAATTTTCATCCGCATATGTAGACCATCTTTTTTAATCTATACAGTTTTATTTCTCTCCTAGCCGATTCACACCAATTGGGCTAACCCTGATTACGGGAAGATATGTATCCTCTAAACTTAGCGCTTGTATCATAACTGTCTGTCTTTAAGTAAGAGGGGAGCAGATTTAGAGGCACCTGGTTTCCAAGTGTTAAATGGATATGAAATTTTCACTCAGTTGGTTGTCTTGAGAGTAAAGGAATATTAATACCAAATAAACCATTAAGCGCCATAGTGTTTGTATCCTAACACAATAACAATTGCTTTTGCACTTTTTTTCTGTCTGTCTAAGCAGCAGGGAAGCAAACTTAGAGGCACCAGCTTTCCACAAGTTTAATGGATATGGAATATTTACTCAGTTAGTTGTAGTAAAAGAGTAAAGGAACATTACTACCATTTAAACCCAGTTATTTCAAATTCAGGTTTTTTCCTTGTCAGTCGCCACGATTCAACGAAGAAACTTCGAGTTATCCGGCCTTCTCTTACTTCATACAGTCATTTCGACTACTTTTTAATGATAGAGGGGGTTTACATATGCTAGCTCCATATTTGGGCGCTTAATCAAGGGTGGCGGCGGGTTTAATCGACGGAATACGGTATTTTAATAACAAAGTATCACATGTCTGTTTTTCCAGATCATTATTCAAGGAAGAAAAAGTGCATTTTCACTTGCGTCGAATTATTCACCCACAGTGTTTATTGGCATTTGCTCTAAAACCTGAAGTGATACTATTTCCCATTGCCTGGCAGCTGTTTGAGCACCTACACAAGAGGAACAAGAACTAATTTGTGAGTGAATATAAAAGATCACGACAGTATCTTATTGCTGTGCTGACGCAGCTTCTGGCCGGGTAACCTTTTCTTGTGAAACAATTCAAAGTCATGAAACATGGTCTCTGTAACGAGCTACTGATATATCAGCCCACCGGTATCGAGGTTGAAGACTTCTATCTGTGGTACATCGTTAGCTAAATACTGGTCACAGAAATCAAAAACATCACCAAATGTCAGTCTTTCAAGGTCATTGAACTTGGGACGACGTCAAATACAGCATTTATGAATAAATATTGTACGCCTACACAAACAAATAAAAACACTCTAATATTCTGGATGATGATCCGGTTGACATCTAAGAGTATCGACGGCTTTCATCTAACTGTCATGAGATGACAGGGAAAACGTTCCTGAAGTAAGCATCTTATTGCTGAGTTGGGAAACTTAGTGAGACGTTTGGTATTGTTGAACCTGCAATTCAAGGTCATGAGAAATCCTCTCTGTAAAGAATTGCTGATATACCAGTTCACTAGCACCGAGGTTGAAGATTTCTATCCATGGTACATCGACAGCTGTGTCTTGAACGTTCTCCTAACCATTACCGCCATCGTCTTGAACAGCGTCACAATCCAGGCGTTAAGAAAAACTTCCTCCTTGCCAAAACCTCTAAGAACATTGCTTCTTAGTCTTACTTTTACTGACCTAGGAGTTGGTTTACTGTGCCATCCCTTTAACATCGCATTTCTGATCAAATGGCTAAAGCAAAATATGGAAATCTATCCAACTTGTGCTGCCTATACCGCATTTACGTTTATCACCAACTCGTTGTCTAAAGCTTCGTTTTTCGGTATCGCAGCTCTAAGTGTAGACAGGTTCTTGGCAATTCATCTTCATCTCAGATACCAGGAACTTGTGACTCACAAGCGTGCTGTTGCTGTGGTAGTCTTGCTGTGGATACTGAGCGTAATTTTTGCTTTATTCAGGTTGTTGGTCTCTACCGATATTACTTACGTGGTTTTTGCTATTAATGGGGTAATATGTTACGTGGTTTCAGCCTGCCTATATTTCAGGATTTATTTGGCCGTGCGACGACACAAACATCACATTCAAGGCCTGCAAGTAGCACAGAATGGTGAAATGGCCGCAAGTATGGCCAGCGCCAGAAAATCTGCAATCGGTACATTCTATGTATTTCTCGTGTTTTTGTTATGTTATTTACCGCACAGTTTTAGTTTGGCTTTCATTGCATTACATGGATCAAATGCCCAAACAAAGGTGTCCACAATTTATACATGGACCCTGGTGTTATTCAATTCATCTTTAAACCCTGTTATCTACTGCTGGAAGTTAAGACCCGTCCGACGCGCTGTTATGAACATACTGCGAAAAACACTTGCAAAACTGAGCAAAGCTTTCGGTTAGTGAATAATAGGCTGAGAAAGCGGAACTGCCGGATTGGATTGTACAAAGCCAAATGCATTGCTCTATGTGATGACATTGTCGTTTTCTAAACTTATTCAGGTTTTTCAACATTTTAAACGACGGCTGAAACCATGTAAACCTACCCTTTTTAATCATATATGCGTATCTGTAGTGCCAAGGTGTTCGTTTGGACTGAGGAAGTAGTTATACAGAAGGAAGTAGAAGTAGAAGAAGTGGAAGAAATAGTAGTTCCTAAAAATATTAAAGCTACCTCTGACAAGACGATGCAATAAGAGGTTAATTCGTAGCGAGTTAATATAAATACAGGATCTGAGAGTAAAGGCAGAATCAAGACAAATTTGTATAGAGCAAAGCTGCATGCATGGAAGCGAGTACTCTACTTCAAATCATTCAGTGACAAGACGTGAGAAGTTATTCATCTGTGGAGCAATACAAAGAGCCAAGTTTACTTGGTCACTGACACGATCAAGAGAAATATGACTTTGTATATAGAACAAAATAAGAGTAAATGGGCTCCTTTCGTGATATTGTAAATAATAAAAGGAAGCAAATGTAAATAGTAAAAGCAACTTGCAAATAATAAAATGATTTTCTCAACCAATCGCCAGGGGCTCGTAATTCTAATGTGTTGTCTTAATTCAGAGTGTTAATTTGCCTGAAGATAGCAAGAAACACAGGGCGTGAAGGAGATTGACTGTTATTAGGCTTGATACAGCGGTGCAAATTGCAGCTGCAACCCAAATCCAACAGATTCAAATAGCGAAAGCGTGGCGGCCATGTTGGATGGACTAACTAATGAAGAAAAAAAACATGTCGGTAATGACGTCACATGAAAATCAAGTATATTGATCAACGTTGATTCGAAACAATGTACGTGACCAAAGTTAACGTCGCGTGCCAATAATATTCCGGGCTACCGTCAAGACGGCGGTGATCGTGGGAAAATTTGAGAACCCCTAAGAGGTACCAAGATCCTGTTTTGTGGGTGTAGCTTGAAAATGTTTTCAGCATTAAGAGGTACCAATTCTGAGACGAAATTAAATATCAGTTGATGTTCAGATATTTCCTTTCACATCTTTTTGGATCAATATTGTAAAAGGTAAAACAAAAGCTGCCGGTGTGGACCATTTGCGGCTGAACACCCTAGGAGACACCAAAATCACCTTTTTAACCCCTAAAAGGTACGGCGAGCACCCACGTCCTTGTTATATGATTTTTATACTGTGTTAGAATTATTTTTATGTCCCGGCTTTTTGTTTTTTGCAGATGCAAAATCACCAGATACGTAGCATGATCGCCTAGGCACTTAGTTTGTCACGTACATTGATCTGAATCGAGGTTGGCCGGTTTGCGCTGCAATAGACGGCGAATTTCGTTTGCCCAGTCTCATCTCGTGAGCGCGTAGATCTCGTTTCATTACTTGTACAATTTAAGTTAACCCTTCGATTCGAATTATGATAGGTGAATTAGGAGTCCATTTGCTGTTATTCGTGATCCATTTACCATGCTAAAAGAACGTGCAGAATTACGACCTTTTAATTGTATTCCATAACTTAAACAAGAATCGATAAAACAACACCGATTCCTTAATTTTGAGCCAATCAAATCAATTCAGCAGTTCAAAGATAATTTCAGGCCGACTGGATACACCGCAGACATGTCATACCAATTTTTTCGATGGAAATAATAAACCAACATTCTCTTAAACGAACTTAAGAAACTTGTCAGCAAGGTTTTTATTATGTGACTTTTAAATAACTTTGTAGATGAGTTAATTAATACATCATAATAATACATATTGTCGGCGACATATATAGACGTTAAAACTTTTATATAATTTAAGATAAGTGGCTGGACTACTTAGCACTCAATATTCACTGACTAATACGATCAAAGGGCAACCGGGCAACTAAGTTAATATTCGTTTTCCTGTTCACTTTGTGGTCAAAATCGTGCTTGTCTAATTTCTTCGCGACGCGCGCCACCAAGTATACCCATGCAGCGCGAGTTCTTGACTTTTATTATCCAACTCTGCTTCCTATAGTACAAATATCGCGCGAAACGAGTACAAATAACAGATATTTGTACTCGCCTCATTCCTCTCGGCCGCGTGAAGTTCAAAACCTTGGCAAGTCAGAATTTTGGGAAAAGAAATCGTTGGATAATAAATCTCTTATTAGACGTTTTGATGTGTAGTATCGCTGTATATTTTTACTCGTTGTTTGTATTTTGACTCGCCATACGGGCTCGTCAAAATACTGCACAACTCGTAAAAATATGCAGCGATACTACACACCAAAACGTCTAATAAGATATATATATATATGCGTCGTCAGCGATCATTTAGTGTCCCAATCAAAGAACTTTCCCCTCGTTTGATTTACGAAAAAACATCCTTGTTCATCAGTCTTCTGTATCAGGTGTCAGCCACGTGAACTGCACGGGTTGATCTCCACAGCAGCTGTTCACCCAGTCCATTATGGCGTCAGCAAAGTGCATCCGCCCCTCGCGGTAATTCCGATATAAGAACGCACCAAACAGTACAACAGCGACCGCAATTGGCGCGAACATTTCCCACGCAGACTGCGTGTTCACGCATATGAAAACGCTGAAAACCGCTAGGGCTAGAAGCTGATACACAATGAAAAACAACTGGTACAGTGGAATTTCGCGTAATCTGGCGCGAAATTCGAAATTTGGTCTGACTAATGTACACACGGAAGCCATTTCCTCCACGGATCCTCTGTCTACTTCCTCTATTGAGCTCTCAGGATCACCTCTGTCTACTTCCTCTATTGAGCTCTCAGGATCACCAGTCAGCGGTGGATGTTCACAATCTTCAGCTTCAAGTGCGTCCTCATTGGAACCGTCATGACTGCCGTACGTAGTGCGCGTGATTGGAGTCTTCTTAGGTTGTTGCTTAGGATACCAAATAACCTGTTTTTGGTTGGAAGGAACAAATATAATAACATTAGTCGTCATGTGACAGGTTGCGTAATGCGCGCCGTACTGTTATCACTTTTGACTCTTTCACACAACTATCTGATGTATTCCGTTTGATTCGACCAACAGAATTGTCAAAAAAGTTGTCAAAATGGGCAATTCTCAAACAGTTAGATTGGCGATGGTTCATCTGCACATTGTTCTGGTTCACGGAACCTACACTCTCTCCTCCGCAGAGACCTCTTTCGTGCTACGTTGACCGTGTAGGCTGGAAACTCGGCGGGATACATTAGCTGAAAGAGGCTCCCACCTCTTCACTCTTCCCATCGCCCCTGCCTGCCTTCCACGCCCATTTCACCTCCCCCCTCCCCTATGGAGCATCTGTGGAGGAGAGAGCAATCTACCCATTTCGAAATGGTGAGAAATTTGTGGAAATCAATCAAGCTACCAATGAGAAATGCAAGTTCAGAATTCTTTTAAAAGTTTCCATGTATATTTTATAGCTGGGAGGCTCTCTACAATCTTGTCCCTAGCCCCCTCCAAATTAGGAAGGACAGCAGAGAGTCGCACGCCCTGTCAATAATAACAAGATTTTTTGCTAGTCCCACTGGTTGAGGTTTATCGCCAGCGGTCCCTTGCAAGGCTGGTTGATTGAAAAAATGTCATCAATTTGCTTGTCCTGATTACTGTTTTATTAGTATTAGACATCTTTAATTTGTATGTTACAATTTCTTTTCAGTTATACAGAGTGTTGCAATCTACTTCTTGTAAGTAATAAAATTATCTGCTAAGTTTAAATATGTTCCAATGAAGATACATCAAATGGAGGGAAGGAAAAAAGATGGGGGCTATACATTTTACCACAACACCTTGTGAACCTAACACAGCCTGTGAGGCACAAGGGAAGTCATATTTTTGCAATATGGCCATGTACTAACAAAATAGTGTATGCTAGGTTTCAAGGTTGTAGAACTTTTCTGTGCATTTTTGCAAGTGTTGCTAAGGTTTTCATGCAAATGTATTGTCACCAATTTGTTCTTATGGAGGATTGTAATGACTAAATGACCTAATCTATGAACATGCTCTCCAGCCATTGATTACCTGTATTCCATTGATATACGTCAGAGTACTTGAGAAATAAGTCATGACAACATATTGTGGTGGCAACAGCAGAAGATAGTTTGACAAGAAATCAGTTGTTTTGCCCATCAGCATCAGCACAACAGAAGGCAGGGCTTGACCACCTGTTGTCCGCAGACGCATGTTCAAAATAACCTGAAATTGACAAACTTTGACATCAGCTAGCATCAACCACTCATGTGTCCCCCTGACAAGTCTCAATATAAATCTGTCACTATTTAGATTGTCAAGAACCTGACAAAGCGGGGGAGGGGAGAAGAAAAAATTGATGAGGAGGCTCCACCCAAAAGCTCTATGAAATACAATAAGATTTATTAGGATTGCCAAGAGGATCTTCATACCTAATGTATATGTTTAAGACACAGGTTTATAAGCCCTAGGCTAACAGAGTGTTGTTCGAAGTGGAATTAGTCACCTGCTTATTTAACCTGAGTTCAGATCCATCTTCGGAGACCCTGGGGCTACTAGTCCTGATGGGGCGGGGGGGGGGGGGGGGGGAGTAGATAAGAGGAAATTCATGAGGAGGGTCCACCCAAAAGCTGTACCTCTTTCAAGTTGGGGGTATAGAAAACGGTAGGAATTTAACTTCAGAGCAGAGCCTCCATTATAACATTTTGTTTGATAATAACTGCTTCCCCACAGAGTTCTTGGATTGGGCCCAGTTGTCAGAAAGAGGTTAAGTTAACCTTTGTTTAGTAGAATGAAATACAATAAGATTTATTAGGATCGCCAAGAGGATCTTCATACCTAATGTATATGTTTAAGACAAAGGTTTATAAGCCCTAGGCTAACAGAGTGTTGTTCAAAGTGGAATTTGTCACCTGCTTATTTAACCTTGGTTCAGATCCATCCTCGGAGACCCTGAGACCCTGGGGCTACTAGCCGGGACAATGCAATATTTTCAGGTAAAAGTTTACTTCAAGTGCGGAAGAGCCCCTGGGCACTTATTCTTATTGAACCAGTTCCAGTTCTTATTGAATCAGTTGTGTTTTTCCATCCCGCTGATTAATTTTTCTGGCCAATCAGTGGGGCAGAATTCAGCCACTTCTCAAACTTTTTTTGCGTTTGATTGACCACTTAAGTGTGCATTGGACCCTAGCTCCCCTTTCATTAACAAGATAGACTGGTCCACAAGTGGTGTATGTTTTAATAGCATCCTTAATCCACTAAATCCCTAAGTAACAAATCAATAGTCATTACTTTGAAACTGTAGGGTATTTTGTCCTCCTCAGTGGTCAAGAACACAGGGCCAGGTTGTTCAAAGCCCGACTAATTAAGCTAACCCAGAATTGGCAGGAATTTTTGTTGATGTTTATTGAGGTGGTGTGTGTGATGGGCCAAAGTATATCTGCACAGGAGGCTAACATGTTGGTTACTCATGATGTTATCATAAATTAAAGATGATTTCCACTCCGTACTGCACAGTCTCAGCATCCTAATGATTATAAAAATTAGAAACCTTACTCCATAGAATGCGAATCGGTTACTTGTTACAAACCAAGTTCAAAGGGACACAAGTGCGGGATCATTCGGGACTATACCCGGTCCAATACTTAGAGAATATTGGACCGGCAATAGAGCATTTTGATTGGTTGATTTTAGTTATTGGCCCCCTGACTGCCTGCGTCGTGTAATATATCTTATTTCTGATTACCTACTGATTGACTGGGTTGGCCTGACTTGAGACAAACCCTCCTTAATTTTTTTCTCCACAAGACGAACAAAGGCATTAGAATCTTATTATTTATATAACCCAATTAGACTAAATTATTAACTTTAAACTCAGCCTACCTGAGGAAATGTTTCAATGGACCATAGCACAATTGCTAGCCACTGGACTTTTTCTTCAACGTCATCAACTGAAAGTTCCAAGCTAATGACAGCTACCCATATTAGGAAACAACCTGCTCCGTAAGAAAGCTTCATCTGAACAGAATGCTTCGAGTAAAACCAAAACTGCACGAGGATAATAAACTCTAGAATTGGCATGTACACTGCCGATATTCTAATATAGGCAGGCAACTTGATCGAAAAAGCGAAGAAACAGTTCACTAGCGAGGCTGTGAAGTTAGCAGTAGCCCACAGAATGCTGAGGCCTTCGACCGAGCGCCGTTTCCAGTTCTTCCATATTTGCGGAACCAAAACAGCGAACCAAATAGCACAGCTAATATCGCCGCACACATTCGCGAACCCACAGGCGGCCTTGGGCCATGATTTGCGGCAATTATTGTAGAGTAAGTTCATAGCCAAAATGTTATCAGCCAGAGAGTCGCCATTTTCGAAAACGAAACCGGAAGTATCGCGCGCGGGTCTTGGGAACTAAAAATTGCAGCAACAGCGAACATTGCGAGGGTGGGGAGGAGGATTTGCGCTTCAAACCAGAGGGGACATTTTGCAATTTGTTACTGAGTACCAAATCTTATAGTAGTGAAGAATTGTACCTTAAAGTGGAGGATAAACGGCGATTGTATTTTAAAACGCTCTTTTAATTACTGCATGCAATGAAAAATACTCAGCCTTTGATGTTGCCTTGCTGCCCAAGGCGACATTTTTGTTTATTGGCTTAATTCCTTCTCCATTTATTCATCATTCTCATTTTCTTCGATATTCAATCGTTGATTCGTCCAGTTATTCATTGTTTTTTTTTTCGAAATCGTTCGAAACACGATCATACAACTAACAAGAATTCCACTCAACAGCGGCTGTTGACAGTGGATGTAGCCCAGAATAAAATTCGTTCATCTGTTAATGCACTCATACTAGTTAAACCTTAAATATCTCATTCGCTTAATCATTCAGTTTTTCATTCTCTCTTCTCTCTTACGTTCGCGAGTTTCATTTTCTCAGCTTTTCATTGGTTCATTTGTTCAATTGTTCATTTTCTCAGCTTTTCATTGGTTCATTTGTTCAATTGTTTCATTTTCTCAGCTTTTCATTGGTTCATTTGTTCAATTGGCTCATTGCCTCGTGCTCTCATTCTTCCATTTTTTGTTCCTTCTAAAATAAAGTAAAGCACCATCATGTGACTTACTTGGTTACTGTGATTTTATTAATTTTCTTTACCCTCGTTACATTCCTTTCTGAACAATTCAAAAATTTCATTCTCGTCCTTATAAAGTTGAGGTGAAGCAACTTCACTTCAGCAGTTTACACTGTGCGGATATATAATTTCTGTTCTACCGGTCTGATTATTTGCTTAATATTATTCATCGTGATTCAACTTGACGTCAAACGAGTTTAAGTAGATCCCTCTTGGCTCAGTTTATCTCGCCATTACCATGAACACTGACCTTAAAAAGAAAAGAAAATGAAAGAAAAAAAAATCACAGTTAGATTGCTATGTCGTGTTACGCTGTGGGAGAATAGCTGTTATCGGAGTTGAGCCCGCTGTCAAATATTCCTTTGTTTAGAGCGGCACACAAACGAGGCTAAAGGGTCAATACAATGCAGTATTGACCCTTTCGCCTCGTTTGCATGTCAAACCGCTGATAACTGCGATAAGAGCTATTAAGCTTTTTCTGGCAGATACTCGCGATATCACAATAACGTTTCCTGTGTCTCCATATAATTTATTACAATTCCAAGGCATTCCTGTACATTCTCTAATGTTATTGATCAAAAAAAGAAGCAAACAAAGAAAAATGTACAAAGGCAAGGCAAAAGCCATCATAGTCATATCTAACTTATTCAAAATTGCATTTGCTATACTAGAAACAATTTTTCTGTGCCTTGCATTTAACAATCATTGGACGAGGTTGAGCGAAATATCGTGATCTGTCAGTGCCGAGCAGATCGATTATTTGCCGAAGCCGAAGTCTGAGGCCAATAACTGATCTGCGACTGACAAATGAAGATATTTTTTTAATTTTTTTTTTTATTATACATTTTGCGATAACCGAGTTCAATTCTACCACCGTTGACATTTTTCACCCAAGAATGTGGTAAAATTATGCACGAGAAGAATATTATTTGCAGTAAAACACATTAAGACCGTACGAATGATAAGACCATCATTTGTAGGCAGTTATGTGCAAGTCAAGTGGTGGGGTCTCGACCAATGAAAAGGAAGAAAAATGAATCGAATGATAATACCTATTTTTCATGGAAAATCAGATATAAACCTGATTAAATCAAAGGCTACTTTGTTTGATAGCAGAACTTTTCTGACGCTTTACAGCGACAGTTTCTTTGGTTCTGATTGGCTAATCACTCTTTTGTTAATGGGTAAAGGTGATGAATCACATGTCCCTTACGGTCATAGAAACCCAATGTAAATACATTTGAAATATAAACGGAGTAAAATAATTTACCTTATAAATTGGACAATACCCTGCACAGTAAGTCTGCGCTCAGCTGGACGTTGTTAGCTGTTTATCGATCTTTTGCAAATCAACATCTGCCTCCTTAGAGTCTCTTTCCTCTCGTTTTTTAGCAAGTGTCTGCTGTACTGCTGTAGTGCTGGTGGCCTCACACTTCTCACTTTTTTTTATCCTCGGAGGTGCTCCGACCACCTCGAGGTCCAGCTTCCTCTGCCTTGCTGTTGCTTACGCTCCTTCCTCCACGTGGCCCTGTGTTACTAGCTCCACTGTTGGTCCACATGGCACCCTCTGATAGGATGGACCTTCCACCCCGAGGGCCAGACATAGAGTTAATAACTGCGCTTCTACCTCCTCGGGGCCCATTTTCTACAGCACGTCTTCCACGAGGGCCGTTTGAAGCTTCAAAGTAGGCGGCACTGCGTCCCCCGCGAGGTCCAGAGATGACCCTTCCGCCACGTGGCCCACTAAAAAGTCCATACTCCACACCTCGTCCCCAACGGGGACCTACCTCAAATTCAATACCCCTACCCCCGCGTGGCCCTGCTTCATAATAAATAGCCCTTGCGTAATCAACGGCTCTTCCCCCTCTGGGACCATAAATGTCCACATAACCCAGGCTTCTACCACCACGGGGTCCATAGATGTAATCAAGGTCTCTTTCCCCACGGGGACCGTCGTATTCTGCAGACCTTCCCCCTCTTGGACCATAAACGATATCATACAAAGTCGATCGACCGCCGCGTGGACCCTCGAGCAGAGACCTTCCCCCACGAGGGCCTCTACTGGGACCATCACCCACAGATCGACCACCCTGGGGACTGAACGCTACTAACCTACCTCCCCTGGGACGATTTTCAACAGCCCTACCTCCTCTGGGACCGGAATCGATTGCTCATCCACCGCGTGGACCATCTACGAAGAACCATAAAAAAAAGAGATCTACCACCTCGGGGACCATATTCACCTACCCTACCTCCCCTGGGTCAATACTCTGAAGCTCTACCACCCCTCGGGCCATATTCTATAGCTCTCCCAACCCGAGGTCCGTAATAAATTTCTCTACCACCCCTGCGGCCGTAATTAATTTCTCTACCACCACTGCGGCCGTAATCAATTGCTCTACCACCCCCAGAACCGTTATCAATTGCTCTACCACCTCTTGGACCGAAATCTATTGCTGTTCCTCGCAGTAATTCCGATATAAAACGCAACAAACAGTACAACAGCGACCGCAACTGGCGCGAACATTCCCCAAGCAGACTGCGTGTTCACGCATATGCAAACGCTGAAAACCGCTAGAGCTAGAAGCTGATACACAATGAAAAGCAACTGGCAGCGTGGAATTTTGCGTAACCTGGCGCGAAATTCGAAATTTGGTCTGACTAATGTACAGATGGAAGCCATTTCCTCCACGGATCCTCTGTCTACTTCCTCTATTAAGCTCTCAGGATCACCAGTCAGCGGTAGATGTTCACCATCTTCAGCTTCAAGTGCGTCCTCGTTGGAACCGTCATGACTGCCGTACGTTGTGAGCATGACTGTAGTCTTTTTAGGTTGTTGCTTAGGATACCAAATAACCTGTTTTGTTTGAGAGGAAATAAAAAAATAATTAAGGTTAGCCGTCATATAACAAGTTCGGTGCTTGATTCTACCAATCACATGTTGGCAGGTGTGGGCGGTACGTTGCCATGCTAACTACACCACTCACACTTCGTAGAGTTTGATTGGTTAATAGCGAAGCGCGCAAGGACTAAAAATAGAATGCAAATGATTATGCCCTACGAGGCTCATACGACATCGGCGTATTCTGAGAGATCTAGAGGGGATCTAGGCGAAGTTTTCGTTTAAAAAATGCGTTTAAGAACACCGGCTGTTTTAGAAACTGTTTTAGGAAAATTGTCCGCCATTCCGGTTTGTTTGTCTGAGTCTTGTCTGAGTCATGACGTCACTCGCGCGCTTTGCTATTAAAACAAGAATCATTAAAAAGTTGTCCAAATGGGCAACTCTTAACCAGTCTGATTAAAATGTCTGGTTTACAGAAACTACCCAGGTCGAATTGGTGAGAAAAGCCGTGGAAATCAATAAAGCTACCAGCCAGAAATGCAAGATTAGAATTTTTTTGAAAGGTTCAAATGTATCAGTTTAGAGCTACAAGGCGCTCTGCAATCGTGTCCCTTGTCCTCTCCGAATTGAGAAGGTCACCGTCAGTGCGGGAAATGAAGTCCCACGCCCTGCCAATAATAAAAAAAGATTTTTTGCTAATCACACAGGTTGAAGTTTATCGCCAGTGACCCTTTACAAGGCTAATTGATTGAAAAAATTAGTCATCAATTTGCTTGCCCTGATTATTGTTCTAAGACCCAAGTTTTTGTAATGACTAACAATAAATAGTAACAGACATCTTTGTATGTTAGTTTCTTTTCACATTGTTATACAGTGTATCGCAATCTACTTGTTACAGAGAGGATAGTGGTTAAATGACTAATCTATCAACTTTCCCGCCAGCCACTTATTACCTGTATTCCATTGATATAAGCCAGAGTACTTGAGAAATAAGTCATGACAACATATTGTGGTGGCAACAGCAGAAGATAGTTTGACAAGAAATCAGTTGTTTTGCCCATCAGCGTCAGCACAACAGAAGACGTGGCTTGACCACCTGTTGTTCGCAGACGCATGTTCAAAATAACCTGAAATTGACAAACTTTGACATCAACTAGCATCAACCACTCATGTGTACCCCTGACAAGTCTCAATATAGATCTGTCACTACGTAGATTGTCAAGAACCTTGGGGAGGGGGAGTGGAGAAGAGGAAATTCATGAGGCGGCTCCACCCAAAACCTGTACCTCTTTCAAGTTGGGACTATAGAAATGGGTAGGAATTTTAATGACCAGTTGAAGTATAGATAAGGGTTGGGAAAACTGTTAGTGGCTTTTCAAAATAAATCTTGCAATGAAAAAGGTGTAGATAAGAGATGCAACTGAAGGTTCCTACTGTAGGCATGAAACAGAGGACCAATAAATTTTTCTTTGGAAGGTACATATGCACGACAGGGTTACCATTTGGTATATAAAAGGATACGGGTTTGAACTTCAGAGCAGAGCCTCCTTTATAAACTTTGTTTGATAACAACTGGCTCCCCACATACTTAAGTCTGAGTTATTTGATTGGGCCTAGTTGTCAAACAATGCAATACAATACGATCTATTAAGGTTCCCCAAGAAAATATTCATAGCTAATTTACAAGAGCAAAGTATAAGTATAAGACACAGGTTTGTTAGCTCTAGGCTAACAGAGTGTTGTTCAAAGTAGAGTAATCCACCTGCTTAGTTAACCTTGGTTCAGATGATGAGCCACTAGGCTTGTATGCAGACTTTACCTTTACCATATCAAGCTGCAAAGTCCGGCAGCTGGGGTCTTTGCCTTGTGTTCTACGGGGCATGCAAGACACTTTACTCTCACAGTGCCTCTCTTTGCACAGGTGTATAAATGGGTTCCAGTGAATTTAAATGCAGGGGGATAACCCCACAATGGACTAGCATCTCATCCAGGGGGAGGGGGGGGGGGAGTAGAAATATTCCTAGTCAAACTGGGATAAGTTCCAGCTGTATGAGCCACTGGCCTGATGCTGAGTTTAGCCCTTTACTATGATTTTTACCCTCTACTCCTTGCTTTTGATTGAACACTCAAGTGTGCATCCGAGCCTAGCTAGATTGGTCCACAAGTGGTACATGTTTTAATAGCATCCTTAATCCGCTAAATCCAAAAGTAACAAATCAATGGTCATTGCTTTGAAATTGTGTTGTATTTTGCCCTTAACAGTGGTCAAGAACACAGATGTGCAACTTCATGTGTGTGGTTGAGGTACACTTCCATCTCAGAGAGGAAAACACAACAGCATCAAAATCACACATCAGCATCAAAATAATAACAAGAATCAGAGAAATTCCATTGCATTGAATATTACCATTATTTTGCTGCAATTGCTAAATACTGGTACCCAATTCTGCAATGACTGCAGCAGCTTTTGTTGTGATGAGTTTGTACTCTATTGCACAGGTGGGTATACAGACATTTTTAACACCAACAAACATCTGTTGACACCTACATTTGTAGACCACTTCCACATTCAAATCCTGGATCAAGCAGGACTCGAAAATACCTTGAATTCTAGCTTCCCTTTGGACAGGCAGCTCTCAAACTTTGCTTGCCCTGGGCAAGCCTACTTTTTTATTTAGTTGGCAGACAACTTGCTGAGGCCCTTGCCTGTTGGGCAAGTGAGACTGAAAAGTTACTTGCCTGGTAGGAAAATCTACTTGTCCGGAACAACCAGACGGTACTTTTTTGAGCCATGTGTAAGCTTGCAGCAAGTCTGCAATTTGGAACTTTTCCATAAGATACCACAAACAAAACTATTGACATGGTTTATCAAGGAGTGTATTAAAGACCAGACCAGGCTGAGATGTGAACTGACTCTTGCCAAACACTTGCATAGACTTTGGAAACTTCTAAAATCCCTCCCAAGAGAACCTGTTCAGCTTCTGATTGGCACTTGCTACCTCACAAATGAGATAGTAATGGTTGGTTTTTAAGTAATCTCCATGTGATCTGACGTGGCTGCGGTCATAAGAACAAAAGTAAAGGAATCTGCTGTTGCTTCAGCTAAAGGGAAAATCTGCACACAAGCCAATTCAAGTGGCCCATCAGGCCAGAGCTTATCCTGGTTTCTGTAGCATGAAGCGACTGAGGAGTGAAGCGACTGGGAATATTTCTGCTCCCCACTGGATGGGATGATAGTCTATCACAGGGTTACCCCCAGCATTAAATTTGTCAGTACCCATTTGTACATCTGGGTGGAGAGAGGCACTGTGATAGTTAAGTGTCTTGCCAAAGCACACAACACAATCTCCTGGACCAGGGCTCAAACCTGGACCACTCAATCCGAAGTCAAGCACACTAACTGTCACGAGGCCATCACTCCTCCACTTGCTTCAGCGAATATTTATTGCACTGGAGTGTCTAATGGGCCAAAAGCATATCTGCACAGGAGGCTAACATGTTTATAAACATTGTAAACCTCATTCGATGGAATGCGAATCGATGTTACTCGTTACAAACCACATACCTTATGGCCTTTCAAATTATTTTTTCAACAGGTTCATTGATTTTTACAGCTGCATAGTTGTTTCATCAAGTGATATGAGAAAGAACGAAGCATAAAGCTCTGACCACTTCGCATCTACAATGGTGGTTGTTTTAAAAACTTCAAATTTACTTCTCGTAAGTAGTGGCGAAATGTTTACATTTTGTGATGTCTTACATGAAACATTAAACAAAAAAAATGCAAACAAACAGCACCTTTACTCGTACCTGTGCTATATTTCTGGAAGTAATTATGACAAATAGGGACAATGGGAATCTCATTGTACATAAAGACTATTTTCACGATGAACCTGCAAATCTCACTTTTCATGAACCATGAATACAGGATGTAACATGTAGATCAAAGTCGATCATCAAAAACATAGTTCTTACATTACATGTAAATTGATTCTGAAAAACCCCTGTGGGAGAATTGATTAATAAATTGTATTATATTGTATTGTAGTTCATAAGTCGATAATACTCGATATTTGTCAATAATTGTCAATTGACAAGTTTAATTTGTCGATAAAAGTTGATAATCACAAGATTTTCAACTGATTATCGATTTTATTGACAAAAATGCAGACACATTTTTCAATCGGCCACGAAAATGTAAACAGCTTTAAAGTAAATCCATATGGCAATAAAGTTGAATAAAAAACTGAACAACCAAGGGGTCTGTCATTCATTATAGAAACAAATGTTTAAGTTACCTTGAGAAATGATTGATTAGTCTCAGCTGAGCTCTGCTGAGACTGCTGAGCTAACTCGTGCCCTGTAACATAACTTGAAAGACAGCCTAGTCCCTAGGGCCTCTTCTAGTCGGAAAGATGAGAGACCCTGGGAACTCGAAGTGATCCTTCGGGAGACGGAGTGAGCGAAATTTAGACTAGAATGTGAGAAAATCACAGCAATTTATTCTCATCGGTGCTTAATGAGTCCAAGATTTCACAAATACACGATGCTAGGACTCATTTCCCTCTTCTTGGCTAAATTCACTGCGTTTAATTTGTATGCCCCTTGTTTCTCTTTGCGTCTGTGGTTGTTGTATCAATCAAAATCAATCAAAGTCGATAATCACAAAAAAATTGTGTGATCGATTTTTATCAACATCCGATATTTGTCGATTGATTAGTATCAAATTTAATCAACAACGATGGACTTTAATCGAATATTGAAATTATCGACATGTTACGTCCTGATGAATATTGTAGTTCTCTTTAGGTCACCTCCATAATACCGTGAGCTCAACCAATTAAACTTAATTATTAACTTTAAACTCAGCCTACCTGAGGAAATGTTTCAATGGACCATAGCACAATTGCTAGCCACTGGACATCTTTAGCGTCATAAACGAAAAGTTCCAAGATAATGACAATTATCCATGTTAGGAAACATCCTACTCCATAAAAAATCTTCATCTGAACAGAATGCTTCGAGTAAAACCAAAACTGTAGGAGGATTATACACTCTAGAACTGGCATGTACACCGCCGATATTAACATATAGGCAGGCAACGTGATTGAAAAAGCGAAGAAACAGTTCACTAAGGAGGCTGTGAAGTTAGCAGTAGCCCACAGAATGCTGAGGCCTTCGACCGAGCGCCGTTTCCAGTTCTTCCATATTTGCGGAACCAAAACAGCGAACCAAATGGTACAGCTGATATCGCCGCACACATTCGCGAACCCACAGGCGGCCTTGGGCCATGATTTGCGGCAATTATTGTAGAGTATGTTCATAGCCAAAATGTTGGAGCGATTGCAGAATACCCGGCCCAGCATTTACATGTGTCGGTGTGCTTTGAAGAACGAGGTATTTGCTATTCTTATTCAATGAGATGCAATTGTTTTTTTATCTGCCAGAGAGTCGCCATTTTGGATAACGAAACCGGAAGTATTACGCGCGGGCCTTGGGAACTAAATAGGGAGGTAACATGGGGAGAGTGGGGAGGTGGATTTGCGCTTCACACCAGAGGGGACATTTTGCAATTGGTTACTGAGTATCAATCGTTCATTCGTCCAGTTATTTATCTTTTTTTCCCCAAATCTTTCGGGAAAATGATCATACAACTAACAAAAATGCAGCTTTAGCCTTCCACTCTACAAAGGCTGTTGACAATGGATGTAGCCCAGTCATTCAATACCACTTATTAAGGTGGGGGTTTACCTGAATTAAAGTGAAATTTGAGGAAGTTTAAAGAGAGATTGAAAGGGGGAGAAAAGGTTATGGAACACCACCAGACAGTTGCCCGACCCCACAATGGCACTCGGGTTGTTAGGCAACTGTTTGGTGTGTATCTATCAATTTTTAACTTCAAACTCTAATTTTAAAACAACACCAAATCTTCAAAATTTCCTATTTCCATAAATTTTACTAATCCTTTGAGAAAAACTATCTGTCTCCAAATAAACCTAAAAATCACCAAAAAATTTACAAAACGGCGCAAAACATAGATGTGTGTAATGAGTGAACAGATTCTTGATTGCTTGAAACGTAAACGAGATATTTGCATTAAGAACATAATACCAAGCCAAAATACGGCTTTCAGGTGGACCCCCGCCTTAACCGAGAGTGAGGTCATTACAGGGAAATCTCAGACCGAGGCTTGAGATCATTCGAGGCCACGTTCACTGAACAGAGAAAACCCTGGCCGTGCGATCGAAACCAGAAGGGATAGTAAAAACAGTTTCTTTGAAAATGAGACAATTTTTGCCTTTATTACGCCAAGATCTAGCTAGGGCAAATTTAACATTGAAATTTTTTTTTATAATGCCCGGTCATTACAAGAAAATAATGCCCGCTCAGCAGCCAATCAGAGCGCGCGTACTATTGTAGCCATATAATAATACTGGTTAATTCCTTCAATATATCATTCGCTTAATCATTCTTTTTTTTTTCATTCTCTCTTGCGTTTACGAGTTTGATTTTCTCCGCTTTTCATTGGTTCATTTGTTAATTGGCTCATTGCCTCGTGCTCTCATTCTTCCATTTTTTGTCCTTCTAAAATAAAGTAAAGCACCATCATGTGACTTACTTGGTTACTGTGATTTTATTAATTTTCTTTACCCTCGTTACATTCCTTTCTGAACAATTCAAAATATTTCATTCTCGTCTTTATAAAGTTGAGGGAAAGCAACTTAACTTCAGCAGTTTACACAGTGCGGATATATAATTTCTGTTCTACCGGTCTGATTATTTGCTTAATATTATTCATCGTGATTCAACTTGACGTCAAACAAGTTTTAGTAGATCCCTCTTGGCTCAGTTTATGTCGCCATTACCATGAACACTGACCTTAAAAAGAAAAGAAAATGAAAGAAAAAAATTAATCACACTTAGATTGCGTTGCCGTGTTATATACTTTGGGAAAATTAAGCTTTTTCCGGCAGATACTCGTGTCTGCATATAATTTATCAAAAGTCCAAGGCATTCATGTATATTCTTTAATGTGATTAATAAAAGAAAAAAATGTAAAAAGGACAGGCAAACGCCATCATAGTCATATTTAACTTATTCAAAATCGTATTTGCTATACTAGAAATAAACTTTCTGTTCCACAGGGAAAATTAAGCTTTTTCCGGCAGATACTCGTGTCTGCATATAATTTATCAAAAGTCCAAGGCATTCATGTATATTCTTTAATGTGATTAATAAAAGAAAAAAATGTAAAAAGGACAGGCAAACGCCATCATAGTCATATTTAACTTATTCAAAATCGTATTTGCTATACTAGAAATAAACTTTCTGTTCCACACATTTAACAATCATGGGACGAGGTTCAGCGAAATATCGTGATTTGTCAGTGGCGAGCAGATCAGTTATTTGCCAAAGCTGAAGTCTAAGGCCAAACACTGATATCTACCACTGACAAATGATTCGATATATTGTGATAACCGAGTACCATACTTGTTTTGCAGTTCGATCACCAATGCCATTTTTCACCCAAGAGTGTGAAAATTACGCAATTACGCATGAGCAGAACATCATTTGCAGCAAAACACATTTGGACGTTACGCATGATAAGACCATTAGTTATAGGCAATTATTTGCAAGTCATGTGTGGGCTCTCAGCCAATGAAAAGAAAGAAAAAGGAACGAATTATATTAGATATTTTTTTGGAAAACAAGGAAAAGATATCGCTTCTTAGCCAATCAGATATAAACCTCATTAAATCAATCGCTACTTGGTTTGAAAGCAGAAATTTTCTGACGCTTTACAGCGACTGTTAATTTGGTTCTAACTGGTTAATCGCTCTTTTGTTGACGAGTTAGATGATAAATCACATGTTCTTATGGTCATAGAAACCCAGTGTAATATTAGCAAAGTAAAGTAATTACCTTATAAATTGGACGATATCCTGCACAGTAAGTTTGCGCTCAGCTGGACGTTGTTAGCTGTTTATCTATCTTTTGCAAATCAACATCTGCCTCCTTAGAGTCTCTTTCCTCTCGTTTTTTAGCAAGTGTCTGCTGTACCGCTGTAGTGCTGGTGGCCTCACGCTTCTCACTTTTTTTATCCTCGGAGGTGCTCCGACCACCTCGAGGTCCAGCTTCCTCTGCCTTGCTGTTGCTTACGCTCCTTCCTCCACGTGGCCCTGTGTTACTAGCTCCACTGTTGGTCCACATGGCACCCTCTGATAGGATGGACCTTCCACCCCGAGGGCCAGACATAGAGTTAATAACTGCGCTCCTACCTCCTCGGGGCCCATTTTCTACGGCACGTCCTCCACGAGGGCCGTTTGATGCTTCAAAGTAGGCAGCACTGCGTCCCCCGCGAGGTCCAGAAATGTCCCTTCCGCCACGTGGCCCACTAAAAATTCCATACTCCACACCTCGTCCCCCACGGGGACCTGCCTCAAATTCAATACCCCTACCTCCGCGCGGCCCTGCTTCATAATAAATGGCCCTTCCTCCCCTTGGGCCAAAATCATAATATCCCTCACTTGCGTAATCAACGGCGCGACCTCCCCTCGGTCCGAAATCCATTTCCTCTAATGCTCTTCCCCCTCTGGGACCATAAATGTCTACATAACCCAGGCTTCTACCACCACGGGGTCCATAGATGTAATCAAGGTCTCTTCCACCACGGGGACCGTCGTATTCTGCAGACCTTCCCCCTCTTGGACCATAAACAATATCATACAAAGTCGATCGACCGCCGCGTGGACCCTCGAACAGAGACCTTCCCCCACGAGGGCCAAGATCTAGCGATCGACCTCCCCTGGGACCATCACCCACAGATCGACCACCCCGGGGACCGAACGCTAGTGACCTACCTCCCCTGGGACCATTTTCAACAGCCCTACCTCCTCTGGGACCGTAATCGATTGCTCTTCCACCGCGTGGACCATAAGTTTCCAAGGATCTGCCACCACGAGGACCATAAAAAAGGGATCTACCACCTCGGGGACCATATTCAACTGCCCTACCTCCCCTAGGTCCATACTCTAAAGCTCTACCACCCCTCGGGCCATATTCTATAGCTCTTCCGCCCCGAGGTCCGTAATAAATTTCTCTACCACCCCTGGGGCCGTAATCAATTGCTCTACCACCTCTTGGACCGAAATCTATTGCTCGTCCACCCCGAGGACCAAAATATATTGCTCTACCTCCCCGAGGGCCAAAAAGTACAGATCTTCCTCCACGAGGGCCGTAATCAATAGCTCTCCCACCTCTTGGACCAGAATTTACAGCCCTACCACCCCGTGGACCGAATAACACTGATCTACCTCCCCTTGGACCATCGTTGGCAACTGACCTGACTCTCTCCTCCCTGGGGTTTTTGTCTCCCACATCCCTACCTCCTCGTGGGCCACTGGCAGCAGACTTGGTATCTCTTCCTCCACGGGGTCCACTGGCCTCATCCGAGGAAGCTTTTTTCTCAGAGACTGCTCGGCCTCCTCTCGGACCTGCATCGGCTGTAGTGTCCCTGCCTCCTCGCGGTCCATTCTCGGTTGTTGATTTTGCGTCTGATTTTTGTTCTGTTGTTGTAGATCTCTTTGTTTGTGATCCCTCGACTGCTCTTCCGCCTCTTGGTCCATCATTGTTTACTGCTCTACCCCCTCGGGGTCCCATGTTCGTATTCAAAGTTACAGATTTATCTTTTGCAGACCTTCCTCCACGTGGTCCATTGTCGTTCTCCGCAGACCTCCCCCCACGTGGTCCATTGGCGTTTTCCACAGATCTTCCTCCACGCGGTCCAGCTTCACTTTGAACTGATCTTCCCCCTCGTGGGCCATAGTATACATACCTCCCCCCTCGGGGACCATAGTACACACTCCTACCCCCACGAGGACCATTGAAGTCAAATGAACGTTTGTAGTCTTGGCCGTCCCAGCTTCCTCCTTCGTTTTCGTAATAGTCCACCGGCGGCTCAAATGGGCCATACCATTCTTCGTAACTGGGGTTCTCAGGGTAGTAAAGCTCGTACTCCCGTCCTTCATAATCCCTGGGATAAAATGGCCCATAGTATAACAACTCACTGTCGGTACTCCCGGCCCGAGTTCCTTGATTTTCCTGGTTTTCTGTTGACCTCCTTTCCGCTCCTGAAACTCGGTAGGAGTTTTTCACCGATCCAACATTGTTGTAAAATACTTCGTCTCTTTTTGCGACTGTCTTTTTCTGCTCCACACTTTGAGTCACTTGTTCGTAAGCAGTTATTTCGCGAAGGAATAAGGCACAAATGAGAAACGCCAATGCTTCCGTCTTCATGTTGGGCGACAACGGTAAAATTCGTTGTCACTCTACCGACAACTCTTTTTGATCTCCCTCACCACTTCTCAAGAAATTCTGCGTTTGTCTAGTTGGACAAAGCTAGGTCTTGACGCGTATTTTCGATCACAAGGCGCCAGAACTTTGAGCGATGAAAAATTTTGTCCTTCTGTCTTTATATCTTCATTGGTTAAATAATTGATGTTCCCTTTAACGAATTTCATTTCACGCAATGTGACATGTGCGTAACAGTGTTTTACGCTGACGATAAAACCACAACGACTCGCCACTACTTGATAACGTAGCTCAAAAACAATCTTTATTTCTCTTTGCTACAACCCTCAGTAAACGTACTGTATTCTACCTCTTTCTATTAAAACTAATAACACAAGAAGCCTACAAAGAAAATGACAGTATTGGAATAAAACTTGATAAGTGTGCTCTAGTTTTGCACGTGCTCTTGGGCAGTTTGCGCCAGATGGGCGAATAATTTTCGGTGGTTTCAATCGTGTTGGTCGACTAAAAAAGGCTATCAGGATCGATAAGGAAAACTCATTCGGCCTTTTTATTCCTTGATGAAATTCTTCTTGTCTGTTCCTCGTAGAAACCATTAATGTAAAATCTTAAAAAATGCTATTTGTTTTGCTAATGAGCAAAATTGTTTCGTGGATTTTAATGTTGCGTTTTACTGAAAAGTTTTCGAAATTCAGCGCTTGATTGTATTGACAAATTGTAACCTCATACTGAGATACAGACTAACATCGTGACTGATTTATTTACAGCGCCAGGTTCAACAGTTTAATTCAGCTCTCAAAAGGTGAACGATTGAAGTTTAAGAATCTAATAATGAGGAGGTAATGAATATAATAGAGTCAACAACAATGAATTGTTATCGTAAAGTCAGTGTTGTTGTTTAGAAACTCGAGTCTTTGTGGACACAACCCGGAACTTTTAACATCGATTGATTCAGTTGAAAGGTTCGCTATAATGTCTCCGCCTGAAGTAAATAACAGTAGCGGATTATTTACAAAATATTTGAAGTTTTCGCTCGCTCCTCTCTGCATAAAACATGAGACTGAAGTTGTTATTTGGCGGGGAAAGATAGCACCGAAGCACTGAAAGCCTTCTCCCTGAAAATTGCATCCCGATTATCTATATTTCCGGCTCATCTTTCTTGTTTTTCGTCGTGAACGTTTAACAACAACTTCTGAAAAACGTCTACACTACTTTCAACAAGACTGGCTACGTTCGTTGTCATTAGGATTATACCGTTATGACCATAAAACTAGTATTTGTTAGTTTTGAACAAACATTGGCAACTAATTGGAATCGATTCGACCAGCCGACGGTTTATAAACCAAAACAGTTGACTTGAGTTTTGGCTTCAGTAACATCGACTTCTGTTATATAGATGTTTACTTTAATTTGCACCATTTCCATTTGTGTATTTCAGTTTGCAACCTCTCTCTCAAAGGAACATCACCATTTGGCTTCTTGACCGATTCGCGATCTTTTACACTTTAGGACATGACTTTTCCCGGTAAAATGGCTAAGTGTTTTTACTTAAAAATCAAAGCATTAAATTTAGTTTGAATTCTGCCTTTTTTCAGTGTTGTTTCAACTAATAAAATTTACTGATATATTTGCGGTGACACTACAATGACTTCATAATGAACCTGTTTGCGCGTTTCTTACTACGCAGGCGTAATCTACTACGTCACTCTTTATAATCTATTTTCAACAACAACGTTCTTTTACACAACTTATCTCATGAAAAGCTGCGTTACCAAAGTCAGAATCTTCGTCATCACCAGCACACTTGCTCCTGTGTGGTCTGCTTCACACCTGGGCCACCCCGAATGACATCTGCGATTGAAACGACCACAAAACGCAGACGCTATGCGAGGGGCAAATTTTCCCACTCGCTCTTGCACGTACTAAAAATGGCATTCGCGGTTTTGTAATTAGAAATAACCACAGGAATGTTTTTCGTCCATTGGACGTAAATAGTAGTAGGAATACGTAAAACGGAATTATTTTTATGCTTTTATCGTACCCACTGGCGTTTTACGTCTTAAGCTTTTGTTTTTAAAGTACGCTTACACCATAATATTCAGAACGCGTTCAAAAATGGAAAAATCTATGTCAGCATAGACAATGTCTTTTATATACAACGCGTTTTTTAACTTACCACAAAACTAGACCGAAACAAGACGATTTTTCTCCGTAGAGTCTTCATATCTTTACGGCTTTTCTTCCGTCATCTTTTAATACTCAAGGACAAACAGGTTTGGAATCCGTTTTCCTTAGAATTGACAGTTTACTAACCGGAATACAATCTGTCAGAGATTCCGTCTACCAATGCAGAGACAATCATTTTCTTCACAACAAAGCTTCTCGTTTTTTTGCTCTTCGTATTTACAGCAACGTTAAAAATTTGTTGAAACCGCGTAAACAAAAACGCCGTGCTGTATTTCTTCCAGGATATCTGATTTAGACTTCTAGCGAGTTGTGAAAAAATACTTTTCTTGGTACAACTGCCTATTTTCCAAACTTCAGTGGACGATGGAAGCTAGTATTTATTAGAAAGTGAGGGTTGAAGATTTGTTTTCTAAACCGTCCTTCATATCTTATTAAGTACATGGACAAAATAACATACAACTAACAAAAAGGAGCAAAAATTTTAACTTGAACAATAATTTGAACTGACATCTGTCAAAGGGCCAGATTCAAGTTGTCCGGTCGCTGTGGTCTCTTCACAGCGAGTTAGTATATCTAATAATAAGCGATCAGTGTTAAAATGGAAATGCCCGTTTAGCAAACGTCGTCTAAATGCCTTAATGAACAGCTGAAAGACTGACGCGACCACTGTTTTAAGACACAAAAGAACCGGATTTAATATCTGAAATAACTGTCCGCAATACTGATTAGAAACTTATTAGTATTTCTGCATTTGCTTTTAGGTTAAATCGACTTTTTTTCCCTTTCGTTTTCCTTAAGGCGTCACAGTGCCTCTGACTTTTCGCTCATTTATTCCGTGGTTCGGTTGACCTAGTAAGCACCTTCAACTTTCAACTTTATTTACTATTTGGCAAAAGAAAAATACAAAATGGTCGCTTCCCGCAACATAGCATTGGCTAGTCGAGGCGGGAAGCGACAGGAGAAAATAGGTTTACATTACAGCCTGTCGAATTTGAACAAGGTATGAAAAAAGTGATTGAAAAGCTGAGTAGCCCTAAAGTATTAACATAACAAGTGGAAAAGTAATAGAGGTATAACACATCGCTTGAAAAATACATGAGATGACATTACAGAGTAAGCGCAAAAAAAGGGAATAAAATAGTAATAATAAGTAAATAAATGAATAACTGCCATCATTGCAACTTTAACACATCAAAATAACCGCAGATTCAACTGTCATTGTGGAAAAGTTGATATAAGTTTCTGAACTATAGAAGGCGATTCAATGTAAATATCCGCAGAACCAGAAAAGACAGAATCATATTGTGGATTTCTGTTTTAAAACTCTTACGAGGGAGGTCACGTGCGGTATTATGCAGAGAATTCCATAGATTTGGCCCTAATCTAGTAAGAGAATTTCACATTATGTTTGTTCTGGATGGGTTAACATAGTAATTACCAGATGAGGAGAACCTTGTGTTATACGAATGAACGACTTGATTTGAGGAACCTCTGAGTTGCTAGTTACAGAAGTACTACTTTTGGCCCATCAAAGCAAGTCCTTTCAGTTGATTTTGTCATTCTAAAAGCGCAACAAAACAGTTATACGAGATGCTGAGATTTAGAATTTTAATGTATTTTCTTCTGTAGCATCTGCCACTCACATTTGTTGACTAGGGTGGAGCTATTTCAATTTTAGGCTCACTCCCAAGTGAAAAAAACAAACAAAACAAACAAAAGATAGAATTACACCAGGAGCCCGTTACTCGATTGCACTAGGAACGTTCATTTCACGTTGATGTTTCATCGCACGTAGTTTACAGACGAACGGTCTGTTTATATGGAGAAGAGCGGTCCCACCCTCCACCCGAGAAATCGTTTACCGAACAGCTATATGGGAAAAGTTGTCGCTGCTAATGAAGCCAAAAATTGGTTCCACCTTGTTTCGCGTACGCACTATATGCCCCGACGTGTTCCTGGTAAACGAATCAAGCATATCCAAAGCGTTTACATTTAAAATGTTTTGGTCGCCCGAGGGTCAGTTTACCTTTAAAGCGAGTGAACCTTTATTTTGAGTCATCTTGCCCCCGCCCCCCAATCGAGCCAACTTTCTGATTTCTCAAATGGACAGTTCGCTCCATTAATAACGAAATGTGTCACTGCGCCTGGAATGGCTGGATAACCTCTCACGACAATGTATTTTATCTTTTCAGACATACTATTTGCTCCTTCCTTTTGCCATAACTGTATTTTAGTCTTGTCACTCTCAAGAGATTCACGTCCAGAAGTTACCAACAAAAAAACAAACATTTTGCAACGTAGCGAGAAAACAAACTGTACCACATGGAAGCAGTAATGCGTAACACATTTCATCTGACTGGTCACACACACTCGAGGGCTTCACCCACATATTTGACTTAATTAAACGCTGAAACTACAGTTCCATCGATTATAACAGACTTAAAAGTTAAAGCCAACCTTGTACAGCATAATACGTACTACTATAGCCCAGGACTCTCGGAGAAGTGAAAGGGTAAAGGTACACACAGTTCATGTTTTAAAATACTAACATCTTTTAGATTATTTTTATTTAAATACTAGGTTTTATAATACAATTCTTGCCTTTGGCCAACAGGAAAAGAAGGCTAATAAAATGTACTAGTGTATTTACCCTGATACATGTAGCTTATACTTCCAAAGAACACGTATGACTCTATTTCGAATCAAATTCATTGACTGACCGCCTGGCCGACTGCTCGGCTGACCAACTAGCTATTTGATTGATTCAATAGTTAGATTTATGAATCCTACACGTGCAAATGACCTAACGAGTAGAAGTCCACACTTCCTAAACCACAGGAAGCAGACTGCTGGCACAAGAATTGCAATAAATATTTGTTATTTTGACTTTCATTCAACCATGTATATTATGGGTGTAAATGTGTTGAAAAGTAGAACCCTGCCTTATGATCACCCCGTTAATATGGCTACCTCATTATGGCCACTTTATTTCAGTATCTAAAGAACCCCTTTACAGTGCGACTACTCTAACCAAGGCCAACCGACAAAGTTTTCTACAAATTTTGTTGCAAAACTATTGTTATCCTCCGTGATTTTTATTTAATAAATTTGTGGAAGTTTTTGTTGGGTGGCCTTGGTTGGAGTAGTCGCACTGTAATACAGCCACTCCGTTTATACCGCCAGACTGGTGACCAGATTAATGAGGTTCCTCTCTGAAAATGCTACAATCTATGGCTTTAGAGTCCTTTAGATTCATTTTTTTTTTATCAATTATCAGAGTGATATCAAGGTCTGACGAGTCATGTTGCTAAGCAAACACTTTGACCTGCACTGCAGATTGATTCAATTCCCAAAGATAGGGGTCTTGTAAGATAAGACACATTTCCCAGGGGTGGGGGAAACTCCCATATGAAAAGATTGGAGATGCTCGTTGTCTTGTTTGGGGGTATAAAATCAAGGAATTTGGTTTCACTTAAGGGTGTTCATAACAAAGCACCAATATTCTTAGCTGTCAAAGTATCTTATAGTGTGCCCTTGAAGAGACAACAATCCAAAAAGCGCTCTCATTTCCGTTTTTGATGACGATTTCCGCTGCTCTCTGGAGTCCAGTCCACTGGCCTGGGCTCCTTTTCAGAATAACGGCTGGTAACTGAACCTATTCTGTTTTAAGTGGTATATTTTATGTTCCAAATAAAGCTCAGGTCACGCCCAGATTAATCTCCTTTAAGGGTGTTATTCAAATTTTCCAACGACCATCCCTGAGCTTTACGTATAGGAGTCCCTTCCCCGGGACACATTTACATGTATGCTGTACTTCATCAGCCATCCAATGGATCGCCAGTGATACATACTGCTTTGTACATGATGAATCATTTTCAACAATATTTACAACATGCGATGATGAAAAGTTTAAGTTACAGTTAATACATTTCAATAAAATTATGCTCTTTGTGTATAATATACTACCTAATATTGCTAATGTATTATAATTAATCAATAAATAATTATATATTACAAGAAATTCATTATAAATCAAAACCAGCAAAAGCTAGACCCACTATAACCATGTACAGCAACAGTAAAAATCCTACAAGAATCCACCAGACACTATATTCACCTGCAAAAGCATTTCAAACATTGTATTGTTAGTTCATATCTAGACTGATTATCAGAGTGAAGCTACTGTACATGTAGTTCTGAAAAGGAAAGTCAAGAGACTGGGGTCGATGTACATGTAGGGAGGTTTGGAGGGTTCAGTCAAATTTAAAAAAATGACATTGCGCCACGCTGACTTCATGGCCTCAGAATGCCAGAAGTCTCATTTCTGAGGACCTCAATGTTAGCAGTTTTCCAGAGGGGAGAACGCTCGTTGATCCCCTACAAGGGATCCCCTACAACCCAAACCGCCTTCTCTAAAATCCTGTATCTGTCCCAGAGAGAAAAGTGTTTTGACTGTGGATGCTATGCTAACTCTGGTCCAATGACTTGATTAGTCAGCTTTGCTGTGATGGTATTTCACATAGCTGTAAGACTCAGGGTTAAGGTTACAGCTGTAGGGTTACATACAGACAGACGGACAGAGAGACAGACAGACATACATACTTACAGACGCACAGATGGATGAAAGAATGAACATTAAATTAACACAACTATTACCTGAAGTTCCTAATAAAAGAAATCACTGCTCTCGCTTGATATATACATACATGTAAGCATTACATTATAGATACCATACCTCTTCTTTTAAGTGTGGTAACTTTACAGGTGTTATCAGCAGATATACTGAGCAATGCAAACTCATTCCGAAGCTGGTTGTTCACAAGTTGAGAGTCAGGAAGAAATGCCAGTCCTGTTACAAAGATGTTATGGACACCCTTAAGAGTAACCAGGGGCTGCAGAGAAACAATGTACAGCTGTAAGAATCATGCCTCATGAATCACAGGAGGATAAGGAGCTGTGACATCTTCTCTTAATAATTATTATAACTTCTCTTCACTCTGATATCCCTTACATTGGAATCTGTCGCAAGAAAATCAGAAGTCATGAATTCATCATAATTCATGTGGGAGGTGCAGTGG
Organism: Micromussa lordhowensis; assembly: GCA_964020085.1. NCBI lineage: Eukaryota > Metazoa > Cnidaria > Anthozoa > Scleractinia > Lobophylliidae > Micromussa > Micromussa lordhowensis. The sequence goes on along the minus strand of OZ026596.1, from coordinate 32,415,966 downwards.
CCTGACATGGTTAGTGCACTCGACTAAATGAAAATCAAAACAAAAACAACAAAGAAACTCGAGAGTGCGCAGTATGGACTGGAAATCATGTAAAGAAGTACAGTGTAACTGACGGTCGCTGATCAAAGCAGCTACCTTGCACATACATGTAATTGATTTGTAACTTAATGTCAGCACTAACCGCAAGACTCCATGCTATATAGACTGAAATGTCTCCTTCAGCTGTCCCAACTCCAACAAATGTGCCATTTCCACTACGAAAAATATTAAACAGCACACATGCAAGTCAATGGTTACCTGTAAGTTGCTTAAGGCATATTGCTTGGGTTGATCCTGACTATTACTTGTAACAATAGCCTGAATTTCAGCCGTCTCCTCCTCTCGCTAAGTCTCGGGAGAGAGACGTCTGAAAGCACTGGGCGATAATGTCGTCCAGTGACGTCACGAGTCAAAAGTGGTAATTTATGAAATTTCACACGCGACCTTCGCTAGACAAAACCATTAAGTTTGGTGGACGTCAATCATCTCCGCCTCCTTATCGACCGTATGCAAAATTTACAAAAATATTCTTAAACTTTGCAGTGGTCCACTCGTAAAATTATCATTTTACTTTCAGTATGCTCGGTTAGCTCACTAAATACACTGGAATTAAATATTCCTTGAAGTTTGTAACTTGACTCGTGCGGCTTGGGTTTCTCAACGGCCATTCGCATGTATGAATGACCCTGAGAGCAAGCAAATCTACATGTGAACTAAATTATCTATGTACGTATTCATGGGGCTACGGACTAAACAAAACTTCTAATAAACCTGATAATTTTATGGTAATAGGTCGTAAGGTTTATAGGTTTAAGTATATGTTCAGTCCGTAGCCCCAAGAAAATACTTGCAGAATAATTTGTTTGCTCACGTGCAGATTTGCTTGCTCTCGGGGTCATTCACGCATGCGAATGGCCGTTGAAAAACCCGACAAATGTCTTCATTTAAGGATTTGAATGAGTGCTTTGCCAATGTATTTAGTGTGCTAGCCGTACATATCGAAAGTACGGTAAAATTATAATATTTTACGAGTGAACTGCTGCAAGGTTTCAGGCTTTTTTTTTTGCAGGTAAATTTTGCATATGACTCAATCACCACTGACGAGTGGAGCCATACATATTAAGGGTTTTCCATATCCTGTAGGCAAGTTTACGAATACATCGCTTCCGCTAAGAATTTTCCTGTTGCGGATTGAGGTTTTGAACCCCAAAGGTCGAGCATACACCAGAAACGGCTTTAACTCCTGTGGCGTTAGCTCGCGATTTTCTTCGAACGCGCGACGTTTGGCAATAAAATTATTCAAATTATCCGCGGAGGGCGAATAAATTAAACACGGCAACCAATCAGAAGCACTACCAGGTTTTCTGGTAGTGACGTCACTGGACGACATTATCGCCCAGTGCCTTCAGACGTCTCTCTCCCGAGACTTAGCGAGAGGAGGAGACGGCTGAAATTCGGGCTATTGTAACAAGTGATTTGGCTTGAATCTATTTACCATAATGATCTACATGTAGCTACATTTGTAAGCCCTCCAGGGGCTTATTACTTTTAGTGGCTTATAAATATATAGACGGAAAGTACATATTCGAGGACACATACTTCTCCCTGCCATTGAACTGTGTTGAAAGGACTTAATTTAATTGTGGAAATTTTCCAAATTCTGATCTGCATTAACAACCATTGATAACCACTATGCCCTATTCAGCCACATGTACATGTAGGGTAGTTGAAGACTTCCTTATTCTCATAACCTGTCGGCTTCATAATCCATTGATAATGTCAGGAGAAGTTACATAATGATGACATTTGAGAGACAGCTATATACTGCATGTATGTACCTGATAGCCATTTGTGTAAGAGGCTCTATTCCAGCAGACTGACTCAGTTTTGGAAGCCATTTAGAACAGTCCCACTTGACTAAGTAAGAAGGTGTTGGAGACTGTCTATTGAACTTGGATGGCACATTTATTGTGTAAAGACTCACTTCTTTTTTCTCATTAGTAGCAAATCTGTGGGGTGAAATTAAAAAAAAAATACAGTCATTTTGCCAATGGAGGGAATCAGTGCCTACATGTAGGTCAGCCGAAGGAATCCTTCCTAAACTTAATGTAAAGTAAATTCAGGATGGCTTAACAGTAATAAAGTCTTTGTGTAGTGCAACTGTGCTTGTAGGCAAATTTTGCAATAGTTCTGACTCTCTGTGTGCTAACCCATGCTTCCCCAAGTCCTTAAAGTGGTACTATGATCAAAAAATCATTTCCTTTTCTTCTTCCGATTTTGAAAGCGTGTTCGCTTAACACCCAACTGGCAAAATTTTGAGCTTTGAGTTTTTTCCAAAGGCTGTTTGTTTTGATTGTAAGTTTTGGATTTGGTGGTCCACCATTACTCATGTTCAGAGCTGACCAATAGGACATCAGAGGGTTGGATCTAGAGAAAATGACGTCATTTACTCACTAGCTTAACATTTCAGCGTGTAAACGCAATTTATTAAATATGCAAAACACAGGTTTAAAAGTCTGAAAGCCCGAAACTCCCGTGCTGCATATTAATTCAACCGCATACACATGCATTGCATTCTTAAACTAGTGAGTCTTTGACGTCATTTTCTCCTCGACCCAGCACTCTCAAGATTTTAAAGTTAGTAATGGCGGACCAATAAGTAAGAAGATTCCAGTTAAAATAAACAGGTGTCTTTTTAAAATCAGAACTTAAAACTTGGGTCAGTTAGTGTTTAGTTAACATAGTTCTGAAATCCAAAGAAAAAAAAGAATTGTTTTTTTGGTCGTAGTACCACTTTAACCATCAATACAGTGAATTAATCAACAGGGCAGAGACCAGTGTCATCATTATAAAGGTGTCTGATAAAGTTACAATGACATGTAGAGATTAAATGAATTCTGCTTCTCTGGGTGAAATTGCATGAATTGCTTCTCTCATGGTTAACATGGCTAGTGGTATTGCTCATGGGTGTATATGCATGATACTGGCCATGGCGGAGTCACGCAAGATCTTAGACATCCATGTTATGGTCAATTTGACAGCTATCAAAACAAGGTATCCACTGACCAATATCAGGTGACCATATCAAGGGCTCAAGTTTACAGCTCACTGAGGTCACATGGTTTTTTTTAAGTTGACTGCCAATCAAGTGCTTGTTTTTGATTGGATTGCGGGCTCATGTAAGGTTCACTTGTTGTAACCTGAGGATTGGGTTGTTCGGAAGCCAGTTAACACTAACCCAGGAACAAAAGTTAACCACACTAATTTTTTCTTGGATAAAAATGTTTTTCACTGTCAATGTTTTGTGTAGTCTGAGATTATTCAAACTCGGAAGGCCACACAATGTAAACAGAAAACCTCAAAGAAATAAAGCACTTGTCAATGAATCAAAATTCTTGCTTACCCTGGGTTACATTAGGCTTTGAACAGCCTGGCCCAGGACCTCTGCTTTTAGGCTTGGCTAAATCTACAGTGTATATATTATAATATAGACTGAGGAGTATGTAAGAAGAGGTTTGACTGTACTTACAGCTTCCTGAATAATTTTTACCAAACTTATAGAGGGAAAAAGTACAAACGTCCTGCAACATTTGTAACTCCCTCATACAGTACCAGTTACTGTGAAACTTAGAATTATAAACACTAGAAATATTTATGGCAATTTGTTATTGTGCAGCAATATTAGGTTTGAGAAAACTAAACCGCAAACAGCCATGGTAAGTATTTGTGGTTTTGAGGTTTGCTCCTGTGTCCTAAACTTTATTGCGATTGGTCAGTACACAATCGACCTCTCCGAATCAAACCAAAGTGTTCACAGTTTTCTAAGTTTCACAGCTTCTGTAGAACTTGTTTTCATTCTGACTGCCCAAGAAATAGAATGTCAAACACAGTTAAAAGTCAGGATTTCAGGAATTATTTAGGCATATTAGTGTGTGAAATCGCTGAATGTTCTTTCCTTTTTTTTCCAAATACATGTAGTTTAGTACTTATTAAAGTAAATCCTACCTGCAGGCTCTCACTCTAAAGAAGTTGTCCTGATTATTGACTGAAAAATAGAGCTGAAATTGTTTTTTGCCTTCTTCTAGTCTCCATACATATGCCGTTGTATCTCTGGAGCATGTTACAAACTGTAAAAAGTATCTATATTTTAGTTTATCAGACTAGAAATAATACAATGTATATTAAATTTTAGATCAAAATGATTTTAAACCATGTGTACAGTTACTGCTATATTTGATTACAGTGAAACCTGTATTAAGTGGACACTGTTGGGACCCTCACTAGTGTCCGCTTAAGACAGGGTGTCCGCTCTAAACAGGTTCAGCAATAATAGTTAATTATTAACCCTTTTGTAACACAGTGTAAGATCAAAGACTGCTCTTAGCGTAATGTCCAGACAGTCAATGCATCCATCTGGAATAATCTACTTAGCTTTAAAACAACATCGCTGAACAGTGTTAACGGTGTCTGAGCTGAGCTTTTAGAAGTAAAAGCTCTTGAAGTGTCCGCCTATTGTAGGTTTTGTACAACAAAATGGCTTAATATTGGTGTCGGCATCTGCTTAACAGAGGTGTCCTCTGAACACAGGTTTATTTTACAGTAAATGTGGGAAGAAAGCTTAGTGTGTCCGCTTAATATGGGGTCCGCTTAATACAGGTTTCACTGTAGTATTTTTTCTTTGTCTCAGGGTCATGGTTCTGCAGTAAATCTTGGGCAAAAAATTGTTTAGACCCGAATTCATTTAAACTACATGGTACAATGTACATGTATGTTTCAAATTCAAACCACAGGTTCAATTTTCTGTAACTGCTGTCTGTAGCTACACTGTATGTAATACAAACACAAATGACAGGAAAGTAAAGCAAAATAAAACCTTTATCAATTATGTGTTAGATAATGTGAAAAGAATTTCCAGTCTAAAAGACATGTTTCGATGTTACGAACATCATCGTCAGTTACATAATGTTTGAAAAACCGTTGGACTATATAACAACTAGGCAAAACATAAATAATTAATTATGATTAAGTGACAAAAATAGATTACATATTTGAGTGAGTTACAAGGTAAGAAGAATACAAAGCCTAAAGCGTAAGTGTCAGGTTGACGTGATGAACCTGTTGGTTTAAATTAGGCTTTTCCCAATTTATATGCATAGCCTCCTTAAGTTTAAGCTGAAATTTAGTAGGGGCAGAATCAAGGATTTCGAAACAATCCGCAGAGCAGGATTGGCGACAACGTTCAGAGCTTTGTAAGTGTTTGAAGATGTGTGAGGACTTGTCTGAAGAGAGATGTTCACGGACACGTGTGGAAAAATGACGACCAGTTTCGCCGATATAGCAAGCATTACAGCAAGCACAAGTAAATTTGTAAATCGTAACATCGAAACATGTCTTTTAGATTAAAAAATGTCGTAATTTCCAGTCTCCGAATGACTGACTGTGCATTCAAGGTTTGGGATAACATAAAACACTTACCTGGCGTGAATTGGGATGTACATCAAGGTCGTCTACATCGGTTGTGTGGGCTTTTATATCATGAACACTTTCGAGGGATGGATACTTGAACAAAATAGAGACAAAAAAGTAATTAAATAAAAAGTTACATTTCATGAAACCAGTTCCACAGGTTATGTATGGTCGCAATGTTTTCCTCTTAAATAAAGTTCATGTAGAAGAACTGAGGATGGATAGAGAAATTTAAAAGCATTTTTGCAAGCCCTAGGATTTCAAACTTCATCAGTAACACTTTTTCGGTTCCATATCCAGTAATGATGGGAAACAGTCAGTAACGTCATATTACTATTTACACAAGAACCATATTCTCAAAACATGCATTAACAGAAACACTTTACAACCACCAAGGAGAGTTCAATTTTTGAACATGGAATTACCTTGAGAACTCTAACATGTCCATCAGAGCCACCTGTAACAATGTAGTGCCCATCTGCCGTGAATCTGACAACTTTCTGAAACCCTACATCATCATCATCTTTAGAATCGCCATCTTCAGCAGAAACTGTCACCTTTGATTCCAGTTCTTTTATCGTGAATTTCTGGGTCTTTTCCTTGACAACAACCTTATTTTTTCCTTTTACTTTCTGAGAGTTCTGAACTTCTTCCTTAACATCAAGCTCAAGTAATTGGCATTTATTATCCATTCCTACTGCAAGAACATTTGATGTTGGGTGAATTGCACAGTTCATGATTGGTCTTCTTCCAGCCTCAAAATTATGTACTAGGGTGGCTTTAAGGTCTTTACTATTTCTGCCAAGCTTATATATATTCTGAAATTACAAAAAAAAATGCTAAAGTAAATTAAAAATGTTAAGTTAAAAGTGTGGTGTACATGAGATCCTTGTCACACATGCATTGCCAAGCATAAGATGGCTCCCGTTCCTTTCCCTACTCAAAAATTACTTTAAAAAGCCCAAGACAAACAGAGCCAAGATGGCCATATCCATTGGATGAGTCTTAATAACAGAGTGCTTTTCAACATCTTATCAGGTCGAAACTGAACTATTCACTGGTAACCAGTGTATACAAACATGCTCTCCTGCATCAGGAAAGTCACCAGCCCTGAACCAGGACTAGAAAAGTGATCTTCTTCCACAAAAATGTTTCAAAGATGTTTTGAACTTTTGTCCTTCTCATCTAGTAATTAAAAGTGTTTTCATGGTTTTTGCTAAAACGTTAGCATCAATAAAATACCTGGACACAGTCCTGCCCAATAAGTGCAGATTATCTTCAAGAGACATCTAAAGGAATTTCTCAGTAGTTTTTAATTAGCAATTATTATTTTAACATCTATTAGGATTTTAGATCCTTAATTTTAATGTACATGTATTTAGCATTGATTGTAATTAGTTTTTAAAACCCATTTAGTGGAATACTAATAAATCTTATCTTATCTTATCGTATTCTTGGTATTGGACTGGAACTACATGTAGCTTGCAATGGAAGCTTATAAGGGGGAATGATCAATAACAAGAGATTAATGGAGTTGCACTTGAAAAGACTATCGCATTAGCCTCAGTTGCAAGCTAGTTCTGATCCAATACTATAGGATATGAATGTGGCCTATTCAGCTGCATGACTACTAGTTGCCAAAATATGACCCTTAAGTGACAACCATTATCTTAAGATTAAGGTGGTCACAATTGGTCATATACATGTACATGTATGAGGAAGCTTACATTAGAAGTCCCAGGAGATGTAGAAATTTCCTTTCCAAAGACTATGTGTAGGCATACATGTATTTTCCATTTAGCTTATCTAACATATATAATATTTTTCTCCTTACAGTAGCAATATTATCGAGCAGATAATCTCATCTTCGCCCATTCATTAACACAAGTATATTGGAAGTCCCAGAGGCTGTAGAAAATTCTTTAGGCGTACATGTACAGTACTGTATTTCCTTAAAAGCCACAGTGATACAAGAGTAAGATTATAGCTGAATAGTCAAATAATGTCGGAAACTCTCAATAGAAGCACTGACCATTCTCAGTAGAAAACGTTATCAACAGAATTTTCTACCTATTTACAACAGCATTTTGATGTCACTATACGTGCATGTACGCGTGGAACAAACATTTTCGAATATCGATACAAATTTTCACAACTCTCGTTCTCGCCGGCGTTCATTGAAAAAATACAAACAACAATAAAAAGTTATCCCCAAAAGTAGCCTCCACATAACAATCACGCACAACTGAGCACAAGACAAAACAAAACAGTACGCCATGAACTATAAAATATTTGTGAAAAGCAGTGAAAACAATTGACACAAACCAAAGCATTTGGAACGCCGGTTTTTGCTGCACCTCCTCCTCCGGCGATCAAAAAATGATCTCTGTCCAAGACGTTCACAGCATAAAGAGGGAAATTAGTTGTCTCTAGGGTCGTGAAAGACATACTCCTTGAAAATGAATGGTGGTAGTATGAGGGGAAAGTTAATGATAATGTCGCGATAGTTTTCGTTCAGTCAAACTATTCGACGTGGCTTTGCCAATGGGCAGGACAGCTGTACAATGTTGTCATTGTTCGCCGATTCGTGTCTATTTCGACCAATGCGCGCGCACCAGCAAAACACCAAAGGAGGTATGTTTTGTTTTTAATTATTTGCAAAAAATATTTGAAGGATAAAAAAGCACAATAGCCCGTCATTTGACCTTAAATATATTTACAGAATAACCCAAAGCAAATACGCACACTGATTTGTTTAAAACCGTGTTTCTATTTAACAATTAGATTATGAGTTCGAGATTTCGAGCTCATAATCGCCTCATAGAAATCATAGAAATCGAGAGCGAATAATCTAATTGTTTTAGTAGAATTCTAACTGAAATTAACGCAAATAACGGTTCCCAATGATTTTATAATTTTATAATCAAAGTTGCACGTATCGGACTGTCCTTGGCAAACTTGCAGTTGTATACGAGCGTACCCGCTTTTTCAATATTTTCAAGTTTTTAAAGTCAAGAAACCTTGGAAGTGCTTCTTTTAGTCTTCTCAGGAATTTAATTACCCGTTTACATCTAAAATTCCTTCAAAAACTTCGGAAAAACTATAAAAACATCGCATTTCGTGGACGACCGGCGGCCAACTGTACTCAAATGGCTGATAGTATACGAGTAGCTCAGCCAATCAGATTGCAGCATTTGCATTAGTATACTAGTAGAATTCTACTAAAACTCGATAGAAACACAGAACTAGCACGAGCTGTTGACGTATGAGGGCGCGAACAAAGAGAATTTACATTTTGATGATCAAAGTAAACAAGTTGTTTTTCTTTTCTTCGTCGCGGTACTTTCTAAAAGAAATAGAAAACGTGTTCTCCGTGTTCCTATCGAGTTATAGAAACACTCGTGAAAGTTTGGGAGAACTCGAAAAAGCCGTGGAAACACTCGCCTGCGGGTCGTGTTCCCACAGCATTTCTCGTTCTCCCTAACTTTCACTCGTGTTTCTATAACTCGATAGAAACACGGAGAACATGTTTTCTATTTCTTAAATATCTTATTAGATGTTTTGGTGTGTAGTATCACTGGGTATTTCTACGAGTTGTGCCGTATTTTGGCGAGCCCGTAGGGCGAGTTAAAATACTAACAACGAGTAAAAATTCTCAGCGATATTACACCTCAAAACGTCTAATAAGAGGTTTATTATCCAACGATTTCTTTTCCCAAAATTCTAACTTGCCAAGTTTCTTATCCTTTACGAGGCTGGTAGGAATCAGACGAGTACAAATATCGCGTGATATTTGTACTCGTTTCGCGCGTTATTTGTACTCTTCGAAGCAGAGTTGGATAATAAGCTCGAATGTTTGTCCTTGAACATTATTGATACAAGATCGGGTGACATGAGAAGGTCCCTGACATGAGAAGGTAGATTGTTCCAGAGTCGGCATGCAACATAAGAAAAAAAATTGTGCCTGAAACTGATTTGAGGCTTGTTGATTGTGTCTGCTACCATGAAGATTGTATAGGCACAGTTTTTGAAACGAACATATGTTACTTATATAATTAACATAACCTTTGAACATGAGTACGAGAGCTTGGACTAGGCGTCTGCTGTAAGTTATACTGCGACAAGATCTTCTTGTAGCTAACAGGCTCAGGTAAATTAAAAACAGTCCTGAGTACATAATAATTAGCATTTTCTAACTTGTCTGACAGGGTGTGACTAGTTCCAGTTAGGAGAGGGCTGCAATAGTCATAATAGGGGAGAACATACGCCATATAAAGTTTTAAGTGCACCTAACCCTCAAAATTATTTTTCGCTTAAATAATTAACAATTATTCACCGAAGTGGAGGTAAATATCCACCACTTTCACCGACACTGAGGTGAATAATTGTTTTAGTATATACCACACAAGCTGAATAACCAGCGGACCAAAACGAAACTTGTGACAACATACCGACAAAGCGAAACGGGAAGCCATTTTATTTTTCTTCGGCGGCTTGGAGGTCGATAGTACTTGGCTAATCACCTCCAAGCTAGCCAATCAGCGTTCGCGAAAAGCACTATCCGAGTGGTATATACTATTAGTAGAATTCTATAGTATACTAATGCAAATGCTGTAATCTGATTGGCTGAGCCATTGAACACTATCAGCCATTAGTGTTCAGTAGATTGCTGTGGTCGACAAAAGTGTAACGTTTTCTCGTTTCGCTGAAGTTTTGAAAGAACATTTAGAAGCAAATGAATAAACAAAATTTTCGAGAAGACTAAAAGGAGAGGATTTACGGTTTCTTGAATTAAAAAAAGCCCGAACGTTTTGATAGAAACTGATAAGCGCGCGTAGACAACTGCAAATATCAAATTGACAATTAATTCAGTTCGTGCGAGTTAACTCTCTATTAAAGCGTGAAGTTTAAGACTAACCAGAAATAATTGGAATCGTTATTTGAAGGAAATTTCAATTAGAATTCTACTAAAACAATTAGATTATTCGCTCTCGATTTCTATGAGGCGATAGTTGATTCGGTCTTCGGCCTCATCAACTATCACCTCATAGAAATCTCGAGCTCATAATCTAATTGTTAAATGGAGCTTATTTTGTGGAATAATTTGCCGCATTTTTTTTATTTAATTAAATTCTCGAATTTCTACGCAGTGTCACTGTTATCAACTCCCAACAAGCTAAGTTCATTATCTCGCGGTTTTCCTCGAGCGCCGCTCTCGTGAAACTACTCTATTAGCTTCTTAGCCTGCCAGCAGGCTCTCAAGTAATTATGTTCGAAATTTGAATGGATGACCGCTTTGTAACCATGTTCTAATTGGTCTGTTTATCTCATTCTCTTTATCTCATTAGAGCCTAGAAGAAACATTAGGACAGAAACCAGGAACGATCCGGTTTTATTATTTTTCCTCCGTTGCGGTATGGTGCTCTGTGAAATGTTTACTTTTTACGTTTTGAATCAGCTGGCTATAATTAATAGAGGTGAATGCATGGTTATGAAACCCGTTCTTTGTTGTATGTTTTTGTTCTCTTTTCTGGCTTGGTCTTGCCCAAAACACAGTAGCTGTTTACTACCGACTGAGGAACGAACCAATAGAAACGATTACGTATTTCATGCACAGTGTATGGTATGTGGGTTACGTCTGCATACGAGGCAAGTACTTCATCAGGCCGGAGCTTATCCCGATTTCTGTAGCATGAAGCGACTAGGAGCATTTCTACTCCCGCCTGGATGGGAGGCTATTCCATTGCACAGTGTATGAGCGCAAGACAAAAGATTGTGCACGGTCGTGGAACTTCTAACATAAATCTTAGCATCTTTGTTTGCTCCTTTATTGTTTGCCGGGCTTCATAACCAGTCTTATCTAACTATGATCTGGCCAAGTTAAGTAAGTAGTTATTGTTGCTACACTCTAGTAGTTAATCCTTGTTTTTTCATAAACGTGATGAAACTGTGGAAGCCTGGACAATGACGCCAGCTTGGAATTGATTAAATGACTAAAAACCGTCGGACAGATCAAAGGTCACCAAAATCAAAAGCAAAAGATCATTGAGTAAATTTCGTAAAGCAAGAGAAATAATATGTTCCAAATTAATGACACCTTACAAGAAGCTTTTTGCAATGAGACTGCATGATATTGATTGATTTATTATCAGCATATCTTGTAAACTGGTTAATTGTTCGAGAGATCAAAACGTGGTAAAGATGCAGTCACATGTCAATAAGACAAATGCAAATGGTGAGTAAGCAAATTGAGCAAGAAAACAGGATGTGAGACAAACTTGTGGTCCGAGGTGAAATTTGTAGTACAAGCGAAATGGGGAAAACTCGGTCCGTAACTTACAGTACGGATCTCGAACTCGGTTAGTTAGAGGTGTGTAACCACATAAAGAAAACAATCTAAACTACACTCCACACAGAAGAACCATAAGATACACACGACCCAAACTGTTGCCCAACGAAAATCATCATAAGACCCAGAGTAAAGAACAGGTGAACTACAAGAACCGCAAAACGAACCATGAACCAAAAGCCATTAAAAAACAGACCATGAACCAAAAGAACTAAAAGCCACACTAAAGATCGTGTAAAATATATGACGTAAACTAAAGAAGCATATGACCCACGAATACTACAGTAAACAGCCACATAAACCAGCACTAGATAGCCATGCGAACCACGACAGTCTTACTGATATACCAAGTGAGTCATATTATAATAACAAAAAAGCACTATATATAAAAGACCCATGTGATTGAAATTTATATGAACCATAATAAGTGGGAACCACGTAACCCGCACGAACCACACAAAGGAACCATATGAACCACAAGAACGAAAATAAAAGCCGTGTGAACCACATTAGAAACGACATTTAAGAAACTTGAAAACTATAAGAACCACGCTGCACGACAACCATACAAACCACAAAACGTAAACCGGCGCAGAACCATGTCAACCAAATGCACAATCCCAATATATGTATCCCACACGAGCTACAATAACGAAAAATGCTAGCCAAATAACCAAACGAAAAAACCTTCAGAACCACAGAAAAAAACCTCCGAAAAACCACGTGAAGCACAACTGACTACAATGAAGACCCAGCTGTCTTAAAACAAACCAAACTAAACAACTAAACTAGGGGAACCAAAATGAGAACTCATGTAAACCATAAAACAACACTTAAAGAACCGTGTGAACCTAAACCGCAACAGAAATACTAAAGAACCATGAAAACTAGAACACCTACACTACAGAACCATCTGAACTAAAAGAACCACACTAGAGAAACATGTGAAACACAAGAACCACACTAAAGAACCATGTGAATTACAGTACGCACACTAAGGAAACACGATAAACATAGAGCAAAGGTTTGGTTTGGTTCGTACTAAAGTGCACTCATACATAATAAATGATGCCAACGAGGCTATTCATGTATACCATTTTTTACATACTTAAACTAAATGCTGCTTTCACTCCACCAGGTCATAACAGTTGTCCAGGTTGAATCTTGACTTTCCGTCTAGATTCTGTCATGTTATCGTGTTACGTTTTCTACGCATTGCCAGAATTGCTTACCTAAAACTATTGTACGAAAGCTTTCGACGGCGTTTTTGGCTTATTATGGACGTTTTTTGTCAGTACGTATTTTCTTCCTGCATGTTTATGAAAATGAACATTTGATAATTTGTTTAAGGAAGTGTACTCAAAATTTAAAGCTTTTGGAAAATTTTCCTGTAAGTAAAAATATTTTTTAGGAGGCTGGTAGCCTCACAACGGGCACCATTTAAAACCAAAATTCGAGCAGAAAGTTGGCATGTTTTCTTACATTAAGTTATGAAGGCGGCGCAATGATGACTTAAGACTTAAGCTCAGTTTAATTTGTTTTCACAACGAAGACAGAAACGGAAACGAATTGGTCAACAGTATGTCTCTAAATTAAAATTAGACTTTAAAAAGGGCGAGAGAAAGGTAATAGACTCGGCCTAAAAAGACATTTAATGGACAGGAGCATTGTTTGCTACAGATAATTTATTTGGCACCGATCATTAGTTTATAGAGCCGTTTAGCAGCTGCATTCAGAAGGGAAGCCTTTCTGGGTACACCTGCTAAGATGGATGCGTGAAATTGTCAGTGGCGCTAAGTAAAAAGTCAATCTATCTGCTAAGATATTGCACCCTTTCTATTTGAAAGCAACCGAGTTGATTAGAAAGTCATTCTTGAGCTTGCCATGTTACTATTTTAAAGACAAATACGGTTTTAACCCACGAATATATCAACACAATTAAATATAGCTTGAAAAATATGACAGGGAAACTATTTATTTTTGGAAAAAGAGCCGAACAGGAAGTACTTAACATATATATTAAGAGGTCAATCATTTTAACTTGAACTGTTTATAACTGCCCAGTGACCAAATTAAAATGATCGCTTCTTGCGAAAAAGAACTCATATTGTAATCATGTCAGATGTGCCTCGATTTTTGAGAAAGTAAGCATTCAGAGTTTTAGAAAGCAATCGCCTAAAAGGGAACAAATGAAGGATGTCTGTTCACTGGTTTTGGATCGTTGGCTGGTTCGTAACTCTTTTTGGCTTCGTCGGGAACAGCTGGGTTATCTTCATCATCGTAAAAACAAGGCGACTACACACAACGGCCAACTGGTTCACCCTTTCGCTGGCAATCGCCGATCTGAGCGTTACAACTGGATATTTCCCGGCGTCAATGGTCTGTAACGTGCTTGTTCAATCATGCAACAATTTTATTCGTCAAACTGTCGTAAACTTCGTCATGGAAGCCTCCATGTTTGCGTTAATTGCTATGGTTGCAGAGCGCTATCTTGCCATCGTTTATCCTCTAAAATACGTCCGTGTTATGACTACCAAAAGGATCCTGGTTACCATTGTGATGTCTTGGGTAATTCCAGTCATCCTGTCTGTCTTTCGATGGATGTACGAGCTTTACTACAACAGGCTTTCAATCGCGGAAGAGCATGCAGTTATTATCCTTTACACGCTGTTCATTGAAATAGCACCCATGATCGTACTCATTGCCTTTACTTTTCACATCTTGGCCATCGCTAGAAAGCTTTCTATTCAGATGTCAACTCTTTTGACTCAGGTTAGATTTAACCAGGCGGCAAACTCAGCAACAATAGTTAACGTACCGAGAATCGGATTAAAAGCAGCCACTGTAAGATTGGTGATTGCACTTGTCGTCATTTACGTGGCTTGTTACGGAACTGAGATCTATATCACGATCTGCCAGTCGTTTGAACTTTGTTGTATTTCTGTACCTGAGAGAACAGCATTTTCATTGCTTCTCATGGCAAACTCTGTGTTGAATCCACTAGTGTACGCATTCCTTAAAGAAGACATAAGGAAAGAAACCAAATCTTTATTTTGTTGCAGAAAAGGTTCCCGTTTAAGACCACGATTTCTCTTTCGGGCTCGTCAAGAGTAAGGAGTGGATTCGATTTTTCCTCAAGGAACTCTCGAATTATTTGCTCAAGAGAATTCTTTTTTGTATATTATCGATCACTCAGAAGAAAATACTACCATTGCACCGGATTGGTCCAAAAAGGGTGGAGTCCCCTAATTCCCCATATATACTTTTAAATCTACAGCTGAGCGACAAAAGTGTTGAGACACATCGCAGAAAATTCGATTTCGAGCGTCCTGAAACGCTTGCTTCCCCTCTCCCCCTTCGTCCAATGGTTGATGTTTTTATTTCTTGGACTGCACAGACCACAGCACCTACAAAACATTGAATAAAATAAGCTATTTTGCACTAGTTAATCTGCAAAGTTGTAATCGGACAGTGTAATAAGACAGTTGGCTAAACTTGGGGGATGGGAATTCTTGTTGAAGGGTCATGTGAGGTCTAGTAACAACGTTAATTCCGTCATTTCGAAGAAGACGTGTGAGGGGTTCTGTGATACCACGGACATAAGGAAGGCAAACCATGGCGGGGGATTTCAGTCAAACTGAGGAACATGCCCACCAATTCTTCCGGTGATGGAACAAGTTCTGGAGAAGGTTTTTTCCTTTTTAAGACCTTAGAGATGACAGCGGGTGGGTAGCCGTTGGCAAGGAGGGCGTTAGTGACGTGAATTATTTCAGAGGATTTCCCTTCCATTGTACTCGGTAGCACACGGTTTAAGAGGGTAGATGCAGTACTTATTTTATGTTTCTTCTCATGATGGGAATTAAGGTCCAAATCGTATCTGTCCGTATGCGTTGGTTTACGAAAGACGTCAATGACGATGAAACTATTTATTTCTGGAGACTAGGCTATCTAGGAAGGAGATTTGTTGATTGTTTTCTTTTTCCATTGTAAAGGAAATCATGGGGTCTATGGAATTTAATTTGTCGGTGATAAAAATCACAGGTTTATTGGCGAAAATATAAAGCTGTTAAATAGTATCTTAAGTTATACAGACATCGAAAAAATTCCAGAACTTCTCTTTTTTATCGATTTTGAAAAAGCCTAATTTGACACTCTCGAATGGGCTTTTATTGAAAAAACTTATAAATATTAAAATATTATAACTTTGGAGATTCTCTTATACCTTGGATAAAATTCTTTTATACCGACATTAGATGTAGTATAAAAAACAATGGCTGGCCATCAGATTTCTTCAATCTAAGTGGAGGTGTACGTCAAGGCTGTCCCCTGTCCCCTTATATTTTTTTTTATGTGCTGAAATCTTGGGGCAACAGTAAGACGAGATAAATTAATTCGTGGTATTCACTTTTTATTAAGTAGTATGACGAAGTCTAAAAAAGTCTACCACGCTTCGATGAATTCTCAAGACCAACTCTCTCGTAGTGAAAAGTTGCTATCGTCCTCAAGCTTTTGCAATTAGGCGTATAAATAATTGTTAAAGGGATCACTTCAACACCTGTTAAAAGCCAGAGTAAATGAATAGCTGACTTCGAAAATTACGAAAACTTTATAAAATGGAATGTCATATATTCTGCCCTTCTATTGCACGAAAAAAACTAAACTTCAGAATTTCCAATTTAAGCTTCTTCACAGAAGAATTGCAACGAATGATTATCTTTATAAAATAGGTATCTCTTTAACAGACAGATCTACTTTCTGTCAACAAAACACAGAAACCCTGATCGATCTCATCTGGGACTGTGAATTCATTCAAACCTTTTGGCAGAAAATCCAACATTGGTTGATACAGCATCAGATAAAGCCACAAGACTTTTCTTTCAACCTAAAACCCTGCCTGGGACTTGTTGTTAGTTGATAGTACATATGGGTTATTGACCAAGTGTGAGGTCAAGATGGCTGGATACTGGCCGAGTTCTTCTTTTGCGTGTTTATGGACCGAGACGGAGTCGAGGTCAAACAACACGCAAAAAAAGAACGAGGCCAATATATACTACTTATTAACCGAGAGTGAGGTCATTACAGGGAAATCTCAGACCGAGTCCTTGATGTATTGACCGAGCGATAGCCCGAGCGATAGCGAGGTCAATACATTAAGGCCGAGGTCTGAGATTTCCCTGTAATGACCGAACGGACGAGGTTAATAAGTTATTTATTATATGGCTTTTTTAGCGCTATTCTTGAAAAGAATATAATAAACTGAACACCGCAAGTAATTTTCCACATCCGCTTGCGCGCGCTACGGCTTTCTTCATCGCTCATACTAAAGAAGTATCTGTGTGCTAGTTTTTCTCTCAGTTATTGAAAATATAGTAGTACTTTGTCCATCTTTTCTGTTGTTTTTGCCCACGCGTACATAGTTTTTTACTCACAACTCAAAAGAGCCGTCGAGCCGAGAAAAAATTTCATAATGCCCGCTCAGCGGCCAATCAGAGTGCGCGTACTTTTGTAGCCATATAATAAACCTACATCATGCACTTCTAATTGGCAGATATCACAATTATTCATCGAAGGTACAGAAAACTCTCCCGAATTAACAATTATTTTCACAAACTTTTCTTAAAAGTTTGTGAAATAATGTATTTAATTTAAGGGCATATAATTAGTTTACTATATTTTGGCCTTTCCACTTCTTCTTTCACTGTTCTTAGTTTTCTAAATATTTGTATTCATATTTGTTAAATAGAAGTCGAATAAAGAAATCAAGAAGTGCCAAGAAATCGAAAAATGTTATGATTATAAGACGAACACTGTTAACAAATACATATTGAAATGAAACTATTCAATTGAACTGTGACTTAAATCATCTCCCTTTTCTTAGCAGCTCCCCTATTGTTGTTCGATTTTTCTTTCTAGGATGTGCAGTAGGATTGCGGCCTCCTTGGTAGTTTGTGTTTTTTATGTCCTTTTTTCTTTTCTCCTTTCCCTGTTTCTTATCTTGCAGGCGCTTTCTATAATGAGCATGCTTTCCCAAATTTAGACACAATATTTCAAATGAAGTATACACCAGTTTTAGGTAACAGCGTGTGGAAAAAAACAATTTTAAATGGCATTATCGTTTGGTAGAAATATAAGTAATGTGTATTTATTAGTGTTTTTCGAAGAAAACTACAAATCGAAGAAGTTACTGGAATAATTATAAAAGGAGTTTATCTTGCCTAAATAATATTATATACAACAGGGGGAGGGGGTGGGGAAAAATACCGTAATGTAAGTAGTGGTGTAAATATAACCAAGTAAGTAGTAGATAAATGTTGTACTGTAACTGCAGTGTAAGTACTGTAAAGTAAGGAATGTAACGTATTTGTAAGTGGAGTTTTTCGTGTAACTATCATTGATGTAGGGAATGTAAGTATTCTAGTTATGTAAAAAAATAAATAAATAAATAATGAAAAGTAATCATGGTTCCAAAAAAAGTGTGGCAGATGTAGTCAGAGCTAAGCTAATGCAACAGGACCACGATGGAGGGGAAACGGCTGAAATTTGGGTCTAATTTCATGCTTTGTCCAGTTTCTCGCCTTCGGCTGGGCGGGGAGGGAATGGTGAGAGGGAAGGCGCAAACTATCCTTGGAACACTCGCGTGTCATTCTTATTGCTGTTGTTATTATCATAAATTATTACAATTGTCGTTTTTCCGCCGCTAGAAACCCCTAGTCAAGTTTCTTGTTAAGAGAGTTGAACGGTCGAACCCAGTCTAAAGGTGAAATACTGAAAAATGACTATAATATTCCAAGTTTCCGTATGACATGGCAAGTTTTCCATTAGGAACTTGTTTTGAATACTGATTCTGCCTGTAACTTGTCGACGTTTCTAACGGCGGGGACCCATGCGCACACGCGCTTTTAAAACTATGGCGTTTTCTGTTTTCTTGTGTTTAGGCAACGAAATTCTGTTCCGGAATCCTGCTTGGGATAAGTGAGATGGGACTGAGACCAGTGGAAGTTGGAATACAAGTTTAAAGAAATTTCTTAAGAGAAATTAAATAAGAAATCTTTACTGGAAAACAACGGTCGAGCCATCTAGCCACGCACCGACGTTATAACTCCCATATCATCATGCTATGAAAAAAACAAACATGCACACAAGCTGGCAATTTGGATCAAAACTCCTTTTTGGCATGACTGATTCATTTCAAGAAAAAAGAGAATATTTGCTTATTTTATTTCACAGTTGGAACTAGATAAACTATTATTTTTGGTTGTAATAGTGTGGTTAATGTTCAGCTGTGGTGTTGACACGACCATGTTAGCAAGGCAAAATTTCTTCCAATCATGTCTAGAGGAAGGTTTTTATTGTTCACTCACAGTTACTTGTTGTTGTGTTCGATTTTCCAAAATTAATTCAATTCTGGATCGGTTGTCCGACTGTTTACATTTTATTTTAAAAGTCAGAAACTGAGATATGAGTCTTTTTATTACGCACGACACAGGAAATCATGAGAGGTGATGATTTGTTTTTTGTTTTTTTCGGCTTCGTTCATTTGCTAATTTATGCCCCAAAGGTATTGGGTGATATTACAGAGTTGCAACTTGGCAAATAATGTCATTTTTCAAACAAAACTGTACTAACGCACGCACAGCTCTAAGCCAACAGAGAGATTAAAGATTTGGGACAAATCATTCCCCTTGCCATTGTTTGTCCACTTTCTGCGAAAACAACCATTAAAACGTTTCAACATATAACGGTATATTATGTTTCTAATGTTTCAGATTTTAGACAGGCCTTTCAGCGGGTCTACGTGTCAAAATGAGTTTGCAACTTATAAATGGCTATGCCGTACGTAATTGCATGGCGAGGAATTGATGACGACCACATAGAGAGAAAGATAAATATTACTTTTACATCGTAAATGTTTGTCTCGAAGTTTGACAATCTAGGGGCAAAACCTTAACACTGTAATTTTACTGATCGGCTTTGCGGCGCGGGTCAGTGATAACAAACAAGTGTCTGCTTTGAACGTTCTGAAGGCTAAATATGTCTGTTCACTGGTTTTGGATCATTGGGTGGTTCGTAACTGTTTTTGCTCTCTTAGGAAACGCCTGGATTATTTTCATTATCGTGAAAACAAGAAGATTGCAAACCACAGCTAATTGGTTTGTCCTTTCGCTGGCGATCGCCGATCTGAGTGTCACATGCGGATATTTCCCAGCCTCGTTTGTCTGTAATGTGCTGGTTCATAATTCATGCCGTACCAGTCTTCGCTTTAATTTTTACAGCTCCTTCATCGAAGCGTCTACCTTCGCGTTAATTGCTATGATTGCGGAACGTTATATTGCGGTGGTTTATTCGCTAAAATACGTGTATTTCATGACTTTTACCAAAACAGTCGCTATCATTGTGGCGTCTTGGGGAATTCCAACCATCTCTTTCTTGGCTAGATGGGCATACGAGATTCACTTCACCGAAATTCCGTCCAGGGCGGATTATATTATAGTCATCATTTACACACTGTTATTCGAGATAGCACCAACGATTATAGTCATTGCAGCTACTTTGCATATCTTGCTCATCGCTAGGAAACTTTCTATTCAGATGTCGACTCTATTGACTCAGGTTCGGTATAATCGAGCGGCGAACTCAGCCATTATAGTGAACGCACCTATTAAAGTCGGCTTGAAAGCATCTACTGTGAGAATGGTAACTGCAGTTGTGACTGTGTTTGTCGCATGTTACGGTACTGAAATTTGCATCTCATTCTGTGACACTCCATTTAATCTATGCGTGGTCTCTACCGATACACGAACTTTATGTTCGTTGCTTCTCATGGTGAACTCTGCACTGAACCCTATCGTATACGCGTTCCTTAAACAGGACATCAAGAGAGAGACGAGAGCATTATTTTGTCGTAGGAAAGACAACTCTTTAAAATTTACCACTGTTTCTTAAATCAGGCAAGGAAGAGTTGGTAGAGGTATAGTCTTTACAACCGCATAATCTTATGGACATGCGATCCTCGTGCCTTTTTTTGGAAATGTCCAAAAATCTACCAACTTGCCTCATTAAACTCTCACAAAATTTAGCTGTTGAAATCTTAGTTATAGCAAATCAGATATAGTTAGATCTGATAGCAACATAAGGGGTTTTAAAGTTGGGGATGACATGACTGCTACTTTGTCTGATATCTCATCTGTCGAGAGATTGCTTACTGTTCTTAATCTCTTTCTGAGATGTTCTGGGCTAAAAATGAGTTTAAAGAAAACTAAGGCTATGTGGATTGGGGCTAACAAGGGTTTTCCAACTAAACCATTACACTTGGACTGGGTCACTGGAGTTAAAAATTTGGGAATCTACTTTTCAGGCTGCGGTGCAAAATTTTGAAGAAAGATTGAAGCAGATACAAAAATCTATAAATCTCTGGAGTATGAGAGGGCTATCACTCTTTGGTAAGGTTACTATCATTAAAACTTTTTTGATTCCAAAACTGTTATGTGTGTCGTCTATTATTGAAACACCTCATGATATATCAAGAAGGATGGAAAGGTTGATTTGCAAATTTTTGTGGAAGGGTCCATATAAAGTTACAAGGAATTCAGTAATAAATACGTTAGAACATGGAGGTTTGGAATTTAACTGACATTGAAACGCAGATCAAAGCTTTGAGATTGTCTTGGATCCCTCGCATTTCAGACGAAAGGAGAGGAACATGGAAATCGTACTTTAATTTTCTTTTAGTAAAAGAAAATGAAACTATGGTGGTGCCTTCTTACGAGTACTTTAAACACAAAGGATTGCATTCTAACTTCCTGAACTGGACTGCCTTGCGGACCTCTGTTCCAAAATCCTTGAAGGCTAGAGTGCTGGTGGATGAGTCTGACCCTGTGGTTTTACAAGATGCTCACAAGGATTTTGATATTAAGTCTGTCAAAAGCAGACATTTTTACAAACTTTTATTATCCAAAAAGCTAAGTTACCAAATATGTCAAATAGACTAATCAATGATTTGACGTCGAAGATACGCTCGATAAAGTCTGTCTCTTGCCTCACAATGTTGTGAGTGAGACCTATGTATGGTCCTTTCAGTACCGCGTTGTGTAAATGGCCAACTGGTCAGCCTCCCACCCGTTGGGATTCTTAACAGGCTATGTTCTATTTGAAATATTTGGTTATTTATTTACAGTGTCCCGAATTAGCACAACAGTTCTAAATATATATGATACTTAAATAAAGTTATTATTATTATTATTATTATTATTATTATTATTACTATTATTATTATTAATTATAATTATTATTATTACATATTGTTTACTAATATTAAGCTTTTCAAAATCAGATTGGGTTGTCACTGACTGACTCAATGGTACACCAATATGGCTGCCGGAAAATAGTGTAAACATCTGGAACTTACTTTGGCTTTGTAGGCGACTGATCAGATCAGAACTGAAAAATCAAGTATTTACATAAGCACTTTTCTTAAAGCTCTAGCTTCTAACAGGGCTTAAAATCATGAGATAAGCATATATTTTTAACAAATTTGATCGTAGCCTTGTGTCACGCACCACCATAACCTGGAAATTCAAAATGCTCTGGTTTCCAAACGAAGCACGCTATTGAGCTGTAAAGTTGTAAACAGATATAAATATGTCACCTCTTATACCTGATGAGGATGAAAACTTTGGTGGATCTTTAGTTTTAGGTTTTAGAAAGTGATGACGTCACGTGAAAACGATCTATACTACACATGGTGACCGCTGAGTGATCTGGTTAGTTTTCACCTGTCGTTTTACCGCGAGGAGACTGAACAGCAACATGCGAGATATCTGTTTCTTGACACGAGCTATAAGGTCACGCCATCATTGTGCACATAGCCAACATCAAGAGACTTCAATCAAGCTAAGCTCGAGAAAAATACTCGTTTTCTCTCCAACGAGCTTGGTGACCTGTATTTTTTATTGCATAAGGTGCACAATTTTCTTTCTCTAAGTTGAAAAATTTTTAAAAATGTTCGGTAGGAAAAAATGTCACGGCTTGAAGTGTGCACAAAACTATTTCTTGAGGATGGTGATCTCGAAACTCGAGGAACGTTTTAATTTTATGCCGTTAAGAATGGTGATTTTGCCATAAATTATATATTACATTGTTTCAAATGCTCGAGACTTTCTAACATCAAGATTGTTTTCAAGCAATACTTAAATAGACTTTGCTTCAGGCTACGGCAGAATGTAAAGTGGACCGATGAAATAACGCGTCATTTATACCAATGCAGCCTGGAAAGCGATTGGCTCATCATACCTATTACAGTGACCTGTCTTCAGTTTTTATTGTAGTTTTCGACAAGAGACTCACTCTCTTGTTTTCAAAACAGTACTTAGTAGGAAACATTTAGGGAAAGTTTCACGAAACTCATTCGACAACTTTTATTGCTGAGGAATCACCGTAAATCAAATCCGCGTCATCTTCAATGGCATTTCAGATCACGCACAGAGCTGTGTACACAAGCATACCTATTCTCGTTCATTCCCAAAGCCACTTTATTTGCGCTAAAGAGGCCTGGGACTAAGATCCATTTTGTTCCCTCTTTGAAACGTTTCGGCAATCCAATATAAAAATCTATAAAGTCAATAGAAGGATTTTCCCAGCTCTACGTTAAGTTATAACATTTTCGACAAAGCAAGTTACATGATCTTTTTGTCATTCATCTGAAAGAAAAAGAGGGAACTTAAAACTCAAACTATAAAACAGCGAAAATGTCATTTTATATCAATTTTATAAGCTGTAAGGGAAAAACTGGAGCTCATTGCAATATTTTGATTAAACTAAGTCGCTACACATGGTATAATGTAATATTTTCCCTGTTTTGCAATCAAACGAAATTTTCCAAATGAACGCAATTTCGTTTTCTTAACAGGCACCTGTGCCAGCTCTTATTTAGTATTTTTCTGATTAAATCTTAGAAAAAATCGGTGAATGTAATTATTGACCTAAACGGACAATCTGATGTACATGTTCATTTTAATTTGAAGCAACCAGCTGAAATATAAGTCGTATCATGTCTGGCTAATGACAACGAAACCCGGAAGTGGAATTAACGATTGGAGTTTTTGTTCGGTAGATATTTAAAAGAGAAAGAACTATACTCTGATTCCTTGGTAGATAACAGAACAAAGTATATTTGAAGCAAGCAATTGCAGAGCTCATTACTGTCAGCAA
This sequence comes from Micromussa lordhowensis, assembly GCA_964020085.1. NCBI lineage: Eukaryota > Metazoa > Cnidaria > Anthozoa > Scleractinia > Lobophylliidae > Micromussa > Micromussa lordhowensis. Next base: position 32,391,905 of record OZ026596.1, on the reverse strand, counting down.
ACCCCATTATGACAGCTGTTATAATGGACACAAGTGATTCTCTTTATGTTTGCCGAATGTAAAGAAGAAGCGATGTCCCCAATTGGAGAAAATTTGATTCAGTCACCGGCCTTTACACAGGCTGATCAAAGAGAGTAAATTAGAGAGAATTTTTATCTACTGCGGGCACAAAAAGCCCTTGAATTTTATCTCGCCATCGATGGCCAGACAAACCCACTTTAGAAAGCGTAATTACACGACCTTTCTTCGTGTTAGGTTTTTTTTAAAGAGACAATAATTTCGTCACGTCTTTTAAATTTTAGGCTGCTAATTAGTACATTTCTGGCCAATTGACTTTTGAGCTATATCATATAAAAAAGTGATTCTACATCCAACAATAAAACCAGAAACATGTAATGAAGAGATCAGTCTTGTAAAACCATTTTCCAGTATGCAATTAGGCAATATTGGATCGTCAGATAATTTTAAGCCGGGAAATTAACCAAAGAACCGTAAGCGTAGCAGTTCCCAAATATGACTTTTCTTTTTCTTAAACTATCAGGAACAAAACGCTCTCCTGAGATATAGCGACGAAAAATAGATTTCGGTTGGAATATTTACATAAACGCTGGCATATGTACTCACACTAGACATTTTAAATTATAAAATCTTCAAGTCATTTCTTCGACAATACTGCCAAGACAAGTCTAGTCATGTAATCAATTCGGCCCACGGAGAGATATGAACAAAACGCGTTCTTGATTTTTGCCCTAAGCAATACAAAGTTTGTATTTATCAGAATCAAAATTAGCTGCCCAATTGCTCTAGGGAAAAAAAACCGGTTTGGTTATATCTCTCACACAACGTTATATATCACGAATAAATTTAATTGACACTGGATTTAGCGCAATATATAAATTTTCATTCATTTATTCTTTCAATAGTTAATAACTTGATTTCTTGTCGCATTTGGTGCGTGTGTTTTTGCACAGTTCTGTAAATGTTTCTCAGTTATTGTTGTGTTTTTGTTTTGTTTTCTTCGCAACGCTTTTAACTGTGAATTAATTAATCAGTTTCTGTCTAATTTCTGTTCAAATATAATGAACAAATAAATAGAAAATTGAAGCGACTCACCGGTCTAACTCGTCACAAAATATTCAAGTCAAATTAATGTAAATATAAGTGTTGATTTCGCGTTCAATTTAAAAACTTGCCTTTAAATTTCACGTCTGTAAGGGGAAATTCACTACATCCTCTTTCGGCGAGGAAACACGCTGCGTTTTTCATGTGTACTTAACTTTTTCTTATGAATGCCGAATTCATTATATTTCTTAGGCAGTTTGTCTACAACCGCTTATTATGATCGCGACACGTGATCCGTACGATCAACATAATGTTGCAAAACAGATGGCTGCTTGAGAGAATTATAAACATGCAAAATGAAGTTGAAAGAAAAGTGGCGAAAATCCTTTCCTGGCTTGTTATAAATCCCAAACACTATTGAACGCTCAAATTTGAGGAGGAAAACATCGATCGCTGCATGTTAATCGCAATGAACACCAGATCGCAAGTACCCAGAGGAAACAAACTGTTCCTGCCGAAAATTGAATATGCAAAGCTCTCTGAAGACAGGTCGTTTCGCGGGGAAAGACCGAACCTAAAGCCAGCTCTTGCTGCTGACGAAAAGAGCAATGCGGTGTTTGAGAATGGCGAAAAAGTTCCACTGTTGAATTGCGACTACAGCATGGGTTCGTTCACGAGATTTTCAGTGTTGCCGCCAATAAAGGACGCTGTTAGAAACGGGAGAAGAATGAGTCGATCGCGTAGATATTCGTCTGGCATCTCTTTCGCGTCATCGAACGGGCCAAGTCCTAGCCAGGAGGAAAATAAAAAAGGTGACGACGCCAGATTACATAAACACGCCGAATTCTCCAGTTTGCTGGTTCAGCAAAGAGGAGACTCGAATGCAGATCATGGCAACGGTCTTCAAGTTGTTGGTAGACCGTATGCGAGAGCAAAACGCGGTGAAACGCGCGGAACGGGTCAACGGCAATTTACAACGAGACCCGCACCTCAGAGATCGTTCAGTAGCCCGGTCTCGTTCGCGGAATCTAGTTGTAAAGGCTGTCAAACACTTTTGAGAAGACGACGTTGTAAAACTGAGGGTGAAAAACTTAGCGTTGATCCCGAGAATTCTAGCATGGATGCTGTGGTCCATACTTGTAAGAAGCAGGGAGAATTCCCAGGAGAAATTCTGACAAGAATTAACTCGGGCAACATAGATTCGCAAAACGAAAGTCACGCGCAGGAAAAGAATGATAACAGGCAACCACCCGGACGAAGGAAATATTCAACTTTAACCTCAAAACAATCAGGAAGTGCCAGTTTATTGACTGCAAGTTATCCTAATGGGAGACGACCTGTAAGCCGGTGCGAAATAAACGTCGATGTTAACCAACCGGTTACAGCGGAACATCAAAATCTAGTGTTAGATCCGCAACGCAATATTTCGCTGGTGTCCTTACGGGTCGAAGCGCCCGGAATAGATTCAACCGAGCAAAACGACCAAGGGGGCCGAACTGCGCAGCCACCCCAAGGAACGCCGCAGATTCAAATTTTAATCGATTCGATCGAAAACGCAAGAGAGGAACTTCCTAAAGCTGGCAGTGAAGTGCCGTATACTTCGCTGAGAGAGAAAAGAAGACGATCTGCGCTTTGCAGAAATAATTCGAAACAAGTAGACGATTTTCTTCTCGTTCATAATCTTCGAGATCTGGGTTTACTCTGAAAGAATTAGCCGAGCTAATCCCAATAAGCTGATCATACGACTGCAAGTGTTTCATATTTTGGGTCTGTCAGTTGCACCGAGGAATAAGACTTGATTAGCCCGGTAAGACAGGTGATACGGAGTTGCTATTAAATTTAACTCACGCGTACACAAAATGAAGCAAAAATATTCTATTTTCGAAAAAGAAGACCTGAAGCGATGTATCCAGCTGGTTTTCGAAGTGATGTATTTTTAAGAGAAACATTTGTTTCCTTTGAAAACGTATTCAGAAGATTTATGACTACAATTCATCAAGCGTAGATAAGTGTCCAACTATAAATTATTCATATTATTTAAGTAAACTTTTCACACTATGTCCAGTACCTGTGTGACATCAGCAAAAATGAAAAAATAAGATGTCCGGCTGTTCAAACAGTTGCATACTTAATTTTCATTAAAGGCCGAAAACAGTTTTCCTTCATGCGATTACAACATGTACATATGCTTTGCCAGCATTTTTTGTCTATTATGTTTTTTTTTATCGTGAGAGTGGAGCACTTGCCAAGAACCGCTCCCTTTTTCTGATTATTTATGACGCATTTCTCGTCACACTGTCAATTTAAGATCACCATTAGTAATCTCTGAGTAACAACTTACGTTTTCATTACCTCTTAAACTTGCAAAACACTGTTTTGGCTTCAAAAGTCCTTGGCTTCTCCTCCGTTTAGACTACCGCTGAACAATTTCTGTTTTATTTTTCTTAGGCCGTCATGTTTCATTTTTTCGGTCTTGTTAACCCTAATAAAACTTGTATCTTTAGTTTTTAGGCATAAATTAGTCAGCTTGTTAGCTCAGCCGATGATCAGATGTTAAACTAATCGTTTCTTGAATTATTCACGAGCGAATAATCCTGAACAGCTTTTCCCTAGAGCCCAGACTAACTGGCTAACAAATTTACCAAATTGAACACTTTAATCATTCACTGTCCCCTATTAAAAGTACTTTATAAAGAGCTTCTTTATTTGCAGAGGATGCGCCGGCTTCAATAAAGACGTCCACAACTTCCGATCGAAAGCACAAAGAACGATCATTAATGGCTTTGGTAATATCAGTTGAATTTTACGCGAATCGTTTGTCTGTCAAATATTCGGCAAAAGTGTTATAAATCATACAGTAAACGAGGAACGTTAACGCGAAGAACTTGACGAGCCATTGAATTATCTTATCAGAAATGGGTAAAAAAAAATCAGTTAAACGTCAACCTAAAAAACTGGAAAGCGACATATAAACTGGCACATAAACAAGAAAAGCTTTTCCGAGAGGATGTTACCTTTTTCTCGCCGAAAAATATTTTTCCTTCATTGAACAGAAAAGAAGACTTAAACTTAACGAGGCGATAACGCTGTTTCTGGCAAAGGAAATAGCTTTTTTCGAGATTGCGCACGGCTTTGACAAATTGAACAGAATTTCCTGTGACAGCAGGTGCAACTGAAAGATTAAAATGAGAGGCAATTTTATTTTACGCTCTTTATGTGCAACGAGGTTTCCGAATCAAAATTTCAGCTAGCCATTTTTGACGCGTTCCTTAATATTCCCTGCTGATCGCTATTCCAACATTTGATTTCCGTGATTTCATCAACTGCTCTGACAGTCTGCCGAATGAAGGTTCTTCTTAGTTGTGATTTTTGAAGTTGATATTTTATGAAGCTTCGCAATTTTACAATTTAAATTCATCCCCCTAGCAGCGACAACCTACGCTCAGAACGTGTTCTGTTTCCTTTCACGATGAAAAAGCGTGAAAGGACATAGTAGACGTCTGCACGGAGGCTCAGTGTAGCAGAGGCAAATTGATGAGGCTGTAAATTATAAACAGCCGCCATCAACAAAGTAATTACTTTGTAACAGAAATCATCGCAGTTATACACAACTTAAGAAAAAATACAGGCCTGAACGGGATTCGAACCCATGACCTCTGGGATACCTGTACAATGCTCTACCAACTGAGCTGTCAAGCCAACTGGGAGCTGGTTACACTGTGAGTTTCTTATATACACGTAAATGATGAATAATGCAAGTGAATACGTCAGTGAAAGATCATATATTTGAACTGCGTAGAAAGATATGAAGACCTGATTGATCATCGCAGTTATACACCGCTTAAGCAGTTGTGAAATTAATTAAGCAGCTGGATATATTAAACAATTATTCGCCGAGGGCACACATTACATTTTCTCTTGCTCTTTCCCAAAATGCCCAAAAATCACCTAAGAATTTACACAAAACTGCCAAACAGTGGTTAATGAGATAAGCAGAGAGATTTAGTGTCGTTTGAAACGTGACCGAGATATTGGCAGAAAGGCCGTGTTAAGCGACCTCAAAACAGCTTTCACGTTTACCCCCGCCTTAAACAAACTTTTTGGTCCCTTTTAGGGTGCCGTTCCATTCTAAGAGCCGTAACCCGTAACACCTGTTACGGATGAGTATTCTTGATTTTCCCTTGTTAGCAAGCCTCGGTTGCGTTCCAGTTCGGCAGCAGTTAACGTCTTCAAGAAGCGCTTGCCATTATCAGAAAACTATTGCTTTAATGTAACCATGGTAACCTGAGTCGCGACCTTAGTCACACTGCCGCAAGCGCAGGCAGCGAAGCGGATGACAAGATTTATTAATAAATTACTATATTAACTTATCCGATTGATATTCTCCGATTTTTCAAAAGTTCTCGCGAAGTGCAAAAATATTTAAAGGATAATAAACACAATTAAAAGCCTCAGTGAAGCTAAAAACCACCTAAGTGCCCATAAATCGGCCTAGAGACCTCACAAGAAACAAGGAAACACACACTTGAAGCGAGGAAGGTTTATTAGTATTCATTTTCCTTCGTATTATTTTAGCCTTAAGAATGTAACCATTTTTCCCATAAAAATCCTGATAATTTCCATTGTTGCGTAACCTTAGAACTATTAATGTATGTGCTATGTTACGTTTATTTGAAATATTTGTTTCCTTGGTTTCAGTGGCATGTCTGTAAACTAGCTAAGCTTTACATTTTACATGTGGCAAGGGAATTGGGCCATCTGTTTTTATGTCATCACGTCGTTTAGACTGAACTGAAATGTCTACAATGCGTGAAGACTGGCACTTGTTAAACCCAATATGGCGGGTTTTTTTAGCCTTCCATGAGCTCGGCAAAGGAATGATTTCTAGTTATATTCTGGTTTAGGAATTACTGTTATGACGGATTCAAACAGCCAAGATATAACCGAAGGAGAGGCGGGAATAACGTCAACGTGGATTTTACTACAGATTTCTGATTCAGGTATAAACATTACGCTTTTGATGTTATGTCAGATGTGTGCGCCTTCTGCATGCAAATTGCCTCTCTTTCGTTCACTTCCATAGATAGTTTCTTTATTTCTTCATCGGTGAGGCCATCAAAGGGCTTGAAACACTTTCCCTTTTAATGCTGTTCCATCGACTGGGGTATCTTTTATTGATACGTTAATGTTCTCTCGATCAGCCTTGTTAATTGTTTTGCGCAGCATCCGTAGGGACTGCGTTGGAGCATAGTGAATTCTATCAACACGCTTAGATGATTGTGTTCTTGCAATTTCAACATCCCTAAAACGCACTTCAATGTTACCTGCACCAACTCCAGGGCCTGTGTCAGTAGTTTTTAAGCACGCTGCAACAGATCTTGGAATATCGCAACTGGTCTAAACTTTTGAGGTCACCTCAGTTTCTATTGGTTGTAACCAAGGATTGTGAGCAACAGTGTTGCTCACAATCCTTGGTTACAACCAATAGAAACTTTTGTTACAAGTCATACATGTACATGTACATTGTATACTCGCTGTTTTCAAGGAAACCCCCACAAACTATATAGCAATTATTCCATGCGTTGGATGTGAGGTGATAACATAACTAACGAGCGCGTAGCGCGTGTTGGTTATAATCACTTCATATCCAACAAGGGCGAATAGAATAATTGTTTTAGTAAATTCTCAAACCGGGTTTTATTTCGGCCATTATAGAGGGCCGAAGTTGAAAACTTTGTGCGGAAAAGTTTCAAACTTGGCGCACTATTTTCCATATGACGTAAAACTCTGACTATTGGCTCATAGTCGGAGTTTTTTTAGCCAATCAAAAAGCTAGAAATGCAATAGTCAGAGCTGAGAATTTACTAAATATCAATAGAAAGGTTGTGAAATGTAGCATTCAATAAAATTATATTCTGTTTTGATGACTGCTTTCCTAAGGCGGCAAAAGCCGTTAATGTCTAAATGACTGACTGAAACTCCAGCAAATTGATCAGATGTCAAATGCGATCGTTGATGCAAAATTACTGTGCGTGTTAATCACAAAGCATCAATCTCTAAAAGGGTGTCAGCATTTTCTTTAATTTACTTCTATTAGTTAATATCTTTTTATAGATCTGTTAAGTTCCACTATTGAAAAATTTCCCTAACATGTTGTGTTAGAGGTTGCCACGAGAATGCATGTTGGCATACCAACAAAATGTATAAAACTTGCAGATAACCATATGAGCGAGGCTCTGGCCTCCATATTTAACAATTCCTTCTCGCAGGGAATAGTCCCTGATGTCCTTAAAATATCTAAAGTAACCCTGGTTGACAAAGGAGGGGACAGCCTTATTCCAGAAAACTACCGCCCAATTTCAACACTTCCTTCATTCTCACAAATATTTGAAAAACTCGTTTATAAACAACTTGCTAGTTATATTGAAAAATACAATGCCAATTCGGGTTTAGAAAGGGACATTCTACTGAACAAGCAATCACAGAAATTATAGATAATCTCAAAAAATCAATTGATAATAACCTCTATACTTGTGGCGTTTTCCTGGATTTCGCTAAAGCGTTCGACACCGTCAACCATGCTATTTTACTTAAGAAACTCGAAAAATATGGAATAAGGGGAATTCCGCTCAATTGGTTTACCAACTATCTTACCAACCGGCAACAATATGTTTCTCTAGGGGATCCTCAATCTACCAAACGAACGGTCATCTGTGGAGTTCCTCAAGGTAGCACACTTGGACCACTACTCTTTTTGCTCTATATTAATGACATTACCTATTGTTCACAAAAGCTTCCTTTCCGCCTATTCGCTGATGATCCAAATATTTTTATTTCCTCTGACAACTCTAAGCAACTTGAAACAATTATAAACCAAGAACTATTTAAAGTGAAAGCTTGGTGTGATGTAAACAAACTCTCGATAAATTTCTCTAAAAATAATTTTATGATAATTAAATCACCCCAAAAGCGATTAAATACCCCTATAAATGTAAGCATCCAGGACAATGGTGGCAACACGTTCCCCTTAGAAAGAAAAGACCACGTAAAATATCTTGGAGTGCTTATTGATGATAAAATTAACTGGAAACATCACATTTCATTTGTCTGCTCCCGAGTTGCAAGGAATTCTGGTATCTTTTTTCAAACTGCGGCACTACCTAACCCCTCTATAACTACGACAAATATATTTTAACCTAATAAACCCCTACATCTCGTACGCGCTCGTTGCCTGGGGCAGTGCCTATAAAAGCAACCTAAAAAAACTCCAAGTAAAACAAAACCACATTGCCAGAACTATCTTTTTTGCTACTTTATATGGAAAAGACACCGAAAGTGCTTTGCCACTGTTGAACCTCCTAGACATACTGTCCATAGAAAACACTTTTAAATTTCAGGCATTGAAGTTCATACACAATTGGCACCTTAAAAAACTACCATCCATTTTTACCAATTCTTTCACCTATGCCAAAGATATTCACTCCTATAACACGAGATATGCCTCTAAAGATAACATACACAAAGTACGAACAAGAACTAATATCGGAAAACAGACTATAGCTTCACTGGCCTCTGAACTTTGGCAAGAATTACCAACTGATCTCAAAAACCTCAGCTCAAACTGTTTTAGTAAACAAGTCAAACAGCATTTACTACATAAGCAATCTTACTCTTAAAGATCATTTCAAAATAGGATTATCCTTCTTCCCTCTCTGTTTTATAGTTTTATAGTTGCTTGATTGCTGTAAGGCTAAGTTTTTTTTTTTTTTTTAGTTTTCCCCTTTTTTGCATGCAAGTTTACTCTTTCTTCGCTTTTTTGCTATTTCATTCCATTTCGCCTTGGCTTGTGTGAGTGTAAGCTACACAAAATTACAACACGGCAAGCCTAGGGCTAAACTCGAAAACCTTAGGGTTCATTTTGGCTCTAGGCATTTCCTTACTAAACTATATACAAATCTCAAAATTACTTAACATCTTATCATAAAAAAAGAAAATATGTATATAGATCTCTTGTAACCTTATTTCACAAGGAAATGCAAATAAATTATTGTATTGTATTGTATTGTTCCCTTCAAAGTTTTTGGCATAGCTTGATAGCCAGCTCTATAATTTATATTTTTAACAGCTTTATTTGCACCAGAAATAGATTTAATTATAAATGTGTTCATGTATGCAAGCAGGGCTGGTGCCAGCAGGGAAGAACTTAATCTTCATATAAAGCTGACCCCCTTAATAAAAATATATACATAATTATACAATTCTGAAGCATTAAATAAATCCAATTACATGTAAGCTTTAATTTGATTTTGGGATTACGGATTTGTAAAGTTTAAACCAGACACACTACATCGCTTGGACACTAGACACCTCTACAGGTATAAGGTAACCTTAAGGTTCCACCGCAGCCCCCTCTGTGCCCTTTTCGCTTATTGTTTTAACATTTTTAACATTTGATTTTCAGCCTTTCCTACTGGAGGATATTCTCACAGTTATGGTTTTGAATCAGCTTCAAAGCATGGCTTTGTGACAGACTTTAGTGAGTATGCTGGCCAAATGATAAATAATTGCTTGAGTGGCATAATTTTAGTCTGTCATTTTCACAGAGTTTGTTCCTTCTCTATAGATGCATTTAAAGTCTTTGTTTTGTCTTGCCTTCAAAATGCAGGTATGCCAACTGGAATTTTGTTCTCACATTTGAGTGGTTTTAATCCAATGTGTGAATTATTATATGAAATACTTATCACATCACTCTCACTGAGCAATGAATTCCTTTTGAACTTGGAAAATATAATTTTCCAAGTTAAAAAGGACTTTAACTTTAGCCTAAAGCTTCATTAGACCCCTGAAAGATGCCACTTAAAACAGAATAGGTTCGATTACTAGCCACTGTTCAAGAAAAGATCCTGAGCACACTTGTAGGCCCATAGGTAGCAGTAAACTGTTTGGAACAGGGTTCCTCTGGAAAACAACATTCCTTCCAGGGAACCACCATATTAACAACCTTCTTTGAAATTAAGCCAATGATTAATAAATAAACCCGCTATCTTAGATCTCAGTCTCAACATCTACTTAGTGTTCCTAAATCCAGTACTGTTACCTATGGTGATAGAGCTTTTTCTGTATGCGCCCCTAAGCTATGGAATGAATTGCCTTTTCAGTTGCGCATGTCGACAAATATACAAGCATTTAAATCAGGACTGAAGACAATGCTTTTTAAAATGGCCTATTTTTAGATGGGCATTTGCTTTATTATTTTTTCATATTGTTATGTATTTTCTTTTGTTTTCTATCTTTTCTTGTGATGTGTTGGATGTGATCAGTAATTATTTTTTAAATTATATTTAATTGTAGAAATTATAATAGTAGGATGAAATTGTAAAACTTTTTTTTATAATTAGTATAAGGTTTAAAATTGTAAAGCGCTATGAATAATTAGTATTAATAGCGCTATATAAATGAATTGTATTATAAAATGAATTGTATTATTCATCTTTTCAGCTTCATTCAGTCTTCCATTTGTCAGTGAATCGCATAAGGATTGTCACAATGTCGAGAGGATCATAGAGCTGGATCAGTTAATTCAGGCCTACCTCAGTAACCATGTGGCAAACAGAGCAAGCTTCAGGCAGGTTAGTATCCCAATTCTCTGTGGTTTCCCTTACATTTCCGGCCATTTCCCCACAGAGAATTTGATTTAAAATCAAGGTGACCTTTCTGTGATGACGAGGTCCTTCATTTTTTTTACCACTGTACTCCCCTTTTATTTGATATCCTTAAAAGCAAAGAGGAGTTACATACATGTATTGAGTAATTGCTTCTGGGAAATTAGTCAAAATAAATATTTTATCAACTTAAAAAAATATAGCAGTTGTGAATCATACTATTTCTACAACCTCTTGTATTCCTTTGCATGCATTTCATGTTAGTTTTGAGAATTTGGTGGTAAATCACAACATTATACCCTAAATTATTGACAATTTTCTGTACCTCTATGTTTATTTGACACAATAAGGAGGTGCCTGAAGGGTAAAATGGGAATTAGGAGTCACTGCCTATTTTTCTTTTCCACTGGGAAAATAGGATTTGAGTCACTACGACCTTGGAATCACAAACAAATAAATTAGAATGGGACTGGGATTTGGGAAAATAATAGGCTGAGAAATAGGATTTATACACCCTTCCCCCCCTCCTTTGGACCCTCAGTTAGGGGAACTAAAAGGATCTTGCAAGTGTATATATGGAAGCTCATATATTTGAACTGCGAAGAAAGATGTGAAGACATAGATATCATCGCAGTTATATAATACACAACTTAGGCAACTGTGAAATTCAAGCCTGAAAAAGTCTTTGTCTTCCTAAAAGGATGTTATCCAAGGGTGTGTATTCTTTATTTATAAATAAAAATGCCAAAGGAAACTTGCCCAGAGTCATACGTCTGGACTTAAAACATAATTTAAAAAAAAAAAATTATCTAAAACATAATCAGTTTAGATGGGTAAATTATTTGATATTATTGAACTAGAGTATTTCCTTTATATCATTAGGGAAGCTCCTTACTTGACACAGCTTGCAAAACATTTGGAAATCAGGAAATGAAGAATTTACAGGTATGCATTTTACTGACTCAATCCAAATGCTATTCTGATCAACGATGAATTCCGTCCATTTACATAAAGCACTTGGTGAAGTCTAATTAGTCTCACTTGCTTGCTTAATTAATAACGCTTATTAAGCCCATCTTTTCCCTCTCCACCCTTTAGACTTATTACTCCATCTCGTTTCCATTAACCCCTTTGGTTGTCACAAGTTCACGCATGATATCCTCCATAATTACAGCTGTAAATGGCCGTTTTTTATGCCAGAGACTCGTAATCCATCCAGACGAATTTTGCGTCTCCTTAATGTATCTAGTGTGCAACGTGGAAAAAGTATCAAACTCACTGAGCACTCAGTACGTCTTGACCACAGACCCCAAGTTCTCTCTATGAACCACACAAGCGACACATAATGGCATCGAACTATAAGGGTTTGTATTGGATTTTCTTCAAGATATCCATGGAGGGAGTTAAAAGTGAAAATTCTCAATAAAAATGGCTTGCCTTATCCATACGTGTATTGTTTGTTCCTGGTGTGGTTATTTGACCGATTTAACTTGATTTAGCGACTTTTTTGAATCCTAGTTTTCCCTTCATAAAGAGAGGACTTGACAGGCGGATTGTCCCTCTCAGACAAGTTTGTGGCCTAGCTTGTGGTTTAAGACTCACCGTAAACGCAGATAGTTGGTCTTAATGATAATCCGTCTCGTGCCCGTCTTTATATTTGAGAGGCATAACCAGGCGCACTCAGAAAGCTTATCCAATTTTTTTCAGGCGGATTGTGTGTCTCTTGTACAAAAACGGCCAATCTCTTTTATGACAATGAAATGCGAGAATTTATGCTAACAAAATCCGCGCGAAAGAACCGTGTAAACCGTGTGTGACAACTGGAAACCAGCTGAAACATCTGGAACTCTTACATGTGTGAAAATATTTTACGCGCAATTTCCGAACCAGTGGACCAAGAGCCGCCTCTCTGAGGGATGTGCCACAACAGATTCCTTTACATTACCATCCAAAATTTCCACCTTTTTTGTCAAATGTTTTGCTCCCAAATCCACCTCACTAGAAGTTGTTTGTGTTTCATTTCAGGTCGAACTCGAAAACAAGCGCTTGCATGGTCACTTTGCACCAGTGTTTGGTTTCATGTGTGGTCTGTTAAAGCTGTCACTGGTTCAGACTCAACAACTTTTTCTGTTCTCAACACTGCGAACGGTGATTGCCAGCGCTGTGAGACTTGGCAATATTGGTCCGTTACAGGTAACTGATGTCATTAGTTTTAGTTATGAAGTAGTTCTTGAGCCTGCAGTTGTCGTTCTTGCATCAGCGTAGTTGCTAAGTAACATAGTGTTCCCTTGTTGCCGCGCTTTTCACCAGTTACACGCTTTCGCCATGACTTCTGATTGGCTAATTGCTACTTTTCCTGCTACAGTGATTGGCTAAATGATCGGCACAAGATTTCATCGGGGGTTCAATAATTGGCTCAGTGATTGGAGAAAAGCCAGACGAAAACTATTATAATCTACTGCATTTAAATCTGCATGCTTCTGTATAACCTACAGGCCCAGTCCATCCAGTTTGAAATGCAGAAGACGGCGGAGGAAATAAGGAAAAAGTAAGCGGTGTTTTAATGTTTGTAGAACTTGGATTGCTTGACACTTTTCAATCGAAAACTAACACATGTTTTCGCTCGGCCTTAGTTGGAACTTTAGCCCGTAGTACATCTTTAACGGCTCAAACTCTTCCCTTGAGAAGAACAAGTTGCTATATTCGTCTTCATATACCGGTCATATCGCGTATAATAATGTATGTGTAGTTACTAACAAGTGCTATGTGAATTTGCTGACAGGTTTGAGAAGTCCACCTTGGAGGAGGCGACGACAACAGCTCCTGTGGCTGACTTCCTTCAAGGCGCTCACGACAATTTGTTCTCTAAACTCTTTTATTCATGACGGTCGTGTTGTAGCCGCTTGGTATAAACACTCCTGATGACATTCGAGGCCTCGGAAAGAATTGCTACGTTACTTGACTGAGTTGCAGTGATAGAAAATACAACTGTCTGATGTGTCGCTTAGTAGTAAAGTGCACATCGTCGGTTCTGGGACTCTGGTCATATGAAGGCCTATGAATCAAAACTTAAGTCTGTCCTAATTCTATCTTGTCAATCACAACAAACGAGCTTACGTAATGAACCAATCGTGATTCGAAGCAGACGGAAAATGGTGGTAAGCCAAGACACGACTTACTTAGGTTTGCTTCTGATTGGTTGAAAAAAAGCCAGTATGTATGCTCTGATTGGTTACAGCATGTTGCACATTGTTTTGAACCTATATCAAGGGAAGCTAAAACAGAGCAAACACTTTCATCGTTCAAAAGAAAACGCAACTCCTTCCCAGTGCCCTTTCCTTCGTTTTGAGGGTGGGGTATTGGAAACGAGGTTTATGAAAACGCTTTGTAAACATGTATATAATGTAGCATTGATGGCTCATGATTGGCCAGCTGGAAAGAGAAGTCATTAAAAGTATTAACAAACAAGTTTTACTACTTCAAATATTTATTTTCTGTCTATCTATCAGGAGTCCAACCATCCTTATTATGAATCATAAATTGATGACCTTTTATTTCGTCTCTTTGCGCCTGAAGAAACAGTTGTCTATAAAACGTAATCAAGAGCCATGCGGGCAAATCCTTTAAGTTTTGTTTTTCCTTCATATCTCGAAATGCTCGTAATCGTCGCCAAAGTCACTTCCGTCCAACGACAATGGTGAAAGTGGATAGTTTTGCGGTACAGATCCCGCAAAATCCGACTGTGATCTTCGTCTAAACCCCGGAGGGGTCTCGTCTCTGAAGTACGTCCCCGGAGAATCTTCGGAGATCCGATAAAGTGGACTGGTCGGTGAAGTCGGAGAGTTCTCTGGAAGACTGATTTTACGACCGAGTGTAGGCGGCGGACGATTCTTTATAGAGTTTAGCACACCTCGGAGCTTGACAAACTGTCTCATTAGATTTTGGTCCTGCTGCTTTAGG
>OZ026596.1:32359021-32377021 GCA_964020085.1 Micromussa lordhowensis | reverse complement strand
AATTTCTGTTGAAGTAAAATCGTATATTTTTCATAAGCGATACATTGTGAACACCGGAGCTCTAGCTCCTACATTGTTTTTTTTTTGTATTTTATTTCTAGCTCCTATCAGTTGTCTCCTGGACTGCGTAGCCTGGCGGTTTAAGCGATTTGAGCGCTTCGCCACTTTCTTAGCCCTCTCAAACTGCTTAAACCGCCAAGCTATGCAGGCTAGTTGTTTCCACGTCCTCATTTTTCTTCGTACTTTTTTCTTTTCAGTCGTAGAACGTAGAATGCGAGGTAGAAGACACTAACAAAAATCTTAAACCACGGGAGTAATTCAGTCCAAAATAAATCGTGGTTGACTTGCAACTTAAAAATGATTTACAAGACCCTCTCACAGATAGCCCCCTCTGCTGCAGTGAATGTTACCCACTCTCCAGTGTCCGCTACTCCTCCCAGGCCTCCCTTTGGACGTTCATGAGCTGCAACAATTACAATATTAATAGGGACCTTAAGCAATGACGACGGCGACGCCAAGGACGACGCCTAGAAAAAAATGAATTTATATTTTACCTTCAAATTTCGCACATGCCTAGACCTGTTCAGTGCGTCTATCGGTCTCAGAACTTGCTCAAGCTTAATATGCAATGCCAGCGTTCAATTCCAAACGAAAATACGAAAAATAAGCCACCGTCGCTCACATTCTCCAAAATACCCAGAACTTGGTCATTTCACGTTGTCGTTTTGGAGAGGACGGCTAAGAAATGTACAAAAACTTATAACGCACGTGCACAGCTATTGTTTTGCTTATTAAGGTGGGGGTTTACCTGAATTAAAGTGAAATTTGAGGAAGTTTAAAGAGAGATTGAAAGGGGGAGAAAAGGTTATGGAACACCACCAGACAGTTGCCCGACCCCACAATGGCACTCGGGTTGTTAGGCAACTGTTTGGTGTGTATCTATCAATTTTTAACTTCAAACTCTAATTTTAAAACAACACCAAATCTTCAAAATTTCCTATTTCCATAAATTTTACTAATCCTTTGAGAAAAACTATCTGTCTCCAAATAAACCTAAAAATCACCAAAAAATTTACAAAACGGCGCAAAACATAGATGTGTGTAATGAGTGAACAGATTCTTGATTGCTTGAAACGTAAACGAGATATTTGCATTAAGAACATAATACCAAGCCAAAATACGGCTTTCAGGTAGACCCCCGCCTTAAGAGAAGTTTTCAAGGTTTTTCAAGCTGTAGCTACTGTCAAGCTAATAGATGTGAAGAAAATCACAAATTTAACGCGTCTGTCACGATTAGATATGAAAACAGCGATTGCATGGCATTATAGGACAACAATAAGCTTAGCGCCAAAACGAGGCTTCGCCTCGTGCGAGTCTAAGAAATGCCTCCCAAAAGGGAGGCAAAGAGCATTTCACCTCTTATTTAAATTTAGTCGCATCGAAGGGGTGTTGGAGGCTCCTCGTGCGGGTGGACCGGTGAGGGTGGGACTCTGCAGAGACTCTGCTCCCGTTAACTCTACCCCATGAGGGGGGTAGGGGGGAGCAGAGAACGAGGAGCATTTTGTTTGGATTATTTTTCGTTTTTTTTTGCCTTAAACAAACATGTTAAAACACGCGTTTTAACTTGTATCGATATCAGATTAATATATCTGGCATAAAAAAACCTGGGTTTAAATGTCAGGAATATTCGAAATTGTCCTCCTTTAAGGTGGGGGTTTACCTGAATTAAAGTGAAATTTGAGGAAGTTTAAAGAGAGATTGAAAGGGGGAGAAAAGGTTATGGAACACCACCAGACAGTTGCCCGACCCCACAATGGCACTCGGGTTGTTAGGCAACTGTTTGGTGTGTATCTATCAATTTTTAACTTCAAACTCTAATTTTAAAACAACACCAAATCTTCAAAATTTCCTATTTCCATAAATTTTACTAATCCTTTGAGAAAAACTATCTGTCTCCAAATAAACCTAAAAATCACCAAAAAATTTACAAAACGGCGCAAAACATAGATGTGTGTAATGAGTGAACAGATTCTTGATTGCTTGAAACGTAAACGAGATATTTGCATTAAGAACATAATACCAAGCCAAAATACGGCTTTCAGGTAGACCCCCGCCTTAAGAGAAGTTTTCAAGGTTTTTCAAGCTGTAGCTACTGTCAAGCTAATAGATGTGAAGAAAATCACAAATTTAACGCGTCTGTCACGATTAGATATGAAAACAGCGATTGCATGGCATTATAGGACAACAATAAGCTTAGCGCCAAAACGAGGCTTCGCCTCGTGCGAGTCTAAGAAATGCCTCCCAAAAGGGAGGCAAAGAGCATTTCACCTCTTATTTAAATTTAGTCGCATCGAAGGGGTGTTGGAGGCTCCTCGTGCGGGTGGACCGGTGAGGGTGGGACTCTGCAGAGACTCTGCTCCCGTTAACTCTACCCCATGAGGGGGGTAGGGGGGAGCAGAGAACGAGGAGCATTTTGTTTGGATTATTTTTCGTTTTTTTTTGCCTTAAACAAACATGTTAAAACACGCGTTTTAACTTGTATCGATATCAGATTAATATATCTGGCATAAAAAAACCTGGGTTTAAATGTCAGGAATATTCGAAATTGTCCTCCTTTAAGGTGGGGGTTTACCTGAATTAAAGTGAAATTTGAGGAAGTTTAAAGAGAGATTGAAAGGAGGAGAAAAGGTTATGGAACACCACCAGACAGTTGCCCGACCCCACAATGGCACTCGGGTTGTTAGGCAACTGTTTGGTGTGTATCTATCAATTTTTAACTTCAAACTCTAATTTTAAAACAACACCAAATCTTCAAAATTTCCTATTTCCATAAATTTTACTAATCCTTTGAGAAAAACTATCTGTCTCCAAATAAACCTAAAAATCACCAAAAAATTTACAAAACGGCGCAAAACATAGATGTGTGTAATGAGTGAACAGATTCTTGATTGCTTGAAACGTAAACGAGATATTTGCATTAAGAACATAATACCAAGCCAAAATACGGCTTTCAGGTAGACCCCCGCCTTAAGAGAAGTTTTCAAGGTTTTTCAAGCTGTAGCTACTGTCAAGCTAATAGATGTGAAGAAAATCACAAATTTAACGCGTCTGTCACGATTAGATATGAAAACAGCGATTGCATGGCATTATAGGACAACAATAAGCTTAGCGCCAAAACGAGGCTTCGCCTCGTGCGAGTCTAAGAAATGCCTCCCAAAAGGGAGGCAAAGAGCATTTCACCTCTTATTTAAATTTAGTCGCATCGAAGGGGTGTTGGAGGCTCCTCGTGCGGGTGGACCGGTGAGGGTGGGACTCTGCAGAGACTCTGCTCCCGTTAACTCTACCCCATGAGGGGGGTAGGGGGGAGCAGAGAACGAGGAGCATTTTGTTTGGATTATTTTTCGTTTTTTTTTGCCTTAAACAAACATGTTAAAACACGCGTTTTAACTTGTATCGATATCAGATTAATATATCTGGCATAAAAAAACCTGGGTTTAAATGTCAGGAATATTCGAAATTGTCCTCCTTTAAGGTGGGGGTTTACCTGAATTAAAGTGAAATTTGAGGAAGTTTAAAGAGAGATTGAAAGGAGGAGAAAAGGTTATGGAACACCACCAGACAGTTGCCCGACCCCACAATGGCACTCGGGTTGTTAGGCAACTGTTTGGTGTGTATCTATCAATTTTTAACTTCAAACTCTAATTTTAAAACAACACCAAATCTTCAAAATTTCCTATTTCCATAAATTTTACTAATCCTTTGAGAAAAACTATCTGTCTCCAAATAAACCTAAAAATCACCAAAAAATTTACAAAACGGCGCAAAACATAGATGTGTGTAATGAGTGAACAGATTCTTGATTGCTTGAAACGTAAACGAGATATTTGCATTAAGAACATAATACCAAGCCAAAATACGGCTTTCAGGTAGACCCCCGCCTTAAGAGAAGTTTTCAAGGTTTTTCAAGCTGTAGCTACTGTCAAGCTAATAGATGTGAAGAAAATCACAAATTTAACGCGTCTGTCACGATTAGATATGAAAACAGCGATTGCATGGCATTATAGGACAACAATAAGCTTAGCGCCAAAACGAGGCTTCGCCTCGTGCGAGTCTAAGAAATGCCTCCCAAAAGGGAGGCAAAGAGCATTTCACCTCTTATTTAAATTTAGTCGCATCGAAGGGGTGTTGGAGGCTCCTCGTGCGGGTGGACCGGTGAGGGTGGGACTCTGCAGAGACTCTGCTCCCGTTAACTCTACCCCATGAGGGGGGTAGGGGGGAGCAGAGAACGAGGAGCATTTTGTTTGGATTATTTTTCGTTTTTTTTTCGTTTTTTTTTGCCTTAAACAAACGTGTTAAAACACGCGTTTTAACTTGTATCGATATCAGATTAATATATCTGGCATAAAAAAACCTGGGTTTAAATGTCAGGAATATTCGAAATTGTCCTCCTTTAAGGTGGGGGTTTACCTGAATTAAAGTGAAATTTGAGGAAGTTTAAAGAGAGATTGAAAGGAGGAGAAAAGGTTATGGAACACCACCAGACAGTTGCCCGACCCCACAATGGCACTCGGGTTGTTAGGCAACTGTTTGGTGTGTATCTATCAATTTTTAACTTCAAACTCTAATTTTAAAACAACACCAAATCTTCAAAATTTCCTATTTCCATAAATTTTACTAATCCTTTGAGAAAAACTATCTGTCTCCAAATAAACCTAAAAATCACCAAAAAATTTACAAAACGGCGCAAAACATAGATGTGTGTAATGAGTGAACAGATTCTTGATTGCTTGAAACGTAAACGAGATATTTGCATTAAGAACATAATACCAAGCCAAAATACGGCTTTCAGGTAGACCCCCGCCTTAAGAGAAGTTTTCAAGGTTTTTCAAGCTGTAGCTACTGTCAAGCTAATAGATGTGAAGAAAATCACAAATTTAACGCGTCTGTCACGATTAGATATGAAAACAGCGATTGCATGGCATTATAGGACAACAATAAGCTTAGCGCCAAAACGAGGCTTCGCCTCGTGCGAGTCTAAGAAATGCCTCCCAAAAGGGAGGCAAAGAGCATTTCACCTCTTATTTAAATTTAGTCGCATCGAAGGGGTGTTGGAGGCTCCTCGTGCGGGTGGACCGGTGAGGGTGGGACTCTGCAGAGACTCTGCTCCCGTTAACTCTACCCCATGAGGGGGGTAGGGGGGAGCAGAGAACGAGGAGCATTTTGTTTGGATTATTTTTCGTTTTTTTTTGCCTTAAACAAACATGTTAAAACACGCGTTTTAACTTGTATCGATATCAGATTAATATATCTGGCATAAAAAAACCTGGGTTTAAATGTCAGGAATATTCGAAATTGTCCTCCTTTAAGGTGGGGGTTTACCTGAATTAAAGTGAAATTTGAGGAAGTTTAAAGAGAGATTGAAAGGGGGAGAAAAGGTTATGGAACACCACCAGACAGTTGCCCGACCCCACAATGGCACTCGGGTTGTTAGGCAACTGTTTGGTGTGTATCTATCAATTTTTAACTTCAAACTCTAATTTTAAAACAACACCAAATCTTCAAAATTTCCTATTTCCATAAATTTTACTAATCCTTTGAGAAAAACTATCTGTCTCCAAATAAACCTAAAAATCACCAAAAAATTTACAAAACGGCGCAAAACATAGATGTGTGTAATGAGTGAACAGATTCTTGATTGCTTGAAACGTAAACGAGATATTTGCATTAAGAACATAATACCAAGCCAAAATACGGCTTTCAGGTAGACCCCCGCCTTAAGAGAAGTTTTCAAGGTTTTTCAAGCTGTAGCTACTGTCAAGCTAATAGATGTGAAGAAAATCACAAATTTAACGCGTCTGTCACGATTAGATATGAAAACAGCGATTGCATGGCATTATAGGACAACAATAAGCTTAGCGCCAAAACGAGGCTTCGCCTCGTGCGAGTCTAAGAAATGCCTCCCAAAAGGGAGGCAAAGAGCATTTCACCTCTTATTTAAATTTAGTCGCATCGAAGGGGTGTTGGAGGCTCCTCGTGCGGGTGGACCGGTGAGGGTGGGACTCTGCAGAGACTCTGCTCCCGTTAACTCTACCCCATGAGGGGGGTAGGGGGGAGCAGAGAACGAGGAGCATTTTGTTTGGATTATTTTTCGTTTTTTTTTGCCTTAAACAAACATGTTAAAACACGCGTTTTAACTTGTATCGATATCAGATTAATATATCTGGCATAAAAAAACCTGGGTTTAAATGTCAGGAATATTCGAAATTGTCCTCCTTTAAGGTGGGGGTTTACCTGAATTAAAGTGAAATTTGAGGAAGTTTAAAGAGAGATTGAAAGGGGGAGAAAAGGTTATGGAACACCACCAGACAGTTGCCCGACCCCACAATGGCACTCGGGTTGTTAGGCAACTGTTTGGTGTGTATCTATCAATTTTTAACTTCAAACTCTAATTTTAAAACAACACCAAATCTTCAAAATTTCCTATTTCCATAAATTTTACTAATCCTTTGAGAAAAACTATCTGTCTCCAAATAAACCTAAAAATCACCAAAAAATTTACAAAACGGCGCAAAACATAGATGTGTGTAATGAGTGAACAGATTCTTGATTGCTTGAAACGTAAACGAGATATTTGCATTAAGAACATAATACCAAGCCAAAATACGGCTTTCAGGTAGACCCCCGCCTTAAGAGAAGTTTTCAAGGTTTTTCAAGCTGTAGCTACTGTCAAGCTAATAGATGTGAAGAAAATCACAAATTTAACGCGTCTGTCACGATTAGATATGAAAACAGCGATTGCATGGCATTATAGGACAACAATAAGCTTAGCGCCAAAACGAGGCTTCGCCTCGTGCGAGTCTAAGAAATGCCTCCCAAAAGGGAGGCAAAGAGCATTTCACCTCTTATTTAAATTTAGTCGCATCGAAGGGGTGTTGGAGGCTCCTCGTGCGGGTGGACCGGTGAGGGTGGGACTCTGCAGAGACTCTGCTCCCGTTAACTCTACCCCATGAGGGGGGTAGGGGGGAGCAGAGAACGAGGAGCATTTTGTTTGGATTATTTTTCGTTTTTTTTTGCCTTAAACAAACATGTTAAAACACGCGTTTTAACTTGTATCGATATCAGATTAATATATCTGGCATAAAAAAACCTGGGTTTAAATGTCAGGAATATTCGAAATTGTCCTCCTTTAAGGTGGGGGTTTACCTGAATTAAAGTGAAATTTGAGGAAGTTTAAAGAGAGATTGAAAGGGGGAGAAAAGGTTATGGAACACCACCAGACAGTTGCCCGACCCCACAATGGCACTCGGGTTGTTAGGCAACTGTTTGGTGTGTATCTATCAATTTTTAACTTCAAACTCTAATTTTAAAACAACACCAAATCTTCAAAATTTCCTATTTCCATAAATTTTACTAATCCTTTGAGAAAAACTATCTGTCTCCAAATAAACCTAAAAATCACCAAAAAATTTACAAAACGGTGCAAAACATAGATGTGTGTAATGAGTGAACAGATTCTTGATTGCTTGAAACGTAAACGAGATATTTGCATTAAGAACATAATACCAAGCCAAAATACGGCTTTCAGGTAGACCCCCGCCTTAAGAGAAGTTTTCAAGGTTTTTCAAGCTGTAGCTACTGTCAAGCTAATAGATGTGAAGAAAATCACAAATTTAACGCGTCTGTCACGATTAGATATGAAAACAGCGATTGCATGGCATTATAGGACAACAATAAGCTTAGCGCCAAAACGAGGCTTCGCCTCGTGCGAGTCTAAGAAATGCCTCCCAAAAGGGAGGCAAAGAGCATTTCACCTCTTATTTAAATTTAGTCGCATCGAAGGGGTGTTGGAGGCTCCTCGTGCGGGTGGACCGGTGAGGGTGGGACTCTGCAGAGACTCTGCTCCCGTTAACTCTACCCCATGAGGGGGGTAGGGGGGAGCAGAGAACGAGGAGCATTTTGTTTGGATTATTTTTCGTTTTTTTTTGCCTTAAACAAACATGTTAAAACACGCGTTTTAACTTGTATCGATATCAGATTAATATATCAGATTAATATATCTGGCATAAAAAAACCTGGGTTTAAATGTCAGGAATATTCGAAATTGTCCTCCTTTAAGGTGGGGGTTTACCTGAATTAAAGTGAAATTTGAGGAAGTTTAAAGAGAGATTGAAAGGGGGAGAAAAGGTTATGGAACACCACCAGACAGTTGCCCGACCCCACAATGGCACTCGGGTTGTTAGGCAACTGTTTGGTGTGTATCTATCAATTTTTAACTTCAAACTCTAATTTTAAAACAACACCAAATCTTCAAAATTTCCTATTTCCATAAATTTTACTAATCCTTTGAGAAAAACTATCTGTCTCCAAATAAACCTAAAAATCACCAAAAAATTTACAAAACGGCGCAAAACATAGATGTGTGTAATGAGTGAACAGATTCTTGATTGCTTGAAACGTAAACGAGATATTTGCATTAAGAACATAATACCAAGCCAAAATACGGCTTTCAGGTAGACCCCCGCCTTAAGAGAAGTTTTCAAGGTTTTTCAAGCTGTAGCTACTGTCAAGCTAATAGATGTGAAGAAAATCACAAATTTAACGCGTCTGTCACGATTAGATATGAAAACAGCGATTGCATGGCATTATAGGACAACAATAAGCTTAGCGCCAAAACGAGGCTTCGCCTCGTGCGAGTCTAAGAAATGCCTCCCAAAAGGGAGGCAAAGAGCATTTCACCTCTTATTTAAATTTAGTCGCATCGAAGGGGTGTTGGAGGCTCCTCGTGCGGGTGGACCGGTGAGGGTGGGACTCTGCAGAGACTCTGCTCCCGTTAACTCTACCCCATGAGGGGGGTAGGGGGGAGCAGAGAACGAGGAGCATTTTGTTTGGATTATTTTTCGTTTTTTTTTGCCTTAAACAAACATGTTAAAACACGCGTTTTAACTTGTATCGATATCAGATTAATATATCTGGCATAAAAAAACCTGGGTTTAAATGTCAGGAATATTCGAAATTGTCCTCCTTTAAGGTGGGGGTTTACCTGAATTAAAGTGAAATTTGAGGAAGTTTAAAGAGAGATTGAAAGGGGGAGAAAAGGTTATGGAACACCACCAGACAGTTGCCCGACCCCACAATGGCACTCGGGTTGTTAGGCAACTGTTTGGTGTGTATCTATCAATTTTTAACTTCAAACTCTAATTTTAAAACAACACCAAATCTTCAAAATTTCCTATTTCCATAAATTTTACTAATCCTTTGAGAAAAACTATCTGTCTCCAAATAAACCTAAAAATCACCAAAAAATTTACAAAACGGCGCAAAACATAGATGTGTGTAATGAGTGAACAGATTCTTGATTGCTTGAAACGTAAACGAGATATTTGCATTAAGAACATAATACCAAGCCAAAATACGGCTTTCAGGTAGACCCCCGCCTTAAGAGAAGTTTTCAAGGTTTTTCAAGCTGTAGCTACTGTCAAGCTAATAGATGTGAAGAAAATCACAAATTTAACGCGTCTGTCACGATTAGATATGAAAACAGCGATTGCATGGCATTATAGGACAACAATAAGCTTAGCGCCAAAACGAGGCTTCGCCTCGTGCGAGTCTAAGAAATGCCTCCCAAAAGGGAGGCAAAGAGCATTTCACCTCTTATTTAAATTTAGTCGCATCGAAGGGGTGTTGGAGGCTCCTCGTGCGGGTGGACCGGTGAGGGTGGGACTCTGCAGAGACTCTGCTCCCGTTAACTCTACCCCATGAGGGGGGTAGGGGGGAGCAGAGAACGAGGAGCATTTTGTTTGGATTATTTTTCGTTTTTTTTTCGTTTTTTTTTGCCTTAAACAAACATGTTAAAACACGCGTTTTAACTTGTATCGATATCAGATTAATATATCTGGCATAAAAAAACCTGGGTTTAAATGTCAGGAATATTCGAAATTGTCCTCCTTTAAGGTGGGGGTTTACCTGAATTAAAGTGAAATTTGAGGAAGTTTAAAGAGAGATTGAAAGGAGGAGAAAAGGTTATGGAACACCACCAGACAGTTGCCCGACCCCACAATGGCACTCGGGTTGTTAGGCAACTGTTTGGTGTGTATCTATCAATTTTTAACTTCAAACTCTAATTTTAAAACAACACCAAATCTTCAAAATTTCCTATTTCCATAAATTTTACTAATCCTTTGAGAAAAACTATCTGTCTCCAAATAAACCTAAAAATCACCAAAAAATTTACAAAACGGCGCAAAACATAGATGTGTGTAATGAGTGAACAGATTCTTGATTGCTTGAAACGTAAACGAGATATTTGCATTAAGAACATAATACCAAGCCAAAATACGGCTTTCAGGTAGACCCCCGCCTTAAGAGAAGTTTTCAAGGTTTTTCAAGCTGTAGCTACTGTCAAGCTAATAGATGTGAAGAAAATCACAAATTTAACGCGTCTGTCACGATTAGATATGAAAACAGCGATTGCATGGCATTATAGGACAACAATAAGCTTAGCGCCAAAACGAGGCTTCGCCTCGTGCGAGTCTAAGAAATGCCTCCCAAAAGGGAGGCAAAGAGCATTTCACCTCTTATTTAAATTTAGTCGCATCGAAGGGGTGTTGGAGGCTCCTCGTGCGGGTGGACCGGTGAGGGTGGGACTCTGCAGAGACTCTGCTCCCGTTAACTCTACCCCATGAGGGGGGTAGGGGGGAGCAGAGAACGAGGAGCATTTTGTTTGGATTATTTTTCGTTCTTTTTTGCCTTAAACAAACATGTTAAAACACGCGTTTTAACTTGTATCGATATCAGATTAATATATCTGGCATAAAAAAACCTGGGTTTAAATGTCAGGAATATTCGAAATTGTCCTCCTTTAAGGTGGGGGTTTACCTGAATTAAAGTGAAATTTGAGGAAGTTTAAAGAGAGATTGAAAGGGGGAGAAAAGGTTATGGAACACCACCAGACAGTTGCCCGACCCCACAATGGCACTCGGGTTGTTAGGCAACTGTTTGGTGTGTATCTATCAATTTTTAACTTCAAACTCTAATTTTAAAACAACACCAAATCTTCAAAATTTCCTATTTCCATAAATTTTACTAATCCTTTGAGAAAAACTATCTGTCTCCAAATAAACCTAAAAATCACCAAAAAATTTACAAAACGGCGCAAAACATAGATGTGTGTAATGAGTGAACAGATTCTTGATTGCTTGAAACGTAAACGAGATATTTGCATTAAGAACATAATACCAAGCCAAAATACGGCTTTCAGGTAGACCCCCGCCTTAAACCTTTTGTTTTGTTGGCGTTCTCCCTAATCTCTTGGCTGCAACCGTTTTCGAGAGTAACTGTCTTCCCAAAACAAAAACATGACTGCATGCAAGTCTCTGGCACTCTGGGTCCCGGTGGGCTTAGATACTCCTAGATTACTCATATGTGCCATGTAACACTATGCAAGGAGACTCTCTTGTTTGGCCGGTTTCGCTCGCCGGCTCGATCAGGCGTAAATCGAGGCCATTCGCGTGAGACCCAAACAAGAGCCTGTATGCGAAACCCAAACAAGAGATCTTTCTCGTAGGCTGTGTGGGGTCCACATGCAAGAACTACGCGTAGTGGCCAAAACAATTCCTCGGAATTAGTAATCCGCGGAGTGTATTTTTATTATTCATTTATTTACAAATTAGACATCACATAATCTAGATATTATCTTTCAACACCGTGCCTAAAAAGAAATCGTTCACCTACACGGGTACGCAAGCCAACCTATAGCACCATTTTTAGATTTTACGAAACGTTCAAGTGGCATTTTCACCCCCAAAAAATGAACAGATCTTGACCTGCACAAAAATTTGAAGCCGCCTCGTTGACACACGTACAGCCAGGCTTCCCGCTGCTAGAGCAATGTAAACACTGCAGGAATTGTTTTTCTAGAAGAATACTGCGACGTGTTTACTTTCAAAACACGTGCCCCCGTTTTGCAGAGGTCATTATAACTACTGAGCAATTATTGATGACGACAGATAAGAAAAAATATTGTGCTCAGAGATAGAAACTGTCTCAGATGGAAGATAACAAGCTCAAGATTGTTCTTGTTAGCTTGTGGATTTAAAACGAAAGACATCTGGATTTCTTTCGCGACCTGGCATGATATTTATAACATGTAAATATCTGCGTCAAAAGGGCGTTTGTTTCAAGTGGTGGTGTTAATGAGTCATAGAAAATGTTTTGTTTTGTAATCTCCATCAGCCATATATTGCCTGATTTTTCTTTCAAATGCGTAACAAGATTATCTTTGAGTCTGGTATTTAAGAATAAATCGGTACTTACAATCTCTTTTACAATCCACTCAATAGCTGAATCCACGTCCGTTTTACGTTCGTGAAACGACTTCATCTTTCTCTGCTCTTCGTTCAAACAAAACGAAGGTTTGTCATCCATAACTGAGTCCACAGCGCTGTTGGATTGAGTTTGTAAATCCTCTACTTCCCCACTGCCTTCTTTTGATCTTTGTCTCGTTATATGGGATGACATGATTTCCGTGAATACAAGGCACCGCGCTACGTCGAGATCAAAGACACACAGAGCTATGAAGAGTCTATAAATTCCACTGTTGACTCGTTCAATTCGACCCAATAACTACTGGAGCGCTACACGTTGATTTGTAATGCTTATGCGTAAATGATTGACCCAGAGGTCGTCTACCACGCTGACAGATTGGTGTTGACTGAACTATAAATACTGGTTTAAACAATTGCTACGTGCTTCGTTGTTGATCTTTCGCTCAGTCAATACAGCATTTGACGACTTTTGTGTCAACTGAAACGGCACAGGAAAGGCAAGACCGGAAGTCCTTTTTATTGCTA
Organism: Micromussa lordhowensis; assembly: GCA_964020085.1. Taxonomy (NCBI): domain Eukaryota; kingdom Metazoa; phylum Cnidaria; class Anthozoa; order Scleractinia; family Lobophylliidae; genus Micromussa; species Micromussa lordhowensis. The sequence continues at coordinate 32,364,173 of OZ026596.1, read as the reverse complement.
CTTCTTGGTTCAGTAGTCCTCAATAGTCTCAGCTACTCATTCGTTTCCGTTAGATCAGGACATCTGTGTGATATATTTAGAGAAATAAAATGCGTTTCGTGCTCATTATGTCATTTTCACGGCTGTCTTTACAAGAAGTCCTCTTAGCAATTTGTTGGTTGTAAAATGCTAAAAGGTGAATCAAGCAATCGAAAAAAAAAAAATCGACCCAGCGTGTCCCAACGCCTGTCTCTCAAGGAAATGCAGCAAATGTTTCAGGTCAACAGTGTCTGGAAATAGCATCAGACAGGATAGGCGTGCTTGATATTCTCCGAGAATCCTTGAGAACGAGACTGCGGTTGTTTCAGCACTAGTCTCCTTCGCAGCCGCTCGGGCCGGACTCACGCAACGCTCCCCGTCCAGTGCGTGACTTTGTAGATAAATGCTAAGTACGTTATTGGCCTTCAATTTCCTCGTGGCAAATAGGTTTGCATGAACCTACACCACTGGTAGGCCTTAGCAGCAGTTATAACACCTATGCAGCGCTGAAGAGCATTGAGTAGCAATCGGGTTCGCATCTCTCCTAACGGGATACCTAGGCGTCTGGCCTCCGCTCTGTCGTCCATTCGAGCCTATAATTCGGGCCTCGATACGTCTCCTTTTATCGCTAGTGAGCTGATTGCCTGCTCCACTATGTTCAGGAATGGGCTGTAGGCCGAGAGCATCTCCAGCTCGGTATTGACCGCGGGGATGGCGGGATTTCGATGTGCTGGCGCACCGTCATAAATGAAGATAACCTCCTCGTCGGGGTCTAGATTTTGCCTCGTCTGTGCCAAGAAGGCGTTAAAGCGACATGCATTCATCCTGTCGATATAGGTGGAATACAAAAACACAAGGCTGTTTACGGGCGATACTGCTAGGGCCACGGTCACGTCTATATGCCCGCTCAGTTTATAGACAGGTTTGTGGTGAGAAAAATGACGAAACTTGTCGCACACATGCTAAAAAGTACTTTCACTCCTGACCATTTGTTTACAACTTCATGCTGATCATGTAACGGGGAGTTTTATTTGAAAAAAGATTTTGGTGAAAAGAATGTAAAGAACACTCTATTGTTTGTATAAGCACGCTAATGGTTATCAATAAAATTGTATTGGTTGTTCATTGATGCTATTGTCTGTTTAGCCATGGTTTAAAATTTTAATGAATATATTGTTCACTAAAATGAATGCTCGATCATGCCAAAAAATATTATTTTGATGTTATTGAATTTACAATGCGTGCCAATGAAAGTTGCTATGACGAATTTGAATTTTGCAAGACGTTGATGAAAGTCTTGAAACTAAATTGAAATCCTTGTGAAGGGTGCATTTCGCGCAGTTGAATGCCGATTGCCGCGCATATGAACGTATTTTCGCATTATTGTCTGACTTTTAGTGAAAAAGATTGCGTATTTTCTCTAAATGAACAGCAAAAGGTGTAAAACTGAACCTTCGGTTAACTTCCAGCGTTACACAAACGAAATAAAGCCGACCCGAGCACGCTATTCTTAATTAATCTCTTTTGCGGGGATCAACTGCCTGGTAGTGTTTCCAACCCATCTTAATCCTAACAATTTCCTTTTTTATATAACTTCAAATTTCACACCTATTCATGTTTACCCCCCCCCCCCCCCCTTAAGAGTTAAGTTTTTCCTTTTGTATATATTTTAGGTGTTTATTGTTTAGGTCGTTTGACCAAAGTTTTATTTTCCCTTACTTTTCCTTTGTTATAAACTTTATATTTATAATTTTTCTTGCAGGTTGTAATTGAATTAAGCAAAGCTTGGACGTTACTCCCTTCTGCTTTTAGGCCTGATCGCAATTCCTTATTTAGTGTCTTGCTTAACTCCAGGGCTAAGGCTACTGCGAAAAAGTACATCAACGAGATTAAACATTTTTTTTGTGCTGTACTGAGGAGTAGACATATTTCTGTTCAGATACCTTTTTCCTGCTCCCTTGGTCGCCCTTTATTTATTTAACTTAGATCAACAGCTTGGGTCCCCCGCCCGTGTTGGTCAAAACCACACTTAAATGGCTACAATTTTTCACGCCTGGTGACGGCCCTAGACCTTTGGACAACGCCTGCTGCAGAAGTATGATTGAGTGTACCAAGAGAATAAGAAGCCTTCCAAATATTGTAGCAAGAACAAACCCATTGATGCTGACGTCGTTAAGAGTATTATCGATAGATTTGGTGCTGAAGGCGCATCGTTACGTATTGAAGCAGTAACCTTAGGCTTTGCCTAGCCCAACCACATATTCTTTCACGAGGAGTTTGTTAAGTATTTGTACCAAAGAGTAAATCTGATGTGAAAACCAGTTTTTAATTCGCCAAAACACAGGTTTATGAGGTCCGCCAAAACCGGTCTTAAGTTCCCCAAAAACTGGTTATGAGGTTGGCAAAAACCAATTGCTGGTTTTCAGTGTCACGCCATTCAAAATAAAAATCAAACCCGTTCAATAGATGAGGTCCAGAATCTGAGAAAAGAAAGACGGCAACTATGTAAAGACTCTCGCCAAGATTCAGGTCACAGTAATTTTTTCTTCTGCAAGATATGTGGAGAAGCTTTTTGTATCAAAGAATTTAGCTCATTGCCTATTATATTATTCTCTCGAAATGTATCTTTAAAAAAAGCGTTAGGGTCGGCATGTCTTCCACCCATGCTTTGTTGCACCTGTTTTGCGGATATTTAAGTAATAAATAATTTACGTTCGTTGAACGTAGTAAATTAGAACGTACATCTAACGGATCAATACTACCACTCTTTATCACGTGATGTTATAATATTAGTATCACATAAATGCCCAACATGATTTGTACATAGCTTGTGATCATGCTCATGGCCTTATAGGTTATCATATCAATAATGCAATCTGTTAAAAGGACCCTCAATTGAAAATGTTAGAACATATTCTAAACATCACTAGTCTCCTCCGCAGCCGTTATTAGGGTCGTCACGCAACGCTTCTCTCCCAGGAGAAGCGTTGCGTGACGACCCTAATAACCCCAGGAGAAGCGTTGCGTGACGACCCTAATAAAGGCTGCGGAGGAGACTAAAGCATCGCTCGGTGAAACCCAGTTTTTAATTTTCGAATTGTAATAAGCATGACACAACTTTTTTCAAAGCTAAAACAATTCTGTTGGTAACGTTCAGAGCTAGTTCAATTTTTCGAAAATTTAAAGATTACTCCTGTCCGTACTGCACACTCTCGAGAGTTTGTTTACGTTTTTTGTTTTGTTTCATGTAAGACATCACAAAATGTAAACATTAAAAGTTTCAAAACAACCGCCATTGTGGATGCAAAGCGGTTAAAGCTTTATGATTCGTTCTTTCTCATATCACTTGATGAAACAACTTCGTAGCTGTAAAAGTCAATTATGCTGTGGGAAAAAAAAAAATGAAAGGCCTCACTGAAATATAAGGTATATGGTTTCTAACGAATAACATCCACTCGCATTCCATCGAGTGGAAACTAACAGGGTTTATAAAAATTAGGGTGCTGAGACTGCGCAATACGGACTAGTGCTTAGTACTACGCAGTACTAAGGTGGTTCTGAACCCTACCTACATAATTATCACAAGTATCTTGGATAAGTGCAATTTTTCCGTTTTCTCGTATCCTTTTAGCCTGTCTTTAGTGTAAAAAGGCCGAAATACGAATTGGCGGGAGTATTGAGCCGAGCGTAGTCTGGTGAGGAAGATCCTACCAACCGCTCTGTGCTCGCCGATTTCTTTTCTCCCCCGTTCTTTTTGACTTCAATAACGTCATCTTCAAACGAGGTAGATCGTTCACAGTCCACAATTGGCATTAATATTGCGTCAGATTGCAGAAATTTCCCCCCCGTGACGAAGAATGTTTTCAAATACCTTTTTGCTCATGGATGTTACGTGACATGCATGAGCTTAGGGGGCAATCGGATGGCACTCGATCACTCACTCACTCACTCACTCACTCACTCACTCACTCACTCACTCACTCACTCACTCACTCACTCACTCACTCACTCACTCACTCACTCACTCACTCACTCACTCACTCACTCACTCACTCACTCACTCACTCACTCACTCAGCAGGTTTTAGCGGGGTACTAGAAAGACGAATTTTTTTGTCGACAACATGGAGTTCACACATATGGCGGCTAACGCGGCACGAAGATGGTTGTTGGTTCAACTCGTGGAGTTGTAAAATTGAAATTTGTCAAGCTAAGCAGCAGTAGCTGTAACAAATGGACATGGAAAGACAAGAAGACGTGCGGCAGCATAGCGTATCGCAGCAACGAAGAGACCTTTCGCGGAGTGCTATAATTGAAAATTATAAAGCTAAGGAACATTAGCTTCGGCAATATGGACTTTGAAATCCTGAAAGCTGCGATGCTCGCTTCGAAATCTACGATGCTAAAAGGCGACCATGTCACGACCGAAAAAATGCCTGGTAAAATGTTACCTGGAGGAGGAAACAATGCAAAGGCGAATGAATGGAATTTTTACGGGTGAATGAGATTAAGGAGGCTCGATATTCAAGTACATATATGAAAATCTGAAGATTTTGCCTGACTTGATTAGGGGAGGGGGTTATTTAAAAGCTCTATTTTTCTGCAAATGTTTTGGTTGAGGGACTGGGTCTGGCATGAATATCTAATGTATGATGGCAGCTGGTCACGTGACCTTACGCAGCTCATTATAATTCACTTTCGGTTCGGCGGAATCGTGTGTAGCATTAATGTAATTTGGGGCAAAAATTGAACCAAATTTCATTATTTTGGGACATTTGCTGGTGCCAGAGCTCATCATTAAGGGCTGAGATGGCTTAAACCTTGCCAATTCCAAAGAACTGTTTATTGGCACTGTGAATGCGACAAATTCGACCAGATGCCCGATTGCAGCTACTGGCAGTTTGTTATTCATGGACAAGGGGCCAAAAAGCAAATGAGCCTTGTCTCACCAGGCTTCAACTGGCAGATATGGAAGTTTCAATCAATTGTGGAAGTGACTGGAAAACTTTTAGTGTGTTATTGAAGCCTGGTCAGATATCCATTTGGTTGGAGGTAGGTCTTTCCCGCTCAAAGAACACTCTAATTTCCCAGGATGCAATGCGGTCAGATTCCTGCTCGTTGGCTACTTGGTTGAG
>OZ026596.1:32349021-32354021 GCA_964020085.1 Micromussa lordhowensis | reverse complement strand
GCATCTCTCTCCATGCGGGGACACCATGCTTTGCTGCGAAGCTTTTGCTTAGTTCAACAATGCCCAAGTGGCCTTCGTGGGCAATGGATAACACTCTGGGCCTAAGCTTCTTCGGGATGACAATTCTTGTTCCTCTGAGTACCAGCTTTCCGATAGTGCAGAGCTCACCGCTGCATGGGAGGTACCGCTTGTAAACTAACTGGTCCCACTGCTTTCCACTGATACACTGCCTAACTGCTGAAAGTTCTTCGTCAGCGGCAGATGCCTCCTCAACTTCACGAGTCGTCATTGCATTGGGTGTTGCTGATACTGCCACAAATCGTACATATTCTTCAGCCTGTGATGAGCATTTGCTTCCATTTTCCATGCTGCTCACTAGTCTCGAGAGTGGATCAGCGATGTTCTTTGGGCCCGGTTGGTACTTGACCTTGAACTTGTATGGTTGCATCCTTAGTACCCACCTTTCAATGCGTGCGCACGGTTTAGATCTCGGGCCATAAATCACCTCGAGTGGCTTGTGGTCTGTTATGAGTTCAAATGGGACGCCATAGATGTAAGGGTGGAACTTTTCACAGGCCCATATGAGTGCGAGCGCCTCTTTCTCTGTTTGCGAGTATCTTGTCTCAGTACTTGTCAAACTTCGGCTTGCATAACTGATAATTCTTGGTCCATCCTTGCTTATTTGGGTCAAAGCAGCTCCCAGCCCAATGCGTTGGGGCATCTTTGTCGAAATACCCCAAAGTCTCTGAGTTTGTTAGGCGCTTCTTCAATTCCACGAACGCTTCTTTCTGTTCTTCTCCAAATACAAATGGCGTGCCTGCCTTTGTCAGACGTCTCAGGGGTTCAGAGATAGTTGCTAGGTCTGGTATGAATCTACCACAATAGTTCACCAGCCCCAGGAAGCTGCGTGTCTCCGAGGCACTTTGAGGTTCTCTTGCACTGGTAACGCCCTCAACCTTGTCTGCAGCACAGCTGATTCCGTTTGCTGATAGAACCATCCCGACGAATGTTAGCTTATCCATGCTGAACTGGCACTTTGCTGCGTTCAGGGTCAATCCACGCTCTCCAAGCCTCTTGATCACCAGCTCCAGATTTGCGTCGTGTTCAGCTTGATCTTTGCCATGCACTATTATATCATGTGAGATGTTTTCCTGCCTATCTATTCCGGCGAGTGCTGTCTGGATCTCGTGTTGATATTGTTCAGAGGCTGAATTAACTCCGAACAACAGTCTCTTATATCTGAACAGTCCACAGTGGGTCACAAACGTTGTGATTTCTCGCGAATCAGGTGTCAATTTCAATTGGTGGTAGCCCCACCTCAAATCAAGCTTGCTAAATACTCTGCTACCATTCAAACTCTGTAAGATTTCATCAACCGTTGGGATAGGGTGCCTCTCTCTCAGTATTGCCTCGTTCGCCCTGCGCATATCAATGCAGAGTCGAATGTCTCCTTCTGACTTGGGAACCACAACTACGGGGTTAACCCACGGGGTGGGCCCAGTTGCTGGCTCTATTATGTCCAAGTTAATTAGTTCTTGGATCTTCTCTTCCACCTTTGACCTCAGGCTGAAAGGAGTCCTCCGTATTGGCTGCGCTACCGGCTTCATGTTTGGGTCTATGAGAAGTTGTACTGCTCGATCCTTCAGTTTTCCGACACCACTGAAGACTTCCGGGTATTTCTCTTGCAGGACTTCACCAATGGTTTGCAAACTTGTGTTTACTGCAGCGACGTCAATTCCAATCTTCAATACGCCAAGGCTAGTTGCAGTATCTCTCCCTAGGAGTGGATCTCCTTTGCCATTGATTACACAGAACTCGGCATTAGCGGTGTTTCTTCCTGCAGAGAGCTCGCATGAGAATGTTCCTATTACATCTAATGGGGTCTTGGATGCATATGCGAAGAGCTTCTTGACTGAACGAGCTGATTTACACTTCACTTTGTTTCTCTTCAGCCACTCCCATGTTTGCTTGTCGATGATGTTAGTACTTGCTCCAGAATCTATTATCATACTCAGCTTACATCCTCCAATAGTGACTTCAATTTTCTCTTGCTTTTTATCTCCTACAGTAAATGCATATTCTGAGTCATCTTCATCATCTTGCGTATCTACCATATTTGCGGAGCCTCCCTTGGGATACCTGTGGCGCTTGGTTTTTCCTTTTCTGCCTTCGCGTTTGTGTTTCGTCTTGCAACGCTCTTGGAAATGTCCTTCCAATCCACATTTGCGACAAGACTGACCTCTTGCTGGGCACTTCGGGTCTTTACCAAGATGTCCAGGTCTGCCACATCGGTAGCAGGTGAGTTGTGAACTCTTCCCTGGACCCTTCTTGTTGTCCTCTATGCGGTTTACATTTGCCGAATCTTCTTCTTTTCCTTTCACTCCTGGTCCTTCTGTAGCCATTGCAGCGAGTTGTGTGTCCACTTTTTCACAGTTCTCTGATATTTCGAGCGCTTTGTCTAAGTTAAGTCCTTGACCTTCTTCCAAGAGCTTTCGCTTGATGTACGTACTGGTGCACTTGCAAAGGATTTCATCGCGAATTTGATTGTCTGTGTCCGCTCCGTAGCCACAATCTCTTGCTGCCCGCCTTAATCTGGTTGCAAACTGTCGAATTGTTTCCCCGGGTGTTAGCTGTCTGAAGCAATGCCTAGCGTATGTTGTGTCGACCTTTGGAACGAAGTATGCGTTTAGTGCATCCACAGCTTTCTTATAATCTTTCGCATCTCCTGTGTCTGGGAGTGTGTAGAAGATATCTTGAACGTCAGTACCGGCCAAATGAAGCAGTAATGCTCGTCTTCTCTGCCTGTTGGTTGCAGTTTCTTCATTCAAGATCAGCCCTTTTCCGTCGGCAAACAGTTCGAACACGATAAGCCAGCGTTTCCATCGGAGACCCAACGTGTCTCGGTCGCCGTGACAGTCGAAGGTTTTAATATGGTTTCTTTCGTTGTCGTCCATCCTCGTCACCAATGTTATGTCCCGAACTGGTCGGTGATAAGAAGGATTAAACCGGATTGCATCAAACAACAACGATAACTTTATTTCGCCATGATAACTCGTGCTCGACTCCTTAACCGAGAGGGTCTGGGTTTCATCATACAGGAGGGGAACTGGATCCTAATACACTACAGCACAGAGACCTCTGAGTATTGCACAATTACGTCTGGAGTTCCTCAACGATCAATCCTAGGTCCCTTACTGTTTGTTTTGTTTATAAACGACCTCCCAAAGGTTTTAACTAAATGTCGAATTTTGATGTATGCTGACGATACGGTTATGTATTTTAGCGCAGCCGATTCTCAAGTAATAGCGGACACCTTGACAAATGAACTGTTACTGGTAAATAAGTGGCCCATAGATAACAAGAACCGCGGTGCGGTTATAAACCGCGCTTTAAAAAAACGCGGTTTGTCTGCGAAACGTGACTCTTCTCAACCTCGTTCCCAGGGTTTCTCATCTTACCGCCCCTGGGAACGAGGTTGGACTCTCCTGCCCTTCAGCAAATATACGAAAAAAGGAGTATCTGATTACATTCTTTGCATAGCGCGAGTTTAGCGTGACTTGTAATCGGAGAATTTTGTTTACGTCTAATGAAAAAATACCTTGGCCTTTCAATATAAATTTTACATATGGGTTTTTGACGAGCACTAAGGCTAAGTTTTTAACTTTTTTCCCCAGAAAATTCCACCATTGCTTCTGGCGAACTATACACGATCTTACATTTATCACCGTCAGCGTATTCCATGGCCAGACGTAATACCTTTTTAGCGCATTGAATATTCCCTTTGAAAGTGAACAGAAACAATGCAAACATTCCAGATTACAAAATGTTCTGTTTTGCACGCAGAGAAGGAGGAGAATACAGCTTAACTCTGGATAATTTCTGCCTTACTAGCCAGCCGCTGGTCCCAAATTAGATGCTTTATCCTTGCAAATGTCCTGACGCCCATCGCCGAAGGATTTTGGCCCAAGTTGGACCAAATTAACATTTTCTCCCTTTGGCCGCCATTTTTTTGTGTAAACAGTTAATTCGCTAACTTGACAAAACCCTCCTGAGGGGGGGATATGACGAAAAGAGCTGAGAAATGGCCTGTAATTGGCTGATGATGACATCATCCGGTGAAGACAATTGGCCGTGAGTGGGAGTTTGGGTCTGCTCCCCGACAAAACGAAAAAAAAAATTAATAAACCAAGTGCAAAGCAAGAAACCGCCCAGCCTACGGCTGCGCGGTTTAAAAAAAAAATAAACCGAGTGCAAAGCAAGAAACTGCCCAGCCTACGGCTGCACGGTTTAAAAAAAAAAATAAACCGAGTGCAAAGCAAGAAACCGCCCAGCCTACGGCTGCGCGGTTTAAAAAAAAAAATAAACCGAGTGCAAAGCAAGAAACTGCCCAGCCTACGGCTGCACGGTTTAAAAAAAAAATAAACCGAGTGCAAAGCAAGAAACCGCCCAGCCTACGGCTGCGCGGTTTAAAAAAAAAAATAAACCGAGTGCAAAGCAGGAAACCGCCCAGCCTACGGCTGCGCGGTTTAATAATTTGTTTATGCATGAGGGCAAAACGGAGTGTATGTTTTTTGGCACTGGCCCTAAATTAGCGCTCTCTACTTCTTTTTCTATAGCTATTGATGGGAAGGAACTTAACCGCGTTTCTGAGTATAAATATCTTGGAATTGTTCTCGATGCGTCGCTTACATGGAATGCGCATGTGGACTACTTGATCGGCAAAGTGAGGAAGCGTTTAGCGATGTTAGGCCAAATTAGAAAGAATATAAATATGTACACGGCAGGTACCGTCTATACGTCCTTCGTTCTCCCTATTCTTGATTATTGTGATACTGTTTGGAGCTGCTGCGGAAGTGTTAACACTGATAAGCTGGAGAAGTTGCAGAGGCGCGCAGCACGTATTATTATGCATCTGGGGAGCAGCGAAAAAGCGCTAAATTTCTTAGGTTACGTAACTCTGGAGAAAAGGCGTGAGAGCCATGTATGCAATCTAGTTAAGA
>OZ026596.1:32343821-32346321 GCA_964020085.1 Micromussa lordhowensis | reverse complement strand
CTGCCCAGTTTGTTGTCTTAAGAGTATCCCTGTGAATGGAGAACATGTTTGCACAGTCTGTAAAAAAGCTGTCCATGCTTGGTGCAGTAACCATGAGGACATAACAAGTTCTGCAGACCTAATTTGTAATTACTGCATTTCAGATTAATACATGTACTGTACATTGAATTTTAATTACTGTTCACAAGGAGAAGTTTCACCACATGGTAACATACAGCTGTAACTAATCCCAAACATCAAATTGACAAAATCATAGATTCACAAGGTGTTAAGAACTTTAATACACCAGTCCAAGAAGTACATGTATAACCTACAAAATGTTTTAATTGCATCATGTAATATTTTTCTACATGTAGAAACAATTTAAGAATGTTGGATGCATTTTCATTTCTACTAAGTTAGACATGGAGAAAAGTCAGAGTTATTTACACATTTCTATATATTTTTTATAGCCACTTATTGTTTAGTATTGTTTTGTTGATACATTTTTTATGAAATGTTATGAAAATGTTGTATGAACATTCCTGTTGCTACGGTTAATTACGCACATTTCTAATAGCAAATTTCAATTCCTTAATCAATTTAACATTATGTAAATACAACTTGATTTGGAAATATACCGGTATTTCATGATAATTTAAACACAACTGTTTTGTACAAAAAGTAACTTTTCATTCACTCATGGAAGGACCTCCATTCAAAGAAAGCCAAGTTCATTAGATAGCTTTTGTGGGGATTGTTCAATCTGAAATAGAAAATGCAATGTATTGCTCTTATGCCTTGAAATACACAACGATGTCATCTATGTACAGTGTAGTAGTAGTTTCCCATTTCATTGACATGTTAACAGTTCGCAAATGAACCTGCCCCAGTCTCTAAACTGAATATGTGGTCACCTTGGCATATTTGTAAATAAAAATATCAAACACAGAGTGGTGGAAGCAAATTGCACAATGCACAGCAGACACGAACAATATCATCAGCCAGGGGAAGCAGGGTAATAGGCAGTTCATTTTTCAGAATAAGAAAAACTTTGAGCCGTCCAATAGCTTGTTCAACATAAATTCTGACATTTGCAATGTTTGATGTCTCTCTGACATCACGTGGTAGCATTTGCATAGATGATGCACAACTAGGTGGAATGCATAATGTTGCCATGTGCATCATCAAGTCCTCTCGGATTTTAAAACCTCTGTCTGCCATGACTTCATCGTAAGGCTCAATCATTTTTAAAAACCCAGTATTCCTTACAATAAAAATATCAGATGCCCTGCCTCCATAACATGGTGAAACATATGAAATTGCTCCATTTGGGGTGATGGCAACAAGGACTTTGAAAGTGTAGTGGTGCTTGTACTCACTCCATAGTGTTGCTGCCAGGTCAAGTCCACTTGGAGTTTCTGCAAAGCACTCAAAACAGTCAATTACACATCTTACTTTGGGATAAAGCTTTTTAAAACAGTATGGGAGGGTTTTCTTGATCTGTTGTCGACTAGGCCACACAATTAAAACGGAGAGTTCCTTGGACATGAGCTTAACCCAAGTTATAAAAACACTACTGACAGTGGAAGCTGACACATGGAACCTGAACCCCAAATCAAAAGTTAGAAGAGCTAGTCTTAGTTTCATAAGAGTCAGTAAAAACTCCTGTTCAAGTCGAAGCTTCCTCTCTGGCCCAGGTCTTCCTTTGAGATAGCCAGTTGCTAACTCAAAAGGAGAGGGAGGTTGAGACGATTCTTTTCTTGTTTGTTTTCCACCCCTCCAATATTGCATAAGCCGAGCCTTTGGGCTCAAATAATCGAACAAGAACTCGAATGCTTTCGGTGATGGCAGACCTGTGTAGACTTTTACTTCCATTTCTCTTGTCAACTGTTCGAATTGCATTGGAACTGAAACGGAGTAATCTGCATCTGCTTCCATTTCTTCATCATCACTATCACTCTCCTCAGGATCCTGCTTTGACTCCTTGGAGCTAGGGAACAGGCTTCTTGCAGAACCAGCTTCTTGTAACTTGTTCGCTTTCCTTTTCTTGGGTGATTTTTTCTGCAGGTAATCCGGAACAGTCATAAAAATAGACGGAAAATCCCTTTTAGGGTTTTCAGGAGTTCTTCGTCCACATGGGAAATGATTTGAACACACGAAAGTCCCACTAGCACCAGGGGAAGGATTGAAGGAATCACTTCGAGTCTTCGCCACTTGTTTTCGCCATATTTCGGCAAGTTTAGGGTCGGTTGGCCACTTGTGATATACTAAATTCTCCACATGTGATCTGACAAAAGCAAGGTCAGGATATCTTTTATCATTATCGCAAAAACCTACCGCACAACGAGCGTGTTTTGGCATGTTAACAGATTATTCAGCCGTGTCGCCATTTGCATTTCATGCTCGGCCGCGCGCTCGCCCCAGTAGTTTTGCACCCCCGGCAAAATGGCGGTGTTAACCTATTGCTTTGAACTTGGGTACTATTAAATGAATATTATAGACATACAGTGTGTAGGTA
>OZ026596.1:32323821-32338821 GCA_964020085.1 Micromussa lordhowensis | reverse complement strand
ACATCTCTACAAAACTTCAGCACGAGATTTATTTCCATGAAAAAGTATCGAAACCACTAACCTTTTTAAACCGCAGGCCTCATTGAGGAGCTTTTTTAATTAACAGGACTATCACAATTACAAATTTTCTACATATCCGTCAATCGTAAACTTAACAAAGCAAGAATATCTGTTCAACCCAGGGGTTACACGGCCACTGATAACGACAGAATCGTGAAAACGCGGTATATAAAATGTCCTCTCTTTGTCCAGAGTCAGTTTCAAGAAAAGTAAAGATTTAGTCAACAAGCATGATTTACCATGGAATAGTTAAACCGTATTGAGCTTGAGATATGGGACAATATTAAAACACTACAAACAGATCAGTTTCGTAATAAGATATTTCGCAATTGCTTCTGTGAAATTTTCCTCTTTGCCTCTTTGATTTGCCGTTAGTTCTCTACTAAAAATGTAATATAAATCTTCGGCTTCATCTTCCCCGGCGTAGACAAAAGTTGAGAAGACTACCACCGTGGAATCTGCTGCTGACGTCGGTTTATGAGCGAGCGATCGACATGGCTCCGGGGCCGCCTTTCACCTCTTGGGCCGACTGGACCAACATACACAACGGGCAACAACAAGTGGCCAAGAGGTCGTTCACGAAGGTACCTTCGATTCCTTTAGCCTCGCGGATCTTGGATCGGATCTGCGCCATGAAGAAGATGTTCGCTAGTGGAACGAACGTCGCCAGTCCACACAGCAAGCAACTGTCTCCGACCGCCTCGGCGTTCTTTCCAGCGGTGTAACAGTGGCAGAAATACGTTACAAGGCAAGTACCACAGTCATCGAAGCAGCCGAACAATCCGTGAGACCACTGTTTTGACATAGCGCAATCCAGAGAACAGTAACTGAGCAAAACCAGGCAGAAAATAACGGGAGTAGAACGGTACAACGCAAATGAACAGCGCCTACCGACCACCTCCCTGTTTGATCAGACTGCTGTCAGGTTTAATGATTGGCACATGTCACTCAAGAAATAAGACAGTATCACAGTGACCTTTTGATGTGAATGGAACGTAAATGAGCTTATTAAAATGCATTCGGTTACACTCACATCAGAATTCGTACTCACGGGTTCATGAATTCTGAGAAGAAATACGAGACTGTTTTCAAGGGCTCTCTTAATTTTTCAAATGCCGGTTTGCCAAGTGTAAAGAAAACAAAATGTGATCAGATCAACATTCAACTGCTGTTTTTTTGGAAATCACTAATGTTACAACTGGCTTAAGCTACTCAATATCGCGCAAGCCTATTTTTATAATTGCAAAGTCTGCTCTTGAGAAGCTTTCAGAAAGGCGGGCACCCAGTGGTGACTGTTTGACGACAACGGAAATGAAACGAAAGGAGCTGAAAAGAAAAGAGTCCATTTTACGCTCTCAGCCTGCAGCAATAGACAGGAAAAATAAACTGAAACTTGAAGTTAGACAATGGATTTGACACAGTTGAAAGGCGAACCGAGCAGACTGCTTCAACAATGCGGAAAATTGGTGACCACTAAAATTATTCAACTTCGTACTTCATTGTTTTTCGAAGAGCACAGTGATAAATCTTTGGCAGCCAGAGAACCAACGAAAACGCTGCGTTTCTTGCTTTACGTGGCTTAATGGTATTTAAAAGGCAATCAATTTTGATAGTCAGTTTCAAGGTCATTATAGAATTGTAGTAAACACAAAGCACGAGTGGCAGAGACATTGGCCTGTGTATAGCGTAACGGGTGCAGGTGTGAATTCGCGCGAGAAGACGCGAGAACACGTGGTACCACCTGTCGCGTGTACTGCCTCTAGGCATGCGGTATTTTTACTCTTGCTGAAATGTCTGATTAGGACAAATGATAAATGCCGATAACCCTGCGATGGCCGACTGAACCCTGCTTTCCATGTGATCAATAAGGTTAGCTAGTTAACGCTGGAATTCAGTTCCTGATTTTGCGCACCACGCAAATCGCAATATGCCACGAGCTGATCACCACGAACTGTGAAACCCAGGCATTGTCACGGTTCCCAAGTTCACGTGCAGTTGAACGGTTTAAAAAGTTTATACAGACCTATAAATCTCGTCCTTCAAGAAAGTAATAAGTTTGTTTTATACTTCCCTTGGAAAATTTATGCGCACAAAATGATTGATCAATTTAACCAGTAACAATTCTTGGAATGAACCAAAACGAAAGGCATATGACCGAGTATTTTTTTCGTAACTCATATAACTCTTCCATAAAGGAATAAACAACTCCCATTCTCTCATAATACAATAATTGATAAGACTTGGGCCATTGGCTGGATCTAGCATGTTTATATAGTCTAACATTTTCCGAGATAAATATAATAAATTAAAATAAGTTTTCTACAAGAATATATTAGGCAATTTTTCACATCCCAATTCAAACCCCGATCAATGGTCACAGCTGAAGTTATCACAAGTTGTTCGCAACTTCACAATAGTACAGAAGAAACTGTGAAAGGACATCCTTCTTCCCAGCACCATGTCAGCGTGGTAGCGGTGTCTGGCGTCTTGAGATAGGCAGTGGACACTTCATAGAGGTGTCCCCTTCACGTGCTAGTGGTGTCGGCTGCTGTGAAGTGTCTGTTTTAAACAAGTGGCCACGGCCTTAGGGAGGTTTCTGCTTTTGAGATGTGTCCAATTTCGAGGGATGTCCGGATTTAATAGGAGAGTCCGCTTCTGAAAGTTGTACGCTATCGTTACATGTAAACTATGCTTTAATACACAGGTCTTCGATTTCGATAGGTGTCAACTCAGAGAAGTGCCCGCTTTAACGAGCTCTCCACTCCAACGAGTCTGGTTTAAACTTATGTCCGTTTTGGAGAGGCTCTGCATTTGAGACGTGCCAGCCCATAAAGCAAGAAGGATGGATTTCGCCTCTAACAAAAAAACATCGATACCATTTTGAAAATTAGACATCAAACGTTTTCCATGAGCGTAGTTCTCTTCTGTCGCCTATTTAACAAGTACGTGGAGTATTTAGCTGCGTGTTTTATTACCCACGCGTTGATTCGGGCTTCATTTTTGCTGTAAACGTTCAAAAAGATCCCGAGGAGAACAATGAAGCCAGACCAGACATAACTGAAAACAAAGAACAACAAAGGCTTTCATGGCGACTTATCAGCTGAGAAGACCAGTGACTAAAATCAACCAATTACAATACATTACTACCAGACAAGAAAGGCGCGGTGACCTCATGGCTAGTGCGCTCGACTCCGGATTGACTCTCGCGCTGCCTCTGTCCACACAGGTGTATAAATGGGAACTGGAGAATTTAATTCAAACCCTGATGGGCCACTGGGCTCATATGCAGACGTTACCTACCTTACACTAACGGTCAAATGTCTAGCGAGTATTGGACAGCGTAAAGTTTCGATCATTTTTTTTCATGAAAGGGGCGGGCATACTCGTCTTCTTGCTCTGGGGTGTAAATTCGGATTTTGGTCTCACTTAGAGTGTTCTGGGCAAAACACCATTATATTTAGCCGTGAATGTCTAGTTTAGGGTTGCACGCAAAGAAATATATCAATATATATTTAATTTATGACGATACTTTTAAAAACTACTTATGGGTAAAAGTATTTGATGATAAAGTCCTTGCCATCATTAAAAGTCACTGTATTTTTCATTTGTCTGTGTTTTAACATGGTCTCTTTGGGGGCCACGCCCAGATCGGTCTCCTTTGGGGGTTTAATTCAAACATTTCCGACGAGCATCCCCGCCCCTGTTTATGCAAGTCCTCCCCCCCGACATAAAGTGTTGCAATATATCTCTGATTTTACAAAGCTTGCTCGGAGCTGTGCTGGGAGAACATCAACTCCTATTCTTTTCAACAGGAAACTCACTTCCATGCTAGATTGTATCGTCAAGACCACGCACCGATATTTTCCAAGTACCGTCCTCGAGTTTGGATTAAAACTGCACTGCACATATAGAAATGCTATTACTCCAAAGAGCCTGATGAACCCTCAACAGTCTCTCAACAATATTGATTCACCGTAAAACAAGAATAACAGGTAATCAGGAAAAACAACATCTTATACTTGGAAAATAACAGGTTTTTAAGAGAGTACATGTAGGTCAAACAGAGCTTACTTTCTTTCTGTGTACTTACTTTACAGTGAATGGTTTTGCGAAGAATATAAAGGATAACACCATTGTCACAGCTTTCCGGCCGGTTGTCACTGAGGTGGATAAAATGGATTGTTTTTTAACTGGTATAAAGCAGCTTTGATAACTTAGGTCATTTCCGAGTTACATTGTGCCTCTGTTTCAAAACAAGTCCTCAAAGAAAACCTTTTATATGAAAATGAGTTTGATTTGCATGAAAATGAACATGTAGATGGAGCACATTTCCATATGAATGGTTTAGCCTGCATAGCAGGCATTTCCATAAAGGCACGCGAAGGGAACGAAACTGCAAGCAAGTGCGAAAAATAAGGAGCAGGGAGGAGGGGGTGAGACAAGCAAAGGATTCCTTTTCTCCCCACCCCCTCTCCCTTCTTGCTCACCCCTTCCCCATTTTTGCTCATCCCAGACGTGCTCTTTCGCTCACTAGCTGGTTCGATCTCTCTGCCTGCAAAACACACACACACCTTTAGTTCTACCTTTATTTGCAAAAGGAAAGGAAATGATTGCTATCGCAGGCAAATCAATGGTTTTGCACGAAGACTCGTTTTGAGACAGAGACAACGCGGAAATGGCTTATTAAATATTGGAATGAATTTCTAGCAGATTGACTGGTCTTGTATTTTAAAATTTACCTGTAACAGCGACAAGCGCACCAAAGGCTTTGATAAGTGTAAGCACAAATGTAATTCCTAGATATCCTGAGACTGAAAAGATGAATGACAGTCCATATGATTGAACAGGGTTCTGTGAAAACGTAATAAATAATGATTATAAGCTTGTATGTAAACCATTAAGTAAACTGATTATCACTGACTTTTCAAAACTTTAACATTTGTTAAAAGCTATTTTGCAATTCTTAATTGCTATCCCATTAATTGGTTTGAGTATCAGCCAATAAAATGAAGACTTAATATGACAAAATTTATTACAAGTATACAATGTTATCAAATCACTTATAACATCTGTAATCTCTGAATCATATTTTGAAAACTGAACACGTACGAGGATTTTATTGTGTATTCTTACCTGCGCACAAAATTTAAATGCTGGCCCAAGCCCACCAGAAAATACCAGACCAATTAAAATATACACAAATCCAATACCATATGAATACAATACCTGAAAAGACAGACAATACAATCACATCAATAGCTTGAAATACTAAGTATGAATTCTCGCTACTGATTGTCCCAAATTGCTTTTACTGTCAGTTGTGAGAATTTCGGGGTACATCAAGACAAGAGGTGAAACTAAAAACCTACCACATAATGGTATGGATATTTTCCAGAGCTGTCCATTGAATGTTTATGATCATTGGGATCATTTTAGGAAGTATGAACGATGCCAAATGATACTACCCAGACCCAAGAAAACCTTACTGATATGTTACATGTATGACAAACTGTATGAACATAACTTCAGCTCTAGCCTGCCAGAACATCGCTACCTACTGCAGGTTACTAGGTTACAGGCTACATGGCAAATTGTATTCATGAAGTCAACATAACTTCATCTCCAGCCTGCAAGGGCACCCTGTTTTTCAGCTACATGGCAAACTGTATAAACATATAACTTCATCTCTAGCTTGTGAGAGCATCCTTTTCTTTTCGGCTGCAGCTTCACATGCCAAGTAAAAACTGTGTGAAACAAGAGTTGGGGGCTGGGGGATGGGGGTAGATGTCAACTTACCACTTCTGTGTTGGAACTTTTGTGAGCCTTCATGGCCTTCTCTTGTACATTTCCAATAACAGCATCAGCACATAGAGCCAGGGAGATTAAAAGTACACCTGAAACAAAATTATAACATAGATAGGACCCTTTGTGCACTCTGATTTGTCAAAAACCCATGTTTTATCAGAGTATAGAACATAGAAAATTGTTTTGCATGCGTAAAATCTATATCATAAAGCAAATGAAAAAGCCTAATCTGTGTATTACACTATGATAAAACACTCCGGACATTTAAGAACACTCGAGAAATGTACACATGAAATGAAATGAAATGTAGAAAACACTCGCCTGCAGTTCGTGTTTTCTACATTTCCCTCGCATTCTCAAATGCCCGTCATGTTTCATCACAGTATAATACATGGCTTAGGCTTCTTTATTTGTTAATTAAAGAACATTCAGAGTTAATAATTAAACAAGATCCAGAGTGTAAAAAGATGGGTGAAAAAAAAAATGAGTGAACAAAAGTAATTTTCTGGTAGTCTTCTCATCTTTTTCATGTTTGTAATTTTGATTGAAGTATTTTTTTTATTACCAGTTCCTCAGGATCTGAGAGCCAAAGCCTGTTTGTAATACCCATTCCTCAAAATCTGAGAGCCATAATAGGCTAAAAGCAGTTTTGGCCCATTAAACAACACTGACATCAAATTATCTTAGTTTCTTACTAAAATTTTCAGCCATTGAACAAAAGAACACCTTGTTTCACCAGCAAATAAAATCTTGTTGGTAAACAATCACACCCCCATGTCCAACAGCAACCTCTCTACAATGACTACCTGCCTACAATAACCAGGGATTTTCCTCCCTAAAATCTCTCTACAATAATAATAATAATAATAATAATAATAATAATAACAATAATAATAATAACAAAAGATTTATATAACGCCAGTATCATAATGTTCAAAGGTGCTTTACAATATCAGCATTCAGAGAAAGTCTAAAAAAACTATCTAAAAATTAAAAACAGTAGTCTAAAATAAATTGCAAAAAGGCTTTTTTAGAAAGAAACATTTGAATCTATTTTTAAAGACAAACACAGACGAACTATTCCTTATGTCAAATGGTAACAGTCAGCATTCCATAGTGTAGAGTAGGTGCTGCCATAGAGAAGAATCTTGTACCATATGTTTTCAAATTATAAGATGGAGTTAAAAAAAAAGATGCTTGTATGGTGAGTGTAGTTGATTTGATGGAGTGTAGGATGTAAGCATATTGCGTATGTATGATGGTACCAATAACTGCCTGTTTCCAACAGCCATTTAATTTTGCTACAGGTTTGCCACTGTACATAGCGAGTTTCAACTTCATTAAAATAACAAATTTTCGGTAACAAGACATTCAAATATCGGCATAGGCCGCATAGCACAGCTTACCAGTATGGTTAAATTCAGGTTGAACAGTGCTGTCAGCCAATGTGAACAGTATTAAACCAATACTCATGCAGAGGCACGCCAAAAAATCAATGAGTCTGTAGGTTTTTCCTACAGACAAAGAAGAGCAGTTAACATCATACCATATTAACTTCCGAAAGTAATGACCCTGGTTGCTACTTTCAGAGGGCTCACTACTTTCATGATTTATTATCGAATACAAATTTTTTTTATGTTACTTTGGAGTCGCTACTTTGGGAAGTTTATGGTACATGTGTAGGTATTTCAGTTCCTCCAAAACAATGTTCAATGTATTAAATAACTCACAGAAATAAGCATTGTCGTTGATAACTTTATGATCATTAACACAAGCTGATTTTATGATCATTGGTCACAAGCTGAAAACATCAATTATTTTTTAACACAGATATCCATGAATTTCTGTTTGTCTTAGTGCTTAAGGACGTTCGCGCCCAAAAACTTCCCACGCACAGATTTTTTTAAAACTTTGACTGACGGTAGAAAATGATAAGATTAGATAAAAAACGTAAAAAAAATCGGGGGTCACCGATCTCGTTTTCAAGATAAAGCGTAGCTCAGACCATAGCATTTCTACGATTCTCAGTCATTCGAGGCGATTCTGGCCGGATTCATTACTATCGGCATATATTTAAGTTGAAGAATCATCTCTAAGCTATGAGTGTTTAACACGGCTTATATAGACCTAATTGATAGATCTTTGCTACATATATCATTAAATCTGCTAGAATTAGCCTTAAAAAAGACAACTTCTAAGTCACGCACACCTGTCTCCATGTACCAATTCGACCCTTTTTTAATAGTATATGACAAATAATTACAACTTCCCACACACAGATTTTTTTGGTTTTTTAGTATACTTGTAATGTAGAGAGTTAAAAAAGGAAGTGATCTGCCGAAAAAAAAGTGGGGGTCACCGAGCTTCCAACAAAAATATTCGCACACCAAGTTAACGCAAAGGTCATCAGCTCTATATTTTGTTAAGTTTTCGACTCGGTGCGCGCGCTTGAAAATGACGTGGCACGCGCGTGACCAATGAATAGCGTGCGCACTAGAGATACGCAGTAGCAATGGGCGCGAACGTCCTTAAAGTTACAACTGTATTGTATTATAAGTCTTTAAACACCTTGAAGCTGTCACATAACAGATGATCATTCTTTTTTTCTATTTTTATTACCTTGTATGATAATACCACCAACCATCACTGGAATTAACTTGCAGCATTTAAAAATGACCTGAAAATGACAATACAGTTGTAAGAACGCACAACTTCATCAGGTCACAGACAGTTACATCTCTTATTAGTGACAACAAAATGACACAAAATCAAACTTAACCAATACACAAAATAAAATGCTTCAAAAAAATATGAAGGGCACTTCAGTTTTGCTGCAAACCAGCAAAATGCTGGCTAATTGGCCACTTTCAGGAAAAATTATTTTTAGTAACCCTTATTTAGGGAAACAGTTCCAATTTTGGTTCTACTTTATTACATATATATTGTAATTATCTCTTTTTTGTATTGTTAAACTTTTAATGTAAAGCATAGAACACAGAAAGAACAGATGTGTAGTAAGAGGTTGCCAGTCAAGATCATGATAATTAATCATTGTAATAAATTCACATACCTGTGTGGGGTAGTTTAAATAATTCAGAGAAGTGTTGGATAGACCCATAGTAGCCACAGTTAAAAAGGCAAGAATTGAATATGTTTTTAGAGGAATTCTGTGGACAAGCACCAAAGTAAAAATATCTGTTAACTTAAGATTCCTGACATTAAGCTACAACAAGTAACTAAAATTAAATAGTAAGGTTAACACACCCTTTCATGTGGCTCTTGAAATGATTTGATCTAGAAAACGTCCATACTAATTTTAACACATGATTAGTATATTATTAAGAGCTCAGTTGTTCCTTGTGCTTGAGAAATTTGAAAACTAAGCAAAAACATGTCTGTTGTCATATTCAAAGGCACTATTAGGAACACAGTAAAGCTTTGTCATCACTACTGAACTTACAACCACATCTAATTGTTGATCCAGGAGACAAAATTGTGTATGTTTAATGCTGGTTTGGCTATAAAATAATGGTATCACTGTACCATTCCATAAACTTACTTTCTTGTTTTATCTTTTTGACGACTAGTTTGAAGTGAGCCAAATATAGAGTACCATGCAAATTGAACTAGAGTCAGGTACCAGCCAAATGGCTTCATTCCGGTCCTAAATATCCACTCCTGTGTTTAAGAGAATAAAACAGACAACTAATAGTAGTAGATTTTGATATACATGTTCAACAACAAAATTAACGATGAAAGAGAAGTTACATGACGCTTCGACAACTTCATGTCATCATTATCATATCTGAAATGAGTTGAAATTAACATAATGATTTATACAGAAATAGACATGTGAAAAAGAAATACATAATGTATGTAATTAGGAATGATAGGCGCGAATTTTACAAAAAAAGTTTTGCACTAATGAAGTCAGCTTGAGTGTTCAGTTCCGGTCTTTTCTTTTGGATGAACAATATTTCAAAGATTATATTGGGTACACATGCTGCCATCTACACGAATGTGTTGAGGAACTTAAACATTCCGTAATCGGAAAACATCTTAAGGACGAGCATAATTAAATTAGACCTTCAAACCTCCGTGAGAACTTCAAAATGCTTATGAAATGCCACAGCAAGCTTGAGTGTTTAATCTTTGACTGCAGTCTGAGGGTAAAATGCAGACTGCACACCAGGGGTAAAAATGCAGACTACAGAACGTGTTATTTCCATTATCGAGCCCTGACCATAAACTGGATTATTCAGGCTAATTGCAGTGAAAGTCTGCACTCCAGTTGAATATCACTCTGGTGATCCTGGATATCACTCAGGTTAGCCTAAATGATGCTCCGGATAACCTGTTTACGGTTAGCTCTTAAAGTGCCTATACATGTATCGTCAAATTCTTTATTTTCTTATCTGATTCTATATATCACCCAATTAACTTCTGCGAAAGAAAAATTCGATTTGGATAAAATGCAATCTTTTTTAGAAGTTTTAAAATAGTTCAAATTTACCACCATTTTGGTCCACCATTCTTCCCTTCGTTTTGAATGAGTTGTGACGTAGATTAAGGAACACTTGACTTTAGGCTTGACTCATCTCGCTTGTTTTACCTCTGTAAATGTAAGTTAGTAGCTCATACAAAATGCTGGAAAGGAGCATTTTGCATGGACAACGAAGCTACATGTAAATTTACAGAGGTAAAACAAGTGAGATAAGTCAAGCCTGAACTCACATGTTCCTGAATCTACATCACAATTCTGAGCATGTTGATGCTGTGATCAGCATTGACATGGCACGGGTCGACTGCAAGAAAATAGGATTTTCAGGTTATTAAAACTTCATTAAAAAATCACTTTTTTATCCAAATCGAAAATTTTTTTCGCAGAAGTTCATTGCACGAAACATAGAATCAGGTGGGAAAATAAAAATTCTGATGATATGGGCACTTTAATGGTGGAAATGGTAGCACAATTCAGTTAAAAAGTCTACAGTCTGTATTTTACCTCTTGTCTGAAGTCTAAATTTTACCCTCAGTCTGCCTTTTAGACCCAGTCTGCAGACTGTGTTTTACACTGGCCAATAGGCCCTTTGCAGCTAAGCGTCACGTAACCTACTTTTCATAAAATTATGGGCTATAACTTAACAAATGCCAGAAATGGAAAAAGCATGTCGAGAATATCAAAACGGCCAAATTTGAGGCCCCCATCATTAAAAGATGAGATTTTATGACAGTCTGAATTTTTAAAAAAATAAGGAGGTTTGTATGGAAAATGTTGCTGGAGAGCAAGACCTTGCTCTCCAGCAACATTTCCCATACAAAACTTCTAAATTTTCCAAAAATTCAAACTGTCGTATAAACTTACTCTTTCATCCCAGGGAGCTCAAACTTGGCCATTTTGGTATTTTCGATGCGCTCTTTCCATTTCTGGCATTCTTCAAGTTATAGCCCATAATATAAAAATTTTCTAGGAAAAATTTGGTCACATGACCCCAGCTGCAAAGGGCCTATTGTTATTATGAAGCGAGAGGTCCTCTATTCAGGTACAGTGTAGATGCAAACTTGTATGAAGTGCTTGAATGCTGGCTGTATTGCAAAGCCTCTGGTTATTATTTGGACTGGCCAAGAAGGAGGGTGAAAAGAATAACAAAAACCATTGCCGATTTAATGAAGGGCCTTGGGACTGGAAAAATATGTTTTCTACAATGAGTTTTCATTATATCGAGGTTCTTTTCCATATATTCTACGGGCGTGTTTAAAACACGAAATGGCGAAATGGCTCTTAACAATGTGGGATACGGTTAACCGATACAATTATCGAGAGCTAACCACCTTCAAGTCAGTGATATTTAGGCTAACCGAAGTGATATTTAGGCTAACCGAAGCGCTATTTAGGCTAACCGAAGCGCTGTTTAGGCTAACCGGAGTGCCATTTCGCCATTTCGTGTTTTAAACACGCTCATATTCTACTACTACTGGGGGGAAGAATATCAATCAATGCTATACTAAGGTCTTCCTTAAATAGAGGTTAGTTACATTGAGGTTCCACTCTAGGGACTAGTCACGACGCACTTCTAACTTCTCATAACTTACATGTACATTAATTATTACGTGTCAATCATTAAGGAGAATTCTTATTTTGATCGAGCTTATCACTAATAGGACTAACGTAATTGACTTCTAAATCTCATCCTTACCTGTACGTATCCATAAATTAGGTAAAATAAAAACACTCCTCCGCAACAAATAAAGAACTGAGCCGCTTTCGGTAAAGAATCCAGAGCGAATCCTAGAACAACCAGCTCTTTATGGCCTCCAGAATCTTCCTTCTTGCCGCCATTCGAAATCGTTATTACGGTTTGATCCAACTTGGCTCGCTGAGGTTCCGCCATGAACGTTTTCAAAGTGGAATTGCTTCTTATAAGTCTAAGTGAATTTGGACGAAAGTCACTACTATTAAACATGGGCTTCAAGATGCCTACAAAACACCGGTGACAGTGTTTTAGATCTGTTTCATACGTTTCCAAGAAGATGAAGCATTCTTTTCAGGAGGTCCACTCCCCTGACATCAGATATGGAAAATCAGGGATAAGATGCGTCACTTCTGTATTTCTACAGAGACAAAGGTGACGAAGCAATCTCATTTTAGTTGAACAAGTTATGTGGCAACTTCGTTGACCGCCATCTTGAAAGACCGGTGGGACCCTGGGAACGATAACAGTCTAAATAGGTCTGCAATGCGTCCGTTTTAAATTAAGGTGCATAGGCATAGGCCATTCCGAAATTGCGCAGGGAACTGTAGATTTCTTATACAGCTTTTTAGATTTTTGCATATTTATATCTTATTTATCTAGTTTGACCCATGTCGATAGCAGTTTTTATAACTGAAATGGTCATCCTGCATAAATATGTGGATTTTATTGTAAACAGTGTATTGGCCTGCACGGGGTTGGTAATTTCACTTTGGTCTTGCTGTTCCAGTTGTGCATAGGGCGAGTCCTTTACCGTGATCCATCCAAAAAAACCTTTTTTTATGGCTTTCTGATGATAATCAGAAAGGATAATCAAGTTAGCCAGGTCACCACCGCAAAATCAGTTGGAGTGGCCATCGATAACAAACTCGATTGGAGCAGTAACATCAATAAACTAACTAAGAAGGTCGCTTCTGGCATTGGGGCTATAAAACGAATAAGCCACCTTGTCCCTCGAGCGACTTTGCATCTAATATATCAAGCTCTGATTCAACCACATTTTGACTATTGTAATATTGTTTGGGGAAACTGCGGGATAACTTTGCAGAACAAGATACAAAAACTACAAAACAGGGCAGCCCGTGTTTTGACTTATTCAAATTATGACGCTGATGCTGGTCACTTGTTTGGGCTCCTGGGATGGAAAAACCTAGCTTCCCAGCAGCAAATACAAAGAGCCACAATGGTCTATAAGTCTCTGCATGGTTTAGCTCCAGACTATTTATGTTCTAAATTTGAAAGGCGAGAAACTGCGTATAACCTAAGAGACTCTGAAAATAAGCTTAATGTTCCATTCCATTCTATCGATCGATCGATCGATCGATCGATCGATCGATCTATCTGTCTATCTTGGGTTTTGGGCACCTTTCCTAGCATTAGGTAAGTACGCTGTCAAAAGACGAGTTGTTTTACTTTGGATACAAATTTTTATGCAGCGTCTACAACAATGTGGATAAGATTATCTTGTTCGTAATCATCGGCGACTGAAGCGGATGTCTTTATTCATAACTTTACGTTACTTCTGACCGATAAATATCAACTGGAACAACTTCCGATCACTTCAGCTTCTACTTTGTACTAAAACTAAGATACAAAGTGTTCACTAACCACACTATAGCCGGGCTAATAAGACTATCGGGGCGGAAGTACAGTGGTAGTATTATTGCTCGTTACTTGAAAACACAAAAAAGAAAGGTTCCCAAAAAGCACCTCTCGGCAAGAATCAACAACTGATCGGCAACAACTGTATTCAATATTCATGTTTTGTTCAGTGGTCGTTGTTCATCAGTTTTTCTGTGCATGTGGCAAGTATTCATTACTCCTGTTTGAAAAAGGTTGATATCAGTGTTCAGTAGCTAAGGCAGTGTTTATTATACACAATTACTCCGCACAGCCCCTAAGATTCTCATATCTAGCCTTAACACAAAATATCCATATTACAGACGACGACAATTTACAAGACATTACAGTTTGTTTACCAAACAAAATGGGTGTCTCGAATGTCAAATAAATCTATCTATGCACAAAAAATCAATAATGTATTTTAAAATGTTGGCACAGAATGATGCATAACAGATGTGATGATGTGTTAAAATTTATCACTATGCATGCAAAACAGGAAGTGATAAACATTAGCAGTAGCATCGACAGTAGCATGGCAACATACGGGTAGTAATTCGCTGAAGTCTTTTTTCCCAAAGATGGTGGAGATAGTATTTTAGAATTGGTTCTTGCTAAGCGTGCGTATATCGAGCTATAGATGCACGCGGGAAGTTTGGAGAGCACGAGAGAAGCCTAAGAGTTGTTCGAGGCGCAGCTGAGATCAATTCTAGCTTCTTGAGTGCTCTCCAGACTTCCCAAGTGCATCCATAACTCGATGCAAGCACAGTTAAACGCATGAACCAATTCGTTTATAACATAGCGACAACAACTTGGGAACTAAAACAGGTTTTATTTGTAATTGACTACCAAGTTCTCAAATTCACACTGAAGGAAATCAAAGGATCCTATTGATTGGTTAAAAACATGCCACAATCAGTTAAGCAACAGTTGAATGAAAACTGTATATGAAAAATTTGCTTCTTCGAATTAATGAAAATGTAGACAACAAAGTCAAAATACTCAGTGAAAATGTAGACAAAAAGATTCGAAATCAAGTTTTAGTAAACATCTTCGGCTTGACAAAAGTCAAAGGCTCGAAGTAGGGTTTGGATTGTTCAGAATTATGTTCACATTGCCGAGCCTTTAACAAAAGGAATTGGCAGCTAAACTCGAAGGACATTTCGCAGCTAAAATGAACACGGCCGTGCGTAAATAGAGAAACGCGGACGAAGCCTCAGTGCCAGGCATTTTAGCCAGGTTATAATCCACCTGCCGTTTGTAC
>OZ026596.1:32314621-32317121 GCA_964020085.1 Micromussa lordhowensis | reverse complement strand
GGATGACAGTAGCACAATAACAGACCCTATTGAAATTTTAAACGAACAACAAAGGTTTTTTCAAACTCAATTTAGCTCACAAAACCCCGCGGTGGACGATGCAAAATACAAACTCTTATTTGACAACGACTCTATCGTTAGACTGAACACGGAACAACAACAACACTGCGACGGGATGTTAACGCTAGATGAATGCTTAGCTGCCTTGAAGACTTTCAACAAAAATAAGTCCCCAGGAACGGATGGCTTCACCGCTGAGTTTTATTTGCGGTTCTGGGATGGTCTGGGTCAGATAATGGCGGACAGTTTTAACTACGCATTCACAACTGGAAACCTTTCAATCTCTCAAAGACAGGGCATTATTAGACTAATCCCTAAACAAGATAAAGATCCTTCTTATCTGAAAAATTGGAGGCCTCTATCTTTACTGAACGTGGATTATAAAATTGCAACAAAAGCCCTCGTACTGAGGCTGAAAAAGGTCCTCCCTCAAGTAATTAAGGTGATTCCCGAGTTTTGCATTGCGCATTCCTACTGCGCACGAATTTTGCGTCATCAGCGCGCTCACATGAGCGCGCGCGCGTACAAAACATAAGAGATTTCCTTCAAACTAAGCTCGATAGCGAGATAAAAGCTAATTTCCTCTTAAACGAGCACGGTGACCCCCACTTCTTATTTTATAAATTCAATGAGAACAATATCCGCAATAACTGAGAAAAATTTGGCAGAAATCTATGGCTACTTTTTTGGCAAATGAAATAAATGCTACAGATAGAGACGTAACGGGCCCATTAGAGCAAGTCCAAATTATGTTTCCTTTAAAGGATAAAAATATCAGTTAATAATGCAGGGTATTTGAAGCCATTTCTTCTGGGACGTAGATGAATAAGCAATCAAAGACAGTCGAATTCTGTGTGATATAACACGCTGCATTGAAAAATAATCGAGCTTATTTGTTGCGCACTGAGATAACCAAAAGTCACCAAAATAACCATATTTGTCAGCATCGTGGCATGAAAACAAGCACGGTGACCCCCTCTTTTTATTACGTTTTTAACATCTCCTTGTACTGTAATGACACCATACCAAGTTTCATCGGAAGTCTATGGCGGGTTCTTTTACCCGGGAATCACCTTCACAATGCTCAAACAGGGTACATTGAAGGCAGGTTCATACCGCAAAACATTAGGCAAATCTCTGACATACTAAGCTTCGCTGCTGAACAAAACATTGAAGGAATAGCGATATTTATTGATTTTGAAAAAGCTTTCGACAGCCTAGAATGGGAATTTTTGTCAAAGACCATAGAGACTTTCAATTTTGGTTTTGATTTTTAAAAGGTAGATTCAAGTGTTATATAACAACATTTCCAGTTGCACGGTTAACAACGGTTTAATTTCCGTCTCCTTTTTTCATCAATTTGCACCGAGGTGTCAGACAAGGCTGCCCGCTTTCCGGGATACTTTTTATACTTGCTGTCGAAATATTATCATGTGCAATCAGGTCAGAAAAATTGATTAGGGGAATACAGGTTAAAGGGAAAGAACTAAAACTTACTCAATATGCGGATGACACAACGACTTTTGTTAAAGATGGTGCGTCTCTTGGAAAACTTTTAGAATTGCTTGACCTTTTTCAACAATGCAGTGGATTAAAGATAAATTCAACAAAATCTGAGGCTATCTGGCTTGGAAAAATACAGAAACAACTGCTCTAAACTTCATGACTTAAAATAGCCACAGGACCCGATCGTTGCTTTAGGAACTGCGTTTTCGCATGATGCTTATAAATGTGAAATTAAAAACGTTCATGAAAAAGCAACAAAAATGCAACAGATGTTTGACTTGTGGTCACAGAGAGATTTATCCCTGTACGGTAAAATCACAATTGCCAAAACCCTTGAACTTTCGAAAATGATCTTCTCTAGTGCTTGCCTCCCCACCCCTTCGCACATCGTTTCTAGTATAGATAAAATGGTTACAGCATTTGTTTGGAACAATAAGCCAGCCAAAATCAAAAGAGAAAGCATGATAGGGCCAAAACAGAGTGGAGATTTAGACCTTCCAGATTACGAATCCATAAAAAATTCTCTACTAGTCTCTTGGGTAAAAAGAATGATTGATGGAAAAGGCGAAGCTTGGAAGGCCATTCCTTCCTTTTATTTGGAAAACGTCGGGGGAACTTTCATTTTCGAGTGTAATTATGATGTTGACTTGCTCGATAATGGACTGCCAGAATTTTATGTACATGTAGATACTCTGAAAGCATGGTCCGAAATCAAAGGCGAATGTATACCAGAAAACCATTTACAAATTCGAGATCAAATACTATGGAATAACAAACATATAACTATTGCCGGGAAATCCGTTTATTACAAAGACTGGCACGCTGTTGGGATCGAAAAAATTAAAGATCTTTTAAACGGCGAAAACAAATTCATATCTTATTGGCAATACAATAGTTGGCAAAAAGTTGGCAAACGATTTCCTTTTACAAAATT
>OZ026596.1:32279621-32309621 GCA_964020085.1 Micromussa lordhowensis | reverse complement strand
ACCTCAGCACGAGACTCTGGGGAATAAAGTGGGTGGTGTGGTGCTGCTTCGGTGGGAATAAACCTAACAAACTCTGTAGTTATTCCCCAGAGCCTCGTACTGAGGTCTATTGTTTTAATAATAAATAACTTTACTTATCCTGGTTAAAAGAAAACCCGGTCAGTCAATCAACAAAGGTTGATAGATTGGTATAAATCGGTGACCAGCACATAAGAATACATAATTTTTCAATCCTTTGCTTATGATTTTTTAATCTCTTCATTCAAAGCAATGCAATGAATGTTGGCAAGAAACTGACTGCATTACATGACAATATACATTAGAGATATTCTGACACTCCAGTGTGATGTACATTAGTAAGACACAATTAATACGGCTATCTAATGTGATCAAACCAATCTCGTTTATCACAGCTAGCTCATCCCTGTCATTTAGATCAGGGGAGCTGGAGGTCTTGTGGATGATATTGAGATGGCATCAGTTTTAATTCAAAGCTTACCATTGACGGGCCTTCTGGCGACTCGAAGCCCATTCCGGCTTTCATGTGTTGCATCAACTTGACTAAAAAACTAAAAGATACGAGAGGCGATAAATCTTGCTGTCTATGATTAAGGACCTCCATTAAGCATTAGACGTGCAACGCTTAGTGGATGTTTGATAGATGTTTCAAGTTTTGGTTTGAACAGTAACAGTAACTTTATTCATTAATAGTTAGTCATGTGCTAGCCCCGCTACGCAAATGCCTACTGTATGTCTCAATATATACATGCAGGCGGGGATATCCATCTCTGCTTTGAATTTGACGTAAAGTATCAAAGAATCATACGAAGCTACAAACGACACTCCTGTGTAATCTCGCGCCTCGCTCTGATGTTTTGAACGGGATCGCAGGCTTACGTGCTCATGTGTCTATAAATTCGTGTGCTCGTATGCTTTGTGCTATTTGCTCGTGTGCTCTTGTACTCGTGTGCTTGTGTGTTCGTGTCCTCACGTGCTGGTGTGCTCTGTGTTCGTGTGCTCATGTGCTAGTGTGTTCACGTGCCTGTTTGCTCGTGTGCTCGCGTGGTCACGTACCTTTGAGTTCATGTGCTCGTGTGCTCTTGGACTCGTGTGCTCATGTGCTCGTATGCTCGTGTGCTCACGTGCTTGTGTGTTCGTTTACTCGTGTGCTCGTGTGCTGACTTAATCTACTAACAAAGAAAAGAATTCGGGACAGCTCATATTTTAGTTCTCATTATCCGATAACCAGACTCAGATGCTATAATTTCTTAAAGGCTTGACATAACACATGCTTCAGGCGCGAGAGATATGAAGGTGTCCCGCTTTCCCAATCGTCTTGGATTTTCTCTCCAAGCCACATGTCATCCACTGCCAGACCAAAGTCGGCGAGTTTGAGGTGTCCCTGCTCATCCGTTCGCTAGCTTCAAGTCTCTGTCGTAATAACATGAAAAATAGAAACAGTTACAATATCCCTCTGAAGTGACTTCCATACAAAGTAGCTCCTTTTGCCCAAAATTAGTGAATGCTCAAAGCGTGAGAGGAATGTGTACGAGTAATTTAAATATATATCAAGTCACCGAGTCATCTTTGACAATTTTAGCTCAAAGATAGGAAAATGACTGACTTATCTACTCAATCCATACAAAGTCCCCAGAACTTGGAGATAGCAAGACTGACAAACATATAGAGACTTGGTACGGATTAGCTAGTCACATAAGACATACACAATACAATAGTGAATCAAAAACTCAAGTATAATTACATGACACGGAGCGCGGGAAAACGCGTGCGAACGAGTCACGATTGGTTTAGTTTTACTTCTGATTGGGTGAAAGATTGTCGCGAGTTTTTTCTTAAGCAAATCGCGTAGCGTGGTAAGTGCAAAGTCAATTACTTTTGGACACTCAAATGAGAACTGCTCTTGTGTACTGTACTCTATGGACTATAGGGGACGGTATTGTATTATGGTAACTAATAAAAGTGTTGTAAAATGAAGCAACTTCGATTTTACCTATGGACCGCTCCTTGCATATGTAAATACTCGAAGCCACTGATGACTTCGGCGATGTAAAATCTACAACCATAAACAATGAAACATCACAATAATGAGTCTACTTATAGTATTGTTAGATCACTGGCCATTATAAATAGGCCTTATCACGGTTTCCGACGCCATTTTGACGGGTAGGCAAAGCGGTCAGAAATTACAGTGTTTGTATGGGAATCCGATGGCAAAGAACTTTTTCCAAAATCGAATTTTATACAAATTGTGAATCGCAATGTTAAAATATCAGGTGAAAGATTGTATTCACCAAGTTTGAAGGCTGTAGTTTAACTAGAAGACGCTCAGTTAATTTTTATAATTTTCCATACATTTGTCTGTAAATTTGGCTGGGAAGACGCGGCGGCGCCGAAAAAAAAATTACAGACAAATGTACATGCTAAATTATAAAAATTAACTGAGCGTCTTCTAGTTAAGTTACATCCTTCAAACTTGGTGAATACAATCTTCCACCTGATATTTTAACATTGCGATTCACAATTTGTGTAAAATTCGATTTTGGAAAAAGTTCTTTGCCATCGGATTCCCATACAAACACTGTAATTTCTGACCGCTTTGCCTACCCGTCAAAATGGCGTCGGAAACCGTGATAAGGCCTACTGGGGTTACACTTTAAAGATATGTGAATATCAAATGTTATTTAGCTTTTAAAGAACCATTTAGACAATTCATCTTAACTTGGTTTCTCGTAGAACTGATAAATAAAGTTGTTTTTCCTCGTATGCCAGAAAGGCTAAAAATTTTAAATTGAGCTAATTTAGCTATCTGCACACATTGGGAGCCCATGATAATAGATAGCCCTTTTCCCTACACGTATTGCGGGCCTGTGAACTCTAGATATGCAGTTATGTATTAATTACTCGACGGCTGCACGGCCACTAACGACAACAACAACAATCTTTAACAACAACAACAATTTTTATTTAAAACATGTAAATTACAACTTATAGCTGAAGCTGGCCCACGGATAGCTAAAGCTAATCTAGGTGGGCCAGTCAAACAAGATCTAATTACAAACAAACATATACGTATTTACAAATTGTGAAAAAGAAAAAGAGTAAAATAACTTTACATATGATAAAATAGAAAGGTGAGATAAGGTGATGTTAGTAGACCATAAATACACAAAAAAAGGAAACTTACAAAACTGTTTATACAAGTACATTAACATATTAGATAAATACAAGGAACTAAAACTAGAGGTAAGGCGATTAGCATATATGAATATATTAGGCACTACAATTTAAGAATTTGAATTAGGGTGTCGACTTCAACATAGTCATCCCTATCTGAAAGAGCGTGAAATAGAAATTGGCGAATTTTTTTCTTAAAGGTTGGTTTAGATATATCTCTCCAATTTGGAGAAATTAACGAGTTACATTTTCAATTTCATCCTATCTCGCTTGCATTTCGCTGAACAGTTTTTTGTGAAAGTTGAAACCTCCTGCAGGTCCTCTGCAAGCATAAATTTCAATAACAAAAAACGGCAGCCCTGAAATGTGAAAAGATTAGAAGAAAATTGATCATATAGGATACGGCCAGTTATTGTTACACTATTATGAAATGCATGGTCGCCTTTAGCGCGCTATGGATAAAGCCAGAGAATAATAACCTCGAATGCTCTTCACTTCCGGGTGCATCACGTCACTTGTTTACACCAATCGCATACGTGAAAGAAATATGTAATGGATAACTAACAGAGGTTTCTACGCAACAACGGAAAACGATCGCTGCAAGATCGCTCGACGACCATCGGGTTTTCAAACAAAGCTAAGTTCTTTTTTCCTTGAGTTACACGAAAACCGTTGCTGTAGTTACACCCAAAGCAAAGTCAAGCCCCCGTTACTCTCTCCTCCGAGAGAAGAGGACTACTTGTAAATCTCAGAACTATCTCCAGAGGGGGGTGGAGGAAGGGGAAATGAATGGAGGGGTAGAGCGTGCAAAGTTAGACATCTGTTCATATAACTCATTCTGGGAGGTCATGGGTTCGACTCCTGTTGGGAGACTCAGAATATTTATTTTCTGAATAATTCGACTTGAGAACGCCTCTTCATTTATTTCACTTTATCCAAGTCACCATTTCACTTATCATCATCTCACATACACTTGACAAGAGTTACACCATGAACTGTTTTACGATAACTACAGAAATTCTCGCGCGCTCATTGGCTAATTTGTATCGTCAATATGCGGACAGACACATGAATTTGAAATTCGTGCGACGCGTCAGCGAGCGAGAGCGGGCAATTCGACCATTTGTTATCGTAAAAAACAAATTGATGTCAGTTTTTAATGAGTCTGTCCTGTTATTGACAATGAATTTCGTCATCACATTGTCAAAGTAGTCTGCAGATCCACTCGGCTATCGCCTCGTGGATCCACAGCTACTTTGACAATGTGATGACGAAATTTATGATCAATAACAGGACAGACGCATGAAAAACTGACGTCAATTTGTTAATTTTCCTGTGTTTTAGTCCTTACACTTTTTAAACGCTTGGAAACTTGGGAAAACTTAACTAATTGTCAAGTGGTATATTTAATTTTCACATACCTTATAAACGAAGTCTCCACAAAGGGCTGGCAAAAAGATACCATGTTTAATTACCGAGTTCCAAGATGTCTCTCTCGATCTCGTAACTCTCTGGATCAATTTGTTTGATTTCCTTCACGGCATAATCCATTTTGGTGTTATTCTCGTGATAGGCTGTCCTAACAAGAGTAAAATGAATGCGTTACTGTATTGCCATGGTCCACCTTTGAGGTGCTTTATATAACTTCAACCCACACATACAATACTAGTTCTCTGAAATGTCTGATTTCCACATAATGCTCGCTCGAAAGAAGACGAAAATCTGTGCAATAATACCAAAAAGAAACGATTTCATGACAGTTAGCTCTATTTGTTTTAAGCGATGAATTTCTGTCAGAAGTAACGCTTCTACAGGCAAATGTAACAAATTTCTAATTTTGTGTATTCCTGATTAATGGTAATCCATACATTTCCCTACTTTTCCAAAAGATCTTTCTCCAAGGACTTTATAATTAACCTCGGTGCAGCTGAATTGATTGTTGAGCCACTGAGCATGCACTTCCTTTTGACGAACTTTATCTTCTCCACAGTGCTCGTGTGGTTCTGTGTTCTTTCGTTTTCTTGGCCTCGTCTGAACAAAAAAAAAAAAAGAAAACGAGAGAACAGTACACCTTTACATTTAACCTTTAATTAACCGTTCTAACAACTTCAAACTTGGAAATCTCCGCGCTTAATTTACCCGGCATTTTCGTGTTAGCGGTATGTAATGCATTTGCCCGAGATTTTGATTACGCGGCCTACCAAGCAGAGTGCGTGCAAGGGCCTAGGTACGCGGTAAGTGCTACAGTGTTCCGCAGAACTAGTAGGTAGCGGTTTAATTTTCCCTGTAAGGTCGGGTAAGAAAAGACAACCGGAGACAAAGGTAAACTATTCATTCTTTTCATTCCTTTATTTACTCTGAAAATGAAGTTTGATCATCGCAGTATATTTTCCAATTTAAGCAACTGAGTATGAAGCCACACATTGGGAGCTAGGTCAATTTATTGAGTTCATATCTTCCCGTGAGGAATGAAATGATGTGATGTATATAAGAAAATAATTCATATATGAACTGCAGTTGTAGATGAAAGTGAAGAATGATCATCGCAGTATATTTTCCAATTTAGGCAATTGGAAAGAAGAAGCCTGAAAAAAATCAGGGCTTCAACGGGATTCGAACCCGTGACCTCCTCAATTTATTGAGGTCATATCTTCTCGTGAGGAATGAGTACAGTAATATCGTGTGCTCCCTGTACATACACTGTCGCCATGGACACAGTCCACCGATAGGGCGAATCGATAAAACGCGTTTTCTTTCTACTCATAAAGGCTGGTCTTGTTATATTTTAAAAATGCCGTTTAAAATATTGCTAAAAGACCTTGAAAGTTGCTTTTCCTTGCGATTGAACACTAACCAGCAAGTTACGAAAACCATTTTCTATATTGACAGCCGAAACTCAGCCACAACCGAAAACCTGAATTTGTTCTGAACACTGAAGTGTGTATGTCACAATGAACGTTGCGCTCGTGTGCGTGGGATGGAATGTTGTGTTTCTAGTTTGATTGTGGAGAGTATTTTATAGAAAAGGTCAGAAGAGAAAACGACAGCAGGAGAATCTGGGGACTCAGATTTCTCGCTGTTCATCTGGCATGAAAGTCTTGTACGCTTTCCCCGTCAACCTTCATGAACCTGTGTAACGGTTCAGTCAGTTAGAGTTGTCGGAGTTTTTTGGTAGTGATTTTTGTGAACCCCTTCGTACTCTCATTCCGTTAAGGCGTGTTTAGCTCCCGGCTAAAAAAAAATGCCAAGGGTGTTTACTGTCAATGGTTACCGCGTGGTTCAGTTATGGATTTCCACTGACAATGTTACTTGAGTGATTAAGCTGGTATCTGTTCTCCTATGTTTGCACTTTAAGTGCATACTAATAAGGGAATGATGAGATTTGGGCCAGCATGTTTTTAGAGCCTCTAAATACGGCCTACGTTTTTGAGGAGTTTCCCTTGGTCTCCTCTTTGCAAAATCTCAGAAAATGCGCGTTTTAGGTGTCCTTCCTAAATTTGTCATAACTCGGCTTTGCGGGCACCTTTGGAGCTTCGGTTTGCGGCAAACTGTTCTAGTATGATTACACGTAAGCATGTATGAATTAAAAAATGATGAGATTTTGGCCGGCATGTTTTTTAGCCCCTAACTACGGCCTACTTTTTTTAGCAGTTTCCTTTGATCCTCCCTTTGCAAAATCTCAGAAATGCGCGTTTTAGGTGTCCTTGCTAAATTTGTCATAACTCGGCTTAGCGGGCACCTTTAGCGCTGCCGTTCGCGGCAAAATGTTCTCCTATGATTGCACTTTAGGTCTGTGCAAATTGAAAAATGATTAGATTTGGGCCGGCATGTTTTTTAAGCCCCTACTTTTTTGAGCAGTTTCGCTTGGTACCCCCTTTGCAAACTCTCATAGACTGTGCGTCTCAATTGTCCTTCCTAAATTTGTCATAACTCGGCTTTGCGGTCACCTTTGGCTCCCGTTTGCGGAAAAATGTTCTCCTATGATTGCACTTTAAGCACATACTAATTAAGATATGATGCGATTTGGGCCAGCATGTTTTTGAATGTCCTAAATACGGCCTACTTTTTTGAATAGTTTCCCTTGGTCCCCCCTTTGTAAAATCTCAGCAAATGCGCGTTTTAGGTATCCTGGCAAAATTTGTCATAAATCAACTTTGCGGGCACCTTTGGAGCTGTCGCTTGCGCCAAAATGTTTTCCTATAATTACACTTTAAGTCCATATTAATTTAAAAATGATGCGATTTGGGCAAGCATGTTTTTAAAGCCCCTAAATTTGGCCTC
Organism: Micromussa lordhowensis; assembly: GCA_964020085.1. Lineage (NCBI taxonomy): Eukaryota > Metazoa > Cnidaria > Anthozoa > Scleractinia > Lobophylliidae > Micromussa > Micromussa lordhowensis. The sequence continues at coordinate 32,302,145 of OZ026596.1, read as the reverse complement.
CTTTTTTGAGGATTTTCCCTTGGTCCACATTTTGCAAAATCTCAGAAAATGCGCGTTTCAGGTGTCCTTCCTAAATTTGTCATAACTCGGCTTTGTGGGCACCTTTGGCGCTGCTGTTTGTAGCAAAATGTTCTACTATGATTGCACTTTAAGTGAAAAGTAATTTAGGAATGATGTAATTTGGGCCGGCATGTTTTTAAGCCACTAAATTCGGCCTACTTTTATGAGCAGTTTCCATTGCTCCCCCCTTTAAAAAATCTCAGAAAATGCGCGCTTTAGGTTTCCTTGCTAAATTTGTCATAACTGGGCCCTCCGGGCACTTTTAGAGCTGCCGTTTGCGGCAAAATGTTTCCCTATGATTGCACTTTAAGAGCATACTAACTAGGAGATGATGCGATTTGGGCCGGAAATTTCACGCCACTAACTTTGGCCTACTTTTTATAACCAGTTTGCCAGGGACTTGTACTCCACCCCAGTGACTTGTACTCCGCCCCAGAGACTTGTACGCCGTCCCAGGGACTAGTACGCTGCCCGAGAGACATGTACGCCACCCCAGGGACTTGTACGCCGCTCCAGGGACTTGTACCCGCCCTAGACCCTTGAAGGCCGCCCCAGGGACTTAAAGGTTGCCCCAGGTACTTGTACGCCACCCAAGAAACTTGTACGCCGCCCAGGGACTTGTACGCCGTCCCAGGGACCTGAAAACCGCCCCAGGGATTTGTACGCCGCCCCAGGTACTTGTACGCGTCCCCAGGGACTAGTACTCCGCCCCACGAACTTGTACTCCGCCCCAGGGACTTGTACGCTGCCCCAGGGACTTGTACTCCGCTCCAAGGACGTGTACTCCGCCTCAGAGACTTGTACTTTGCCCCAGGGACATGCTTGTACTCCGTCCCAGGGACATACACGCCGCCCCAGGGACTTGTACTCCACTCCAGGGACTTGTACTCAGCCACAGGGACTTTTACTCTGCCCCAGGGACTTGTACTCCGCCCCAGGGATTTGTACTCAGCCCCAGGGACTTGTGATCCACCTCAGGGACTTCTACTTTGCCCCAGGGACTTGTACGCCGCCCCAGAGACTTGTACGCCGCCCTAGACCCTTGAAGGCCGCCCAAGGGACTTAAAGGCCGCCCCAGGTAGTTGTACGCCACCCAAGAAACTTGTCCCAGCCACAGGGCATTTTACTCTGCCCCAGGGACTTGTACTCCGCCGCAGGGACTTGTACTCCACCCCAGGGACTTGTACTCAGCCACAGGGACTTTTACTCTGCCCCAGGGACTTGTACTCATTCCCAGGGACTTGTGATCCACCTCAGGGACTTCTACTTCGCCCCATGGACTTGTACGCCGCCCCAGGGACTTGTACGCCGCCCTAGACCCTTGAAGGCCGCCCCGGGGACTTAAAGGCCGCCCCAGGTACTTGTACGCCACCCAAGGAACTTGTACTCAGCCACAGGGACTTTTACTCTGCCCCAGGGACTTGTACTCCGCCCCAGGGACTTGTATTCAGCCCCAGGGACTAGTACCCCGCCCCACGGACTTGTACTTCGCCCCAGGGACTTGTACGCTGCTCCAGGGACTTGTACCGCTCCAAGGACTTGTACTCCGCCTCAGAGACTTGTACTACGCCCCAGGGACTTGTACTCCACCCCAGGGACTTGTACTCAGCCACAGGGACTGATCTGCCCCAGGGACTTGAACTCCACCCCAGGGACTTGTACTCAGCCCTAGGGACTTGTGACGCACCTCAGGGACTTCTACTTCGCCCCAGGGACTTGTACGCCGCCCCAGGGACTTCTACGCTGCCTCAGGGACTTTTTTTTTACTGATCCACTTTTTTTATTCACACTTGTAAACTTAATACAATACTTACAAAGAATTTACCTATAGCGCGCTAATTACAATAAACAACTTACAATACAATGCTTACCATAAACTAACCTACAATACGTTTCTTTTTTTTTCCAACATCAACAATACGCGCTACTTACAACACTTACGGGTAACTACAATACGTTTTCTGATGCTATATAATTGCAGCTCATGCTTTCTACAGGCTATATTCTATTTAATTTAATTTACCTAACTGCTTAGATGAAAATTTTTATTTGTTTGTTTGTTTGTTGTGATTGCGTGATGTTGAGGACAAATTAAAACTAAGCAAAACCTTCTATTCTCAACATAAAATTTAGTTTCCGGAGAAAAGCATCCCAATTACATGCACGCTGGTTGATTTTCTGAAAGTGAAAGTAGAATTTAGCATAGAGGAGGCAGAAATTTAGTTGTTTAATTTTATTATCGTTATCGGTAGCTACTCCGAAGAGTATTACTTCTGAGTTTAATGTGATGGAAGAGTTTTCCTTTTCATTAAACCAGCCGATAGCACTTTCCGGAGAAAGTCGACCGCAGTTTGACAACCTAAGAAAGAGTGAAGTAAAGAGTCGTCATCCCCACAGTAATGACAGCTCTTATTGTCTTCAATTCCATATAAATGTAATTCTTTCTTTGTGGTGACAATTCGATGAGCAAGTTTGTAGAAAAATTCTTTTAATTTATTTTGCTTACTGATTGACTTTATCCGCTTTAAAATTGTGCTCCAAGAGAGAGTAAACTGTGGAAGGTCGCGTTGCCATTTGTTAGGGCCAGTTGCGCAAGGTTCCTTCCTGTTCAAAAAAAGCCAGTAGTAATCTTTACATGTTAATTTGGATAGGTCGATCAACAGCGACGGTGACAAGTGAAAAGTAGAATTCCCTGGAGTAAAAATTAAATTGGTGCCAAGATAGTCTCTTGCCTTTACCAGCAGTCGTTTAGGAATAGCCGACAGAATTTGAAAATATTAACGTTAAAAGCCGACGTTTCGGCGTCATCGTGACACCATTCTCAAGGCAAATAGAATAAATAATGCGATATCGGTTTAAATAGTCTCTACAAATTAACATAATGACAAAGGATCACGAGTTCTTCAAGTGAATACCTTCGCGCGAATCGAATCCGTTTGCACGTTTAGGGATGGTTTTAGTTTTCTTATAAAGAGCATCTCCTTAATTAGGCAATCAAACTTGTTAGTACATTTGGCAAGCACGTGAAATTGTTCTGAAAGACAAGGTGGTACGTTTGAATTATGGTGAGAAAATTGGACTTGACTGAAAATTTCCGACAAAAATCTGCAAAATTCAAGTACATTCCATCAGAATCGAGAATGTCACAAATTGAGTAGACTCCTTGGTCAAACCAATCCTGGTAAAACACAGTTTTACCATCTATTTGTATTCCTTTGTTGTTAAAAAGGATTAATTCCTGATCTCCGTTCGTGTCATAGATACTCTTTAGTTCCAAAAAGAAACTCCGCAGAATTTGCTTGTAGAAGGATGGCATTTCAGTCGACTTTAGAAATTTTGCATCAATGTTACAGTGAAGCAAGAAGTATAAGCCCCCATATTTCTTAAAGAAGGAATCTGAAATGACTTTCCAATTTTCTAGTTCCCAGCTGTCACTCTTTAGGAATCTTTGAATCCATGCTAAACGTAAAGCCTTACACAGAGTTTCAACGTGTGTTACACGCAGACCACCTCTTTCATAATCTTGATATAGAACTTCCCTTTTAATTTTGTCCTGCTTTTCCTTCCAAATAAATTTAAAAATTGAAGATTGAATTTTCACAATGTAATCCTTGTGAATGTCTAGCACGGCAGCGGAGTGAACGATCTGTGAAATCCCCAGAGACTTAACGATTAAACACCGCCCGAAGACAGAAAGTTGGCGCGATCTCCAGGTACCCAGTTTTGCATTAAGGTTTTCAATTTTTTTGCTAACATTTTTTCTCTCGTTTCCAGCCTTATCGTAAGAGATGTGAATCCCCAAGACTTTAAGCGGTTCTTTCGCCCATATGAAGTCGAGAGGTCTTTCGGTACGTTGCCTCCATGGACCTAGCCAAAGAGCTTTTGTTTTGGATTCGTTGAGTTTTAAGCCAGATAAATCCCGAACTCGTTTAGTATAAGCAAGGCGTTTTGGACCGATATTAGGTCGCTGCAGATGAGAGAGGTGTCGTCCCCAAATTGGCTAATTTTAAGTTCCTTATGAAAGATAAAAACGCCACAAAACGAATTGTCTTGCCGTACTTTAGACGCAAGTATCTCTACAGATAAAATAAACAGATAGGGTGATAGTGGACAACCTTGCCTTACTCCTCGCGACAGTTTAAGTAGTGGTATCCGCTCGACTAGGGCTGATTTCCCATTTTTCCATTTTCCCATGTTTTCATTGTCATTTCCCATTTTTCATTGTCATTTCCCATTTTTCATTTCCCGTTGGTGACGTCATCACCTTATTACCATATCTCCTTAACAACGTTAAAGGGAGGGGGGGCTACCTTGGGTAACCCTAGTTACTATCTTGGTGAGGGAAATGACTCTTATATATTAGTCACGAAAAGTCCCCAACCCCATGTGGGACATGGTATTCTGTCCCCTGTAACCGAAATAGTACACCACGCATGCGCAGTAAAACAAACACACTTTTTTTTACCGTTAAACACATTTTTATTGAAAAGAAAAGGTGAAAAATATTTCCAACATGAAAAAATTAAAGTGAAAACTAGTTACAATTCCATTAACAGGTTCACATTGTCCATGTCGTGGTCGTTTAAAGCAGCTCGGTACCCGTATGGAAAGGTCATAAATGTCTCGGGGTCCACCACCCGTTTGCTAAAAACCAATTGATATTTCTTGGTTTGCGGGACTGTTTCAATACTGTATGCTTTGCTATTGCGTACAATATGGTAAGGCTTTATCACAAGGGTTTGTCTCGCCCCAGTCTCCATCGGTTTAAGGATGTCGTCCAACACGTTTTGACGCAGCACAGGGAAATTCAATTGCTTTGAGCCTTCGCTGTTTAGGGAAATACCTCGGACTTTACATTCTTGCTTGCCCTTCTTTGTTAGGTAGCCGTAGTTTTTCGGACCGCCTGAAGCAAACTCGTCAATATGATCACCCTCACTTAGCTCATCTTTGAAGTCTCCGAGATAATTCCCCAGCTGCGGTTTGACTTGTCCTGGCAAACTTGTGAAAACCACGCTGTCGGTGTCGAAGTACAACACCCGCTCCTGAAGGAGGTCCAGGGCTTCATAGAGGCGTAGTCGAGCCCAACAGGTTGTGAAACAGGCCACAAAGATGTTTAGATTTGGCGAGATTGGATCATCTTCGAGCTGATGTTTATAGTGAATTTCCACGCGTTGTTCGTTCAGTACACTGACATAACGAATGTCATGCTTGTCGCTTTCGTGGAATTGACTGAAGGCCACAGGATCTGTGAATTCTTTGACTTGTGTTTTGTTGGGTTTCTGCCCGAATTTCCCCCACATGGAATTCAGCATCATTTTGGCCAGGGTACGTAACCCGGGATTTTTCTGGATCTTCGCAGGCTCGAGTTGTATCTTTTCTTTAGCATAGTAATCGGCGATATATTGCTGTTGCTTTGCTGAATTCTCACCTACATGTTCTGGCCAACCGCTCGCTTCTTCTTTAATTTTCAACCAGGTGTTGACATAATCAGCAAACAAACCGGTCTGTTTTTCAGGGAAGTGCCAGACTTCGTGGATGTGTAGAATTTTATAACCTTTTTCCACCGCTTTGTTGAGTTCGGGCGTACACCAGGTTCCGTGGATTTGGCGCTCTTGGACTGTATGATGACACACATGACTGCGTTCCAACATCGGTTTCTGCATTTCTTCCTCGACGCAGCTTTGACAGAGAGGAAAGGTGAGCTTGTCGTTTTGTCGAAGCGGCAATACTGGATGATACAGTTCGTATGGCGGTAGCACAGTACATTGAGCAATGCCAAAGTAGCGTGAGATGTCAGTGTGACCTGGCTGGAAAATGATCTCTGGATGGCCTAGAGGATACTCGCCGTTCTTGTTCACGTACGGATAGAGGGAGGTGTAATCGTAATAATCAATGTCCTCGTCAGCCTCGGCTTGATGATACAGCTTCACGGCATTAGTGCGTCCGCCACAGAATGCATCGCGGGGGTTCATAGGTTCCACGATGTTGAGCTGATCCACAAAGGTTGCGATGTCTTTGTTTTCTTGTTTCATCCGTTGCCATTGACATCCCCAGATTTCAACCACTTTGTAGCCTCGCCCTTTCAGATCGTTTAGTTTCTTTTGCGTGCAGCGGTACACATCACCAGCACAGCGTTGCTCTAGGCGTTGATGGGGCTCTGTGCGGTTAGGATAGCAGCTGGGACAACCGTGCCAGAAACAACCCTGGAACTCGTAAATGGTATTAGTAGTCGGATCATAGCCGTCCACCGTGTAGTTGCTGTTTGGTATGCGGTATTCTCCCTCGGTCCTCGCATGTTGAATGGAAGACTCGAGCTGAGAATTTTGCCAATGAAGCCATTCGAGGGCGACTTTAGAGTGATTGGTTTTCATACGCCAGCCGTGTAAGGGTTCCGAGGCGATGGTGTTAGGCGTCATTCTATTCTGGCGAAGATCCTGATTGCAAGCGGAAGCAATAGTCATTCTGTCGAAAGGGTTAGACTTTGATTTTTCCTCAAAGAGTTGTTTGAACTTGAGGCAACCCGCTTTCAGGAGCTTGACATCAGACTCACAGTAAGCGACGAGCTCTTCATCGAAATCGAACTCCACTTGCTTTGAGACTTGTTCGGCATGCCATGTTTCAAAGGCCTTGCGACCGCTGACCGACATGGTTTCCGGCATATAGTACCTCATGTCCGGGATAAGTCCCACGTACTCCTGATTCTCCGGGGTATTAAACAGATGTGGAAAATAGCCTTTCTTCAACTCCGTGATGCCAAAGGTTTTTGGAAACGCGGACAAAGGCATCTGGAAGAAGGAGAGTGAGTCAATGAAGCGAATCCTATCGTGAGTGACTTGCATTAACTTGCCGCCGTTACGGACTTGTTCAATGAGCCGATGTTGTCGATGGTACTCGTCCACGATAAAGTAGCCGTCATATCCCTGGAAATTATGGGCGATGACGGTCACAGGGCGCGTGTCGTTCTCGGTCAGCGTGTCAAGCCATTCCAGAAAGGATTTGATACAGTGCTCGCCTCTAAAATGTTCGGGGCAATCGTCATGTTCTGTTTCAGCAATGAGTAGATTTGGCACGTGACAGTTTGTGTCTTGGGTGGCCTCGATGTCAAAAAACACGTGTAGTGGGGGTTTGTCTTCGTCTTCTTCTGTACCTATGCCTGCCCCATTAGCTTCTAAAGTCGCTAGACCAGCGCTTGCTCCCCGTTTCGCCTTCTTCTTATTTTTCTTTTTCTTTTCCTCTTTCTGTTCTTCGGGGGACTTAGCCACTTGAATAAAACATTTGTGTGTAGCAACCTCCACGTACTCTTTACATGAAATGCAAACCACATAGCCGCAAAGATGTGTTTTTTGCTCCTTGAAACCAACTAGTAACTTGTTACATTCACGACACTTGCGCCGTTGAGTGCAAACACTGACGTTCTCGGTATCAACGATGGTTCCCTTGTAGGACTTTGTGTGATGCTGCTCTAAACAGTTGTCCCCATAGAAGAAACGTCTGCAGCTACCGCAGAATGTGGATGCTTTTTGGCGTTCGGCTTGTCTGTAATCGGAACAGTAGTTCTGCATACACGCTGGACAATGATCTGGATTACTGTCGCATGCGTGTTGTCCTTCATTGTCGTAAGGTTTTAAACAACGACGGCAGAAATAACTTGTCGCGAAGAACCCTGGGAGAGACGCGATGACGTCATAATGTTGACCGCTGTACAGAAGGACTAACTGCTTATCCCTGGGCGGACCAAAGCTGGAGACTTTGTAACCTCGCGTTTCGTCGACCAAAACTAACTGATAATCGTACAGCGACGGAGCTTTTGAGAATTTTTCAAGCTCTGGATAGCCGCAAGGACCAAATGGAACGTCAGCTTCAAGATGTAACAATTGGGCCTGTTGCAACTGTATACGACGTCCTTTTTTGAAACCTTCCCAATTGGAATGTTCATCGACTTTGGCTTTGGCTGTCACGATAGCGCGTGCACAACACAAGTCATCTTTGTTTTTGATGGTAATCGCGCTTTGCTTAATCCGTTTGAAAGTCTCAGGGTGCCTGTGTCCTGGTTTCATTTTTCTTTTGTGTCCGCTACCACGTGGTGGGGGGCGTACTTGGGTGAACGACAATTGAAAGGAGTCATTCATTTCAAAGTTCTCATTTGAGTTAAGGACACGAGCCATTTGCTGCAGAATACCATCCACGCGATCGCTACCAGTCATCCATTCCTGGGCGGTTAACCGTCTGTAGCCGTAGGCGTGGTTTAAGCGGTTACTAGCCAAATTAAAATACAGGTAATCGCCTCCGGGAATGTTTTCACGTAAAACTAAATTTTGTAAAGCGCGGTAAATAGCTTCACTCAAGGCTTGATTTAAATTTTGATGTTCAATAAATTGTCCGTGCTGTCTTAGATTGGCGGTGAAGTGACGCTCTCGAACACCCATGCGTTCACTGGCGCGGTCCACATACGGGTTTAACGTAAATTCAAATCTGCCAGGTTCCTGAGCCGCGAGACTACCCCCCAACTGTTCTTGAAAACCGGCTTGGCGCTCCAAGGCGTCAGCGGTTTCTGCTAAGGCAATGTCATCCTCAAAGTCGTTTAGGACCTGGATTAATGTATGATCATCCAATTCGAACTAGAAAATAAACCACAAATAAATATTCAGTTTTATATGTAAGTGGAAACTAAAAAGACTGTTATGAGTAAGTTGAGACTAAAGCATACCGTGTTTTCTTGCCAAGCCATTTGAAAAAATAACAAGTAAAAGGCAAAGCGTTGTTTTTTATCAACAGGTAATTTAAATAGCTTTGCATAAACCATCCAATCACCGAGTAGTTTGAGCGTCTTTGCCCATAAGAAACCAATCAGCATCAAGTTCAAGCGTCCCCATATGTTTTATAAGTGATACAACACAATTTTTCAATCATTTTGAGACATCATGATCGGAAACCCTAGCGTTATTATGGTGGAAGAACCCAAGTTTAACAGACTCATTGAATCAACGGTGGTAGCCGTCATTGAAACTGAATTAGTATTATTAAAAGAGGAGTTGAACAACTATCGCGATTACGTGGCAGATCGCATGTTAGCTTTGGACGATGGGGCTTTATCCCAAATGGCGAATGTAGGGAACTATACAGAAGCTTTCATGAAAGGGTGGCGATTGTGGAAACGAAGAGACAATGAACAAGCCTTTCAAACTTTTCGTAACATCATGTCAACTTAAGTTTATTACAAGATTAAAAACAATACATATATTGGTATCGTAACGATTTCACGGTTTCAGTAGCTTCATTTACATTTTGCCCTAAATACACTAGTAGCAACCGACACTCGCCATGAAATCCTGATGAATTTCTTATCACTCGCCCATAAGGCCACAATGGCGATACAAAATATTCCGCAAAGGGCAACACCCTATCTATATCGTTTTTTGCTGTCAACTTGCAGACCAGGCGTTTTTGCTTGCATTGTTTTAAATCGGCATCAGGATTCCATAACTGTGTAAATTAAAAAGAAATCAATTGACTACAACCTTAACAAAACACGTAAAAATGGATTCCAAGCAGATTTCATTTTTGTTGCGGCTTGTTCAAAACCATTACCAAGAATTGTGTTATAAGTATGAGAATATAAATTTTGGTTAATATACACTATAGAGATGTTAAAATATCTCTTCAGACAACATGTTCCAGTAACTCTAAACAAAATTTAGCGCACGTTCTATGGCTTCTTGATAATTAAGACCTAAAAGTACTTTATCTTTCTTAGTGCGGCTCCAGTAATAACCGTAAATAAAGAGATCGTCTTTTTTCGTAGGCGGAGCCGATGCATTATGACAATACTTCCCAAGGGTTAATTTCCACGGACTTAAATTCCATTGATAAGCAGGCCGTGTGGCCACCCTGATGCCGCTGCGTCGCCATATGTTTTTCAATGTTACATAATCAAACATTTCTTTATGAAGCGGTCCAAAAAGTATTCGCCGCTGCTGAATTTCCTGCCACACGGCTAGAGAAAGGATATATTCTTGAATCTCGTTAGGTAATACATCCCACAAAGTCTACAAATAAAACAGCCAACCGTCAACGGTCTGTCCTTTCAAACATGCGTTAGAATTCAGTGCGTTTGCGTCTACCAAAATCAACCCTAAAGAATAGAAAAACATCTCTTTGTCTTATTACTAAGTAAAGATTTGGCAGTTTCACTCTTAATTGGACCGCGATACCTCGTTTCGTTCCAAGTATTGTATAAATACACATACTGTTTCAGTTCTTGCTTCAAGGCTTGACTCTCGCGAGCGCACTGTTTTCTAACAAATACGACTATAAGTTCTTCAAGTTCGATCGGTATTGTATCCCATAAACTCACATGAATCTCCTGGCTTGCTTCAGGTGTCGCAGCGCTGTCTTCCAAAGCGGCGATGGTTTCTGCCAGGACAAGGTCATTCTCGAAGTCGTTTAGGGCTTCTAACAATAGTTGGTCATCTGTCGTAAGCTAGAAAAGGAGTAACGAAGGAAAAATCGGTGATGTTTCGATAAAAGCATATGCTTTGTTAGATGGAATAAAGCGCTTCGATAGAAGCGAACACCACTACAACTAAATCGAATGTTTTGAGTAATGCTTCATGGAATGGAATGGTTTTAAAATACTTACCGGGGTCTCTTGACGAGGACGTTTGCTAGCCATGGTATTCTCAAGCACACTAAGTCACGAGCTATGAAGCGGTTGTGTCTAAAACGCGGCGTGCCTTTGGTTCTTAAAGCTCTGATGTGGACCTCTTAGACAATAGCCTCATTAAAACTTTGGTTTGCCTTAAACTTTTAGGTCATTTTTAACGTTTTTTCGATCGATTCTAACGTTATTTGATAAATCTAAACCGAAAAACTAATAGTTTATGTTACGTCTTAAAATAAGAGCGGGTTAAAAAAAAATTTAAAACGAAACCTAGTTTCGTGCGAGAAAACACAACTTTACAGCGCGCAAAAAAAAAGTTAATAAGCGCTGCATCTGGGACAAAAAAGTTAATAAGCGCCGCCCCCGAATAAGCGTCGCATCTGGGACAAAAAAGTTAATAAGCGCCGCCCCCGAATAAGCGTCGCATCTGGGACAAAAAAGGTTAATAGGCGTCGCTCCCGAATAAGCGTCGCATCCGGGACAAAAAAGGTTAATAGGTGTCGCCCCCGAATAAGCGCTGCATCTGGGACAAAAAAGTTAATAGGCGCCGCCCCCGAATAAGCGCCCCTCATCTGGGACAAAAAGTTAATAAGCGCTGCATCTGGGACAAAAAAGTTAATAAGCGCCGCCCCCGAATAAGCGTCGCATCTGGGACAAAAAAGGTTAATAGGCGTCGCTCCCGAATAAGCGTCGCATCTGGGACAAAAAAGGTTAATAAGCGCTGCCCCCGAATAAGCGTCGCATCTGGGACAAAAAAGGTTAATAAGCGTCGCTCCCGAATAAGCGTCGCATCTGGGACAAAAAAGGTTAATAGGCGTCGCCCCCGAATAAGCGCCGCATCTGGGACAAAAAAGGTTAATAAACGCCGCCCCCGAATAAGCGTCGCATCTGGGACAAAAAAGTTAATAAGCGCTGCGGCTTTTGTTTGAAAATTGCATACCACTTGATCCTAAAATAAAAGCATGGTGTGTTTGGGTTTTTTTTTTAGTATGACACAAAAATGGCGTTTGAAAATAACGATGTTGTGATTTCAAAAGAACACTTTCACCATATCCAGGAACGACATGTTCGATTGCACCTTCATACCTGTGCGTCCAAGTTTAGAACAAACTACCATCTAGTCAGCTGTTTAGCGCGGTTAACTAAAATGACTTTCCAAGACAGCGACGAGTACGAAATCATAGAGGAGGGTTTCAGACCAGGACACGGCTACTATTACATGTACGTGTTCACTCTTCGTAAAGTCATCGGCACGGATCCGTGGGGGTTTCCAACCAGGAAAATACTCATTTATTATGCTTGGCGACCATGGATGGATGGACGATTTCACATAATCTCAGCCTATCCGTATTCTTCAAGCTATCATTATTTTTTGAAGACGCGAAAATACGGATATCTCTCGTAGGTTATCCTACAAAACAAAACGGCTCCTCTAGGAGCCACCATATGCATAAAAGTCAATGATTCAACATGCTTTCCCTCCCAATTCTCAGGGTATTGTTCCATTGCATACTAATTTGATCCGTAGAGAAATTTTAGCTAGTTTTCACGCTTTTTCATTCGGGTCTAAACGTTATTTGATTGATCTAAACCAAAAGACCTTTAGTTCATGTTATGTTTTAGGTTAGAAGTGGGTTTTAAAGTTTAAAACCTAATGCACACATTCGAAAAATCCATTTAATTTCACGAAAGAAACACAGATGGGGAGTGCTGGACGCAAAAATGTGGAATGCAAAAATGGCTGTTTCCTCAGCGGTCTGCATATCCACGTGTGCGTGGGGGTATTAAAGCGGGCAAAGTTTCTTTTGCTGTCACTTGTTCAAAGTAATTTTACGTGCTGTCCTTGCTCGCTGCTTAAACGATTCATCATGACTTCAAACTTACCTCGTCGTAGCCGCCGCCTGCAAAACCTAGCTCCTGAGGAAGACAGTCTGGGCGTCTGCTTCATATGTCAAGACGAGTTCCGGATCGAACAGTTGTCGCGCCTTCAAAAAACAGACTGCTGCCGAGTGCTGCTTCACCGCCATTGTTTAGCCGAAATGGTTGCCCGAACCTCCATTTGCGGAAATTGTCGTCGAGATAGAACGCCTGGAAATACGCGAACTCTGCCGATGATTGAAGACAGCGATCTGGAGGAGATGCAGGCTGGAAATTATTTCTTTTCGCCAGGTACTTATCTTATTGGGGAAGTTAGTCGAGAACTTAACGAATATAGACAGTTTGGTTTACCAAACCCACACCGTCAAGACTCCCAATTATGGCCACTATTGCCTTTTGACATTGCTGACGATATTTTGTTCGAATACCTAGCCCTTATTGATGATTTTATCCACGAGGAATCGGGAGAAATTATGTTTATACACGGTTTTATTGTGTTACCTGTTCCTGCAACAGTTGAAGTGAGACATGCTTTTTACGATTACTTTTTAATGAATATACCCGAACAAGTGTTAGACTTTGTAAACGGTATTCGTTTTCGTTTTTTATTTTATCACGACGAACGTCAACCTAGTTTTAATGTAACTACAAGATATGTACTTTCTTACGGTGAACCTGCATGGTATCCCACCGATATATATTATGTGTAATTTTTCTTTTTTAGAAATACCCCTTGAGCCTAGAGTCATCATGTTAGAAGACGGATTGATAGAATTTCGGGACCAGGGACGTGCTTTTGAAACACACAATTCTTTAACAACCTCGTGGAATATGTTGCCTTATCCCGTAAACCCGACACATTGGTTCACTTATTACATAATGTTGTGGAATTTTTCAAATGATATGTATCATGGCACCATACCGGATAACTCTCCGACATTGTTTTTACGTGCGAATGTATATAGTCCACACAACGTTCAGTTAAATGCCATGTACCGTTTTTGTATATACAAAATGTTCTTATTTAATACACCTCCCGAATTGTATTTTTTAATTTCTCGCATCAGGTTTCGTTTATTTTTTATGAGTACAACAGCCATTCCTCGGGAAGAGATATTTATCGAGAACTTAATCTATAGTACTGACTATTCGCCACCCCGTTATTTCAACTTAGAGTGTGAAATGTAAATAGGTTTTTCTATGTATATTTTTTAACATACGATTTTGTAAAACAATAAACCAAACTTGTTTATAACTCATGTCTTTTTTATTGAGTCTAATACAACAATTGAAACGTAAGGCCTCTTGGGGGTTCATTTATCCATTGAAAGAGTTTACATGATTTCCTGGGGCACTTAAAATACAATCGGCCTGGATTTTTCTGAGACTTGGACATAGCCAAAACCATGGACATATCACAAGCACATTTAAATTTTTCCGGGGCAATTCTAGAATAGCACGGGTGGGTCTGCTCGTCTACGGCTTTCAAGTACTCTGCCAGATTTTCTTTGCTGCTCGTGACGTAACATTTCGTGTTGAAGCGTTTCATAGGGCAGCGGTAATATTCAAATACACTTCCATCTTCATGTTGGATAGAACCAAATGTCATATCCACTAAACAGCGCGGGCACTGGGGCTGAGTCATTCCAGGTTTAGGAATAGAGGCTAGGAATGCGTCAACGTCAAATACTTCTCCTTCTTCCAGCACTTGCACTTCTGTGATTTCCCTCTTGTTGTCCAGATCTGGAGGCATTTCTTTAATGACCCTCATGACACCACCTTGAATGGTGGGCAAGTCTATTAACACACACACAAAAAAACAAAATTATAAATTTACTTTGGCTAACGTATCACGCACATGTTGTTGTATTTTCATTCGTTTTGGTGTCAGTTCTCTTTGTTGATGTTTTTGATGCAAACGTAATTTTTGATAGTTCCTTTTCCTAGCAAAGAGACTGTTGCCAAGTGAATAACCCTTTAGAAGCATCATGGTCTGTCGTTCTCCAACTTTAACTAAAACAATGTCATCAAACCGAACGGTACCTTGTAGAAATTCTGGCTTAGACAGTTCCAACGTTAAGTTCTTTTTAGCTTTCTTCTTGGATGCTTCGGAAGCCTTTTTTGGCGCTTTACGTTTTCGTTTCTTGTCCTGTTTCAATTCTGCATTTGTCTCTGGAAGAGGTGTAGTTTGTTCTTCTTCTGCATTTGCCACTGAAGGAGAGGTAGTTTGTTCTTCTGCCATTCTTTGAAAAATTCTTAACGCTGAGACTAAACTGAACTGATAAACTTTGCAAAGAACCAGCGTTTAAGTAGCTCTTACCCCACGCTCAATCTCGAAGCTGATTGGCTTCATACAACTAGACATTGATGTCATAAGACGCTCAAACTGAACGCTGATTGGTTCATAGACGAGACAAGTTTAGACAGGGTCGCTCAATCTCGAAGCTGATTGGTTCATAGACGAGACAAGTTTAGACAAGGTCGCTCAATCTCGAAGCTGATTGGTTCATAGACGAGACAAGTTTAGACAAGGTCACTCAATCTCGAAGCTGATTGGTTCATACAAATAAACAATGATGTCATAAGACGCTCAAACTTGTTTCTGATTGGTCACTGATAGCTATATGAAACATATTTAAAAGACACAACACATCATTTTTCAAGATGAAACATTGGGAGCTGACCACCTTTTGTGTACCTCACTTGAAAGCTGTCTTGTGCGCTGTGGAAAGAACTCAATTGGAATTTTACGGGACTGGTCGTAATTTCCTTGAAATTGAAGAGGCGTTGACTGACTTTTTGGAAAAAATCAGAGAAGCCAAACATGGAAGTTTACACCAACTCAAGTCAAGTCAAGGAACTGATCACAATTCAGACAAACATTGAAGTTGAACCCTTTGACAATCACATGCCCGAAAGCAAAGAGGTCGATGTGTTTCTACTGGACGACCACCTCTTACAATTACAAGACCGTTACAGGGAGGACAAAGCATGTCTGCACGAAACCACGTTGCTAAGGCGCAGACCGGATTGGGGCGGTATGATACTGGAAATGATGAAATATAATGAACATGTCCATCTGTTTAACCGACGTTGGTACCGTATCTATTACAATCCTCAGACCTACTATTTCAAGTTCAAACTGTGTGACACGCCCAACCTGGTGGCCAGACATAGTTGTATCCTGTCCTATCCTGTCCTGCTATCCAGTGAAGAGAAACAAACCCTTCAAGTGTTACTACAACCGGTGATATTTGGAGAGCAGCTAGCCAATCGGTTGAAGGAAGCAAACGTTCTTGACGACCCCTCTTCAATGACTAGCGCTGGAGGAGATTATGAAAAACTGTGTCTAAACTTAGAACAAGTCACACTCGGACTTAAACATCAGAAAGATTTGTGGAAAGATAGGTTTTTCATAACTGCTTTTGGATTACCTTATTTTGAAAACTAATTACCTTGTTTGTAATCTTATATCCATGACGTAATTAATGTGAGCAAATAAAAGTCAAGTTCCAATTAAAGTTGTCTCATTCTACAACGATGTTTGACGAGAGTGTGTGGTCCATGCTAGTGAAAAAGTGTCAAAGTATCTATCAGAAACACGGGTTAGGAATAGAGATTCCCGCGGACAATGCCTCTGATCCTGTAGAGGTATTTGATGAAGTACAGGTGGACAAAAATGTATTTCGATTTGTGGTCTATATATTGTGGTTAAAAAGTCAATCCGATGCATTTGCGAAAGCTGTGTATACCTACATGTTTAGAAGTGATCTCTGGGAAGATTGTACTTTTAAAGTTTGGACGTTATGAAAGAAAAGAAAACAGATAAAGTCCTATTGGAACAGTATCATGATCCGGAAAACCCTGCGAGTTATGGAGGCGTGTCACGCTTTGCAAAGAGTCAAGGCATCAGTCTTAAACGGGCCAAAGCCGTTTTGGGAAACGATTTGGGATATACGCTTCACAAACCACGCCGACGCAAATTTCCTACGCTTCCCGTCAAGGTGTTTACGATGGACGAGCAGTGGACGGGCGATTTGATTGAAGTGATTAACATTTCAAAACAAAACAAAGGGTTTAAGTATTTACTCACTGTCGTGGATGTATTTTCTAAATACGCGTGGGTGGAGCCAATAAAAAACAAGACAGGAAAGGCTGTCACAGAGGCCTTTGAAAAGATTTTAAAACAAGGCAGGAAACCAATACAGTTGCAAACGGATGATGGAAAAGAATTTTATAATAAAACATTTCAAACCTTGTTAAACAAATACAAGATTCATCATTTTAGTACGAGTGGCGATACGAAAGCCAGTGTCGTCGAACGATTTAATCGGACACTCAAACAGCGCATGTATCGCTATTTTACCACCAACAATACCTTGAAGTTTGTACCCGTGTTACAATCATTGGTCAAAGGGTATAATCGTTCTTACCACCGCAGTATTAAAATGGCACCAAATCAAGTGACAGAAGCCAACAGCTCTGAAGTGTACGCTAATTTGTACAAGAATAAAAAAGTAAAAAAACCCGCCTTGAAAGTGGGCGATCGCGTGCGTTTGAACAAAAAATTCAGATTGTTTAAAAAAGGTTATTTACCTGGATGGACAGAGGAAGTGTTTGTCATTCGAGAAAGTCGTGTAGGTGCTGTCCCTACTTACAAAGTTCAAGAATTTGACGGCAGCCTTTTAAAAGGGACATTTTATGAACAAGATTTACAAAAAGTCAATGTTAAAGACAATGATATTTTTCGCATTGAAAAAATTGTCAAACGAAAGGGCAATAAAGTCTTGGTACAGTGGAAGGGCTGGCCACAAAAATATAACAGCTGGATCGAGAAAGGTCAAATAGCAAAACTATGATCGAAGACGAATTTTATTTGACTTTACCCAGTCATAGCAGTTTACAGGAATTTCCACAGAATGCCAACAATAATTTCAAAGTTCGACTCCCGAAACTCATTCGACTGTCCGAAGGACATTGGAAAGTGGCACTGGCCAGTATCTCGGTCCCAGATCCCAAGAATGCGTTACCCACATGGTTACACGACAATTTAACGTTATTCAGCTATACGTCTTATTACGCTGAAAAGAACAATACATCCAATAAAATCGGTTTTGAGACCGACGTCAAATTACCTCATATTAAAAAACATGTGGATGTATCGTTAATGACAGGACATGGTTTTCTCAAGGGGTTAATTGAACATACACAAAAACTTTATCTTCAAGACAATTTGTATCCGGGATGGCTGACTGGTTCTACGACAAAACTTTATCACCCCGAGTTTATTATTAAGGACGACGAAATTATTTTAGACACGTCCAAGATAGCATTGACGGACATGACCGGTTTAATATACCCTGCGATATGGATCAACCTCACGTTAGCTCTGGAACTAGGATGGTTTGAAGAAGATGAAGACAAAGACGACCCGCAGTTTGCTTATAAACTAGGACCCAATTTAAGTATTCAACTCAACGGTTATGAAATTCCTTCCACCACAGACATTGTTTCGTTTTTTACAGCAAATGGGGGCGTGCAACATGTCGCACATTCCGACAAATATTGGATTAGACCCCGATGGGCCGACGGAAGTTTAATGGATACGATAAAAATCAGTTTAGATGTCAGTTGGCGATTTATAAATTTGGACTATGCCTTTGAAAACGTATTTGGACACAGTACGCGCCCCTTGTATGTCTATTCAGATGTAAATGCAAGTACTGTATTCGGCGATCAAATTACTGATTTTATTCGCGAAGTAAATTATAAAAGAGAAGGCAATGGAAGCTATTATTTTGAACCGACCCATCTCCAATATAAACCGCTTCGTAAACAGCTGTTAGACATTATTCAAGTACAGATTGCAGAAGCCACAGGACAGTTAGTCAACTTTGGTCAAGGCATAACAACCGTGACATTTCATTTCAAGAATGAAAGAAGACTTTTATGTGACCCTCCCCAGCAACAGTAGCTTGACCGATTATCCTAACAACAGCAGCAATAATTTCAAGGTCAGACTGTCAACACCATTACGATTACAGGGAGATTGGAAGGTTGCCTTGGCCAGTATTTCCGTTCCAGACCCTCAAAACGCTTTACCTAATTGGTTAACGGACAGTTTGCCTTTGGTGTACATGACATGGTACAACGCAGACACCAATCATTTGAATAAACATTATTTAGAGGCCTCGTTTCTTCTTAGAGATATCAACGAACATGTCGACATTAACATGTTGACAGGCGCTGAGTTTTTGAAAAACGTGTTTCATTATTTTAAAAAGAAAATATATGTTAAAGATGGTAAAGCCAACAGACAATATGGAAATACGGACACAGAAAAGACCTATTATCCAGAAATGAGAGTGGAAGGCGAAGATGTGATACTAGATAGTAGTAAGGTCGAAAAACACGATTTTGGTCGTGGACATGATACAACGCCCCTGGGTTGGATGGCTCCCGGCTTTGCAGTCAACAAACAACTGGCGTTTCAAATGGGGTGGTTTGTGGAAAACTACAATTCTAATCCTCAAGTAGCTATTCGATTAGGTCCCAACCTAGTAATGGAACCGCACGGTTATCTTAAACCGTTTACAACAGATATTAAAACAAGATGGAATGGAAACGGTGAAGATATAAGTTCACCCTACAAATCAGCCTATTGGATCATTCCAAGAGATTCCAACGGTAAATTAACGGATTACATACGACTGAGTTTGGATGTAAACTGGCGTTTCACGAACCTTAATTATGCATTTGAACACGTGTTTGGGAATACTAGTCGTTCGTTATTTGTGTACTCGGATGTAGGAGGCAGTAGCGTGTTGGGTGATCAAATTACTGATTTTATTCGCGAAGTAAATTATAAAAGACAAGGCAAAGGAAGCTACTATTTTGAACCGACCCATCTCCAATATATACCGCTTCGTAAACAGTTGTTAGACATTATTCAAATACAGATTGCAGAAGCAACAGGTGCTCTGACTACATTCGGACGAGGTATTACCACAGTCACGTTTCATTTCAAGCAAGTATGATCGGAAGTGGCCTTATACGATTTCACCCTTCTGTGGAACGACCTCAAGACGGCCACGGTTTAACCGATACCGCCTGGAAAACAATCAAAGAAGTGGGCCCCGTGCTTTTGAGAGATGTCATTACAGCTTCAGCTGAAGCCGGTTTGAAAGGTTTAAAAACAGGTGTCAAGGGCAATCAAGTTAATTGGAGAGGTGGTCTCAAAGCGGCTAAACAAGGCGCTAAACGTAAAGCAACACAAGAACTGACCAAACTTGTCAAGAAAAAAGCCCGCAAAAGTATTTTTGGTTTCTAAAAATG
Source organism: Micromussa lordhowensis (assembly GCA_964020085.1). Taxonomy (NCBI): domain Eukaryota; kingdom Metazoa; phylum Cnidaria; class Anthozoa; order Scleractinia; family Lobophylliidae; genus Micromussa; species Micromussa lordhowensis. The sequence goes on along the minus strand of OZ026596.1, from coordinate 32,282,212 downwards.
ATTCCGATTTATTCGCGACGTGTCAAACGGCTCCCCTATTACAAAAGAACGTATAAAGGCGGTACTATACTTAAGACAAGGTCAAATTTACCTGACTATCGTTGGGTAAAGAGTGCATTTGAAGCTCGCTTACGCCGGCGCAGAAAAAGAAGGAGAAGAAAATGAGTTTGTCAAAATCAGTGGCTGTGCAAAGTCCTAGCTTAAATTTATTTGATGTTCCCCCAACCGATTACAGTCTAGTGGAATCCCGCTATGTACCCATCAACCCTTTCACGACGGGTATTCACCCTATCGATTTTCAAATCGATCCTCAGGACAGTTTTGTAGATCTGTCCAAAAGTTACTTTGAAGGTGAATTACAATTGAAACTCGACAATGGTGGTAACATAGCCAATGACACGTTAGTTACTATATGTAACAACTTGATGCACTCGTTGTTCAAACAAATCAATGTACGTCTAAATGGAACACTCATCAGTCCTCAAACAGACACGTATCACCACAAAGCGTATATGGATGCTGTGATTCATAATGACCGTGACGATGGGGAAACGATACTCAAACCAGAAGGTTGGTTTAACGGGTTGACATGTCGGGATGCCAGCGGTACAGCATTAACAGCTAACCAGCTCAACGTGGGGCATGATGATCATAAAGCGTTATCAGAAGACGAGCGAAACTGGGTGAAATCGATTAAACCGTTTAACGGCGGTAAAAAAGTGGTGTTGAGGTTCAAACCTTACCTAGAAGTGTTTCAACTGAGCAAACTGCTCGTACCAGGTGTGCAAATACAAATTCAAATGTACTTGAACAGCCGTGAAATTTGGAGTCAAAAACATGGCGGGGCAAGACATATCAGAGACATTACTGCCGACGACCTAAAAATGACCTTCTTCCTAAACCAGAAAAAAGTCTTACCTTCTGTGTCCAGAGGGCTACTCAATCAGTTTCAAAAAGGTTCTAAAAAAGCCGTGTACCCCACCACCAGGAGTGAAATCAGGACTTTCAACCACCCTAATGACAGCGTGTACTTTGAAGCCAATAATGTGTTTCACAATCAGCTCCCTAACAGAGTGATTGTCGCGTTGCTGGATCAGACAGCGTTCAACGGTAGCGAGGCCAAGTATGCTTTTGGCTACAAGACCTTTAACATTACAAGCATCAAACAGTTAGTGAGAGGTGAAGAATATCCCTACAGGATACTAGAATTGGATCATCAAAATGCAAGTCAAGATTTGAGAGGGTATCACCAGTTTCTACAAGCCACAGAATGTTTGACCAAAAGAAAAGGCAACATGGTAAGAGCAGAAGACTGGGGACGAGACAAGGGTTGCACTCTGTTTGTATTTAACAATGCACCGAGTGAGGCCTTGAGCAGTTCTGTTCTGAACCCACCCCAGACAGGCGAAGTCAAGATTGTGATTCGTTTTGGAGCTAACCCTGGAGTCAATCTCACTGTGCTTGTGTACGGTGAATTTGAAAATCTGTTGGAAATTGACGGCAATCGTACTGTGCTGTACGACGTCTACAGAACCTAAGAATGGAAAAAGTAGCTTTGAACAACCATCAATTAGATTACTTAGCACTAGCTGACCCGAAACTTTGTCAGATGTTTTACGGAACGGTCGCCTGCGATCGTTTACCAGCGGTTGTCAACCGAGAAGGTGCAACGGCTTACATCGTGAACACAGACCCTCACGATCAGCCAGGCAAACATTGGATTGCGTTATGGACTCACGACAATGTGTGTGAAGTTTTAGACAGTTACGCCTTACCTTTGCAAGTTTACAAAACCACAGACCCGTTAACCGAATGGTTACATCGTCATTACAAGTATCAAGTCAACAGCGATAAGACATTGCAGTCTGTGTTTAGTCAAAGTTGCGGCGATTACGCTTTAATGTTCTTAGTCCTCAAAGCCAGAGGAGCTAGCATGCATGATTTTTTAAGTTTATTTTCAAGCAAAGACTTTGTAAGCAATGACCGTAAAGTCGGTAATTGGTTAAGAGGTCGCGTTGTCGACGAATTAGGGTGGCAGCAACTTAAACCTGCAGATCAGACGTCCACTAAATGCGGTCTACGCGATTTGTTGTTATAAGAGTCAAGTTGAAATAAAAGTTTGTTACTTTGAAACTGTGTGTTGTCATGGAAAGAAGGGAAGCCTTTACATTTAAAACCCCTACCAGTGTAATGATTTCAGGCCCCACAGGTTGTGGAAAAACTGTGTTCACAACACGACTTTTACTAGACAACCCGGACCTGTTTAGAACTCCTCCCCATACCATTCATTACTGTTACGGTTCTTGGCAACAAGGCTTTGAACTGTTGAAGCAATGCGGTGTCCAATTTCACGAAGGTGTGCCCGACAGCAACCTGTTACACAAATGGTTTCCTGAAGGCGGCATTTTAGTTCTAGACGATTTAATGAATGAAGGGGGTAGCGATAAAAATGTTTTGGATTTATTTACCAAACATTCTCACCATCAGAAAATTACAGTCATCTATCTCTGTCAGGACTTGTTTCCTGCTGGAAAATTTGCCAAAACCATTTCACGCAATGCCCATTACATCATCGCGTTTAAGAACCCGCG
>OZ026596.1:32214621-32274621 GCA_964020085.1 Micromussa lordhowensis | reverse complement strand
AAAACATGGGAAAATGGAAAAATGGGAAATCAGCCCTAGTCGAGCGGATACCACTACTAGTTTAAGCTGCCTATTTGTGAAGCCATTATTAATAACGGAACTCTCTGCATTACAGTAGAACGTTTCTATCCAACGCTTAATAGAAACACCAAAGTTGAAAATTGACAGGACTTGTTGAATCATTGGCCACTCGATTGTGTCAAAGGCTTTGCGAAAGTCGAGCTGCAGGAGAATGCCCGGTATATTTTCCAGCTCGGTCTGTTCTAAGAGGTCACATAGTAAACGTATCAGTTCTGACCGATAAATCTGTCTTTCATAAAGCCTGTTTGGTCAGTATGTATCAGCTGCGGAAGAACCTTTTTAATTCGTGTAGCTATTGCTTTAGACGCAATCTTGTAGTCGACATTTAACAAGGTTATTGGCCGCCAGTTTGTGAGCTTCAGAGTGTCGGAGTCTGCCTTTGCAATAAGGGTGACAACCCCCCTTCTCTGTGAAATTGACAGCTCCCCTCTCGAATATGCTGTGTTTAGACTTTCAACTAAGTCGCTTGCTAGAAGCTCAAAGAACTTCATATAAAACTCTACTGTAAGGCCTTCGTCACCTGGTGATTTGCCGAAATTAAAGGTTTTTAAAATCAGACGGCATTCTGCGATGGTTAATTCTCCTTCCAAATTTTCTTTGTCATCATCACTCAACTTAGGAAGTTGCAGGGAGCGGACGAAGTCTGCGAAGAGTTCAGGTGAATCAGCATATTCTGATTGGTATAAATTCTGATAAAAATTTTCGATTTCTTGTAATAACTGCTTGTGGCCTGTTATTTTAACCCCCTCGTTAGTTTCCAGCTCCGTGATAGTCTTCTGATTAAAATTTTTTGCCTCCATATTGAAAAATACCTTGTTGGTTTTTCTCCCTGTTCGGTCCATCGAAGTTTAGAGCGAAACATTGCACCTTCACCCTTCTTTTCGTAGAGATATTGTAATTCTTTTTTAGCTGCTCCTGCAGCGTTAATTTAGTTTCTAAGTTACTGTCATCCTCATTGCTGTTGTTGATAAACGCTTCCGTTTCGGCAAGCCGTTGCTCCAAACTTTCTAGGTATTCTCTAGACTTTCGGGCCTTGCGTTTTGCGTACTGAATTATTAAGCGCCTCAATTCCATCTTGATCATTTCCCATTCTAGGTGTTTATCATCCAATTCACAAAATTGGCCGAATAATTAGTCTCGATCAAGCAGACGAATTCATCATCAAGTAACAGAGAGTTGATGAACTTCCACGGACCAGGCCCTCGTTTGTTGGATGTCAAATTGACATTTAACTTAACCGCTCTGTGATCTGGGGCAATTGAAACTCCAATATTAACATGAGAAACTAGATGAGACATTGAATTTGCAATTAAGAAGTAGTCAATTCTCGATTTCATTCTTAGCGGTTTTGATTCATAAGTAAATAGTTTTGCATTAGGCTTATTCTTCCTCAGTATATCAATCAAACCTAATTCTTCACACATTGCAATTATATAATCACGATATGTTGTTGGTCTCCAAGGTATTCCACCCTTCTTGTCGATGGCATAGAGTGCCACATTCCAGTCGCCTCCAACAATAAGTCGGCTGACAATAGCATTAGAGAATAAAAACTGATTTCAATCTTTCACAAAGGTGTTTTGCACCTGAAGGTTGTTTGGAGCACAAATACTGCAGAAGGATATTTGAACAGAATTTATATTTAAGTTGGCCAGAATGATTCTCCCTTCAGAGTCGCTGCAAGAATATTCGATTTGAAAACCGTTAAATTGTGGGCTTATCAAAATGCAGACGCCCTTTTTCCTGTTTGTGCCATGCGAGTAAAGAGTTTCTCTTGCCCATTCACTTTTCCAAACAATTTCGTCTTTAGGTTTCCGAATACGTCCTTGCAGAAAGTAGAAATGGCATTTTTGGTCTTTCAAATAGGTAAAAATAGATCTGCGTTTCTTCTTATTTTTTAAACCTCTCACATTTAACGGTAGAAATTTGCATGTTATTGGATCGAACGTAAGTGAAAGATATAAACGAAGCTACGGTAAATAAAAACAAGTCTTCTAAAGCAACAAAAATAAAACAAAAAAAGTACTAATAATAATATTTAGATTAAGTCCGGTCCCTGACGGAGGAGGCTAACGAAAAAAGAAAGCGAAAAGTTCCAAAAAAACCCTCCCTGAACACTATAAGTATAATAATAAAGACGCCTAGCATAGCTATTAGGTTCTAACATTTATACTTCCCTCAACGAGTGAATAGTTTAAAGGTTGTCCTAATCTTCGTCGCAGAATATTCTAATTGGCGAGCCTTCCGGAGACGTCTTGACAAAAATCTTACCATCCATCGTCCACACACTCAGCAGTTCGTTGTTCCTCCGTTTCGTGTTTAACTTGTTTACTAAATGACGCCTGTAGGCCGTTAGACTTTCACACATATGTATACGGTTTGACTCAGTTCGGGAAGATGCTGGAAAGTCTTGAAAGAGGCCAGTTAAGGATACATTCTTTAACCTGGTACGTGCTTTGTAGACAAGGGATTTGACTTTATGGCTGACAAATTTTACAATAATCGCCTCGCTGTGCTTGAGCCGTATGTGGTGAGATATTTCGATGTCTTCAGGGCGAACATTGAGAGCAGTTGTCACCTTGAGCACCGCATTTTCAGTGGAAGAGTATGCACTGCGTGGGATTCCATGCAGTTCCAAGGAGTTTTTGCGCGAATATTGTTCGAGGTCGTCCTGCTTACACCAGATGCTATAGATTTCCTCTTGCTGTTTCCTAAATTTGGAAAGCGCAGCATCCAATTCCTCCTTTAGCAACTCGCTTTGAGCGACCGCTTTCGCTAGTTGTTGTTGACTTTGTTTAAGCTCCTGGTCCTGCACGTTCATCGACTCTTTAAGTGTCTCCAGGTCTCGTTGTATTTTCCTTTTATCGGACAGAACTATAGCCATTTGACCTTGGATAACTACAAGCATTTTTTTGATTTCTTGCATGCCAGAATTTGTCTCGGTAGAAGAAGACTCTGGAGAAGCTTGTGATGCCGCCGCCATGTTCTCCGGATCACTCGCGTGTTCTTCTTCTTTGTGCCGAGGAACTTTTGGATCCGAAGATACTTTCTCTCCATCAGAAGGACGTTGATCACGTTTCTTGACCGGGAGGTTAGTGCGCTCCACGTTAACACACACGTCCGTCCCTCATGACGCCCGACCCAGACTCCCAACAACGATCCAGAATCTGTTCATCGCATCAGGGACTTGTAAGCCACCCCAGGGACTTGTACACTGCTCCAGGGACTTGTAGTCCGCCCCAGGGACTTGTAGGCCAGCACAGGGACTTGAAGGCCGCCCCAGCGACTTGTTGACCGCCGCGGGGTCTTGAAGGCCGACCCAGAGACTTGAAGGCCACCCAAAGGACTTTTACTCCGCCCCAGGGACTTGTACTCCGCACCAGGGACTTGTACTCAGCTCCAGGGACTTGTGATCCGCCTCAGGGACTTCTCCTCCGCCCCAGAGACTTGAGAGCTTGAATTATACAACAATCCATCAACTGCTCCAGAAATCTACATTTTTAATACCTACAACAACTGTCCACTCTTAGAACACCAGAAATTACAATAAGCTTAACTTTTACCAACCACAAGCTAGAACTAACATAGGCAAATTTACTTTTAAGTACTCTGCTACTGTCATGTGGGAAGCTGACCCCTTGGCATTAAAAAAAGCAAAAACATTTAACAAGTTTAAGAAACTTTATAAGGCCCACCTAATTTCTTGTCAATCAGGTAATATATGTTTTGTTTAATGGTCAAATGTAAAGTATGAGCTAAACTTCTGTCTTTGCTTGCTGCTGTTGCTGCTGCTGCTGTTTGTTTATTTGTGTGTTTGTTTCTTTTTTTGTTCCTTGTTTCCGTTTGCTAAGCTTGGTCTTTTTAGATTTCTCTCTTGGTTCAACATATCTCTAACATGATCAATTTACATACATTTTTTTGTACAGTAGTCCTAGGCTCTACAAATGTTTTCTACCATATTTCAGTTAAGCTCAGTGTCAGTACTTTGTTTACTTAAACGTAGATGGTGGTCAACTAGAAAGCCTTTGCTACTTTGACCGCCATACACTTTTTTTAACCTGTATTGTAATTATTTTATCCTGTAATCGTGTGTTGTAACTACACTTTTCTTCCTATGTTAACTTTATGTAAATAGTGTGAAATAAATGAACCATGAACCATGAAGGCCACCCAAAGGACTTGTACGCCGCCTAAAGTACTTGTACGCCGCCACAGGGACTTGTACTCCGCACCAGAGACTTGTACTCCGTTCCAGGGACTTGTACTTCGCCCAAGGGCCATGTACACCGCCCCAAGGACTTGTACTCCGAACCAGGGATTTGTACCCCGCAACAGGGACTTTTACTCCGCCCCAGGGACTTGTAGGCCGTCCCAGGGACTTGTACTCCACTCCATGGACTTGTGATCGGCGTCAGGGACTTCAACGCCGCCCCAGGGACTTGTTCCCGGCCCCACAGACTTGTCGTCCGCCCTAGGGACTTGTACGCCGTCCCAGGGACTTGTAGGCCGCCCTAGAGAGTTCTACGCCGCCCCAGGGAGTTGTACGCCGCCCCAGGGACTTGTTCGCCACCCCAGGGACAAGTACGCCGCACCAGGGACTTGTAGGCTGCCCCATGGACTTGTTGGCGGCCCCAAGGACTTGTAAGCCACCCTAGGGACTTGTAGACCGCCACAGGGAGAAGTACGCCGCACCAGGGACTTGTAGGCCGCCCCATGGACTTGTTGGCCACCCCAAGGACTTGTAAGCCGCCCCAGGGACTTGTAGGCCGCCACAGGAACTTGTAGGCCGCCCCAAGGACTTGCCACAGAGATATGAACGCCGCCCTTCCTTTACTTCTGCTTCCGCTTCTTCTTCTTCCTCTTCATCTTCTTCTTCCTCTTCTGCTTCTTCTGTTTCCTCCGCTTCTTCTGCTTCTTATTCTACTTCTGCTGCTGCTTCTGCATCTTATTTTTCTTCTTATTTTTCTTCTTCTTCTTCTGCTTCTATTGCTGCTTCTTCTGCTTTTTCTGCTGCTACTTCTTCTTTTTCTGCTTCTTCTTCTGTTTCTTCTTCTTCTTCTTCTTTTGATTCGTCTGCTTCTTCTGCTACTTCTGCTTCTTCTTCTTCTTCTGCTTCTACCTCTGCTTCTTCTTCTTCTTCTTCTTCTTCTGCTTCTTCTTCTCCTTTTTTTCTACTACTTCTTCTTTTTCAGCTGCTTCTTCTTCTTCTTCGTCTTCTACTGCTTCTTCTCCTTTTTCTGCTTCTTTTGCTTCTTCTGTTTCCTCTGCTTCTTCTGCTTCTATACTTCTTCTTCTGCTTCTGCTTCTTCCTCTTTTTCTTCTTTTTCTTCTTGTTCTTTTCCCTCTTCCGCTTCTGCTTTTGCTTCTGCTTCTTTTTCTTCTTTTGCTTATTCTTCTTCTTTCGCTTCTTGTTCTTGTTCTTCTTCTCCTTATTATGCTCCTTCTGCTTCTTCTACATCTTCTTCTTCTTCTTCTGCTTCTGCTTCTGCCTCTGCCTCTGCTTCTGCTTCTGCTTCTGCTTCTGCTTCTGCTTCTTCTTCTTCTTCTTTTGCTTCTCCTTCGTCTGCTTCTGTTTCTTCTGCTTCTGCTTGCTCTTCTGCTTCTTATTTTTCTTCTTCTTTTTCTTCTTCTATTTCTTCTTCTTTTTCTTCTTCTTCTTCTTCTTCTGCTTCTATTGCTGCTTTTTCTGCTTTTTCTGCTGCTACTTCTTCTTTTTCTGCTTCTTCTTCTGTTTCTTCTTCTTCTTTTGATTCGTCTGCTTCTTCTGCTACTTCTGCTTCTTCTTCTTCTGCTTCTACCTCTGCTTCTTCCTCTTCTTCTTCTTCTTCTTCTTCTTCTGCTTCTTCTTCTATATCCTCTGCTTTTTCTTCTGCTTCTTCTGCCTCTGCTTCTTCTTCTTCTTCTTCTTCTTCTTCTTCTTCTTCTTCTTCTTCTTCTTCTTCTTCTTCTTCTTCTTCTTCTTCTTCTGCTTCTTCTTCTATATCCTCTGCTTTTTCTTCTGCTTCTTCTGCCTCTGCTTCTTCTTCTTCTTCTTCTTCTTCTTCTTCTTCTTCTTCTTCTTCTGCTTCTGCTTCTTCTTCTTCTTCTTCTGCTTCTGCTTCTGCTTCTGCTTCTTTCGCTTCTTCTTCTCCTTCTTGTTCTTGTTCTTCTTTTTCTTCTTCTGTTTCTGCTTCTGCGTCTTCTGCTTTTAATTGTTCTTCTCCTTCTTCTGCACCTTCTTCTTCTTCTTCTTCTTTTGCTTCTTCCTCTTCACCTCCTATTTTTTCTTCTTCTTCTGCTTGTTCTGCTTTTTCTGCTTCTTTTGCTTCTTCTGTTTACTCTCCTTCTTCTGGTGCTTAATCTACTTCTTCTTCTGCTTATCCTTCTACTTTCGCTTCTTGTTCTTGTTCTTGTTCTTCTTCTCCTTCTTATGCTCCTTCTGCTTTTTCTGCGTCTTCTTCTTCTTCTTCTTCTTCTTCTTCTTCTTTTGCTTCTTCTTCTTCGTCTGCTTCTTTTTCTTCTGCTTCGTCGTCTTATCCTACTCGTCTTATTCTACTTCTTCTTCTGCTTTCGCTTCTTGTTCTATACGTTTCCCAAAATTTCATTTTAGCGTGTTTTTCGGCCTTTTTCCGAACTAAACTTCACCAGAGTTTAAAGATTGCTTCCATTTCACCGACAAGTTTATCTTACGCTGTTGTGAGTTTAACTTTTAAGTCCTTGGCCCTTTTTCACTGATTTTAAGTTTCTTTGGCTGTTCCGATATGTGAAAAGGAACGTTCCTCTAGCATCGACTGTTCCTCGTTTTTGTGTTCCTATTGACTCTAAGAGGGCCAGTTTTTTTACAAGGTAGGAACAAAACGTTCACCCTAGTGTAAAACGGGAACATTTCGTTCCGAGTTCCCAACTGTAAATGGAACATATTGTTCTCAAATTGATAAATTAGGACTGTTTTGTTCCGAGTTCCTATCTGCGCATGGAACATATTGTTCCCAAATTGACAAATTAGGACTGTTTTGTTCCGAGTTCTTATCCGTGCCTGGAACACATTGTTCCCAAATTGGTGAATTAGGACTATTTTGTTCCGAGTTCCTATCTGTAAATGGAACATATTGTAACACAATTGGTCAATTAGGACTGTTTTGTTCCGAGTTCCTATCTGTGCATGGAACACGTTGTTCCCAAACTGGTGAATTAGGACCGTTTTGTTCCGAGTTCCTATCCGTGCATGGAACATATTGTTCCCAAATTGACAAATTAGGACTGTTTTGTTCCGATTACGGAACACATTGTTCCCAAATTGGTGAATTAGGACTGTTTTGTTCCGAGTTCCTTTCTATACATAGAACATATTGTTCCCAAATTGACAAATTAGGACTTTTTTATTCCGGGTTCCTATCTGTAAATAGAACAATTTGTTCCTCAGTTGGTCAATAGGACTGTTTTGTTCCGAGTTCCTATCTGTAAATGGAACGATTCGTTCCCAAATTGGTAAATTAGGACCTTTTTGTTCTGAATTCTTATCTGTGAATGAAACATATTGTTCCCAAATTGATAATTTAGAACTGTTTTGTTCCGAATTCCCAGCTGTGAGATTCGGATTTGAAATTTCAAGAGGGAAGAACAGCGGACTCTCTAAAGAAAAGGGCGGGACTCAAATTTTCATCGGGGCCATACACCTGAACTGAACTGAACACATATCTGCTACTCAGAAAGCTTATCGTATTGCAATACCGTGACCAATTCATTTCAAAAGTTAATGATTCTTGCAATTTTATTCACAATACCTCGTTTAAAAGGTGTAATAAGCATTTTATATAACTCTTCGAATGATCTGTCCTGTATTGTTGGCTAGAAAACTATTGTTACATTGTCTTTTGGCAGTTTTGGATTTCACGCTTTTTGATCGCGGCCATCTCCAAGATATTTTATGAATCAAACGAGCAGCGAAAGCGCAGGCTAGACAAATACCCACCAAAGATGGCCTCGTCGCAAAGTTCTCGGGTCTTACACACGTTGTTCCACGCCGTTTGAAACCCATCTTCGGTAACGTTACAAACGCATTTTGCCCTCACGATGCTACACTTCCCAGCAACTATTGGACTTATGTAGCATAAAACCGAACTCTTAATCGCCTGGCTGTTCAGTTGTCTGCAGGGAAGTCTTGCTCTATTCATGTTGCAATGATCTGGTCAGAACAAAACAGAATTGCTACTGATTTATACGATTCGAAGATGTGATATCACGGGGAATAAATTTGAAAGTCGCACAAACTTCAAATAGAAACAAGCAGCGTTTAATTTGGTATGTAACACTATGACGCTTTTCTTAGAGCAACAATGACTTTTGTAGCGGCCCGTCAAACGCTCTGAGCTAAAAATAATATTGTCATGTCCATTGCATCAATTTTCTTTAAGAATTATCCACCCAGATAAAAGGTGCCACAGATTTTATTATGTAACGATTACATCATTTCAGCTGCAGTTACACTGCGCTTTAAGCATGACCTAATCAAGGCTATTGTTCTCGCTGACAACTACTTGGTAGCATCTTCTTCATGAAACAAACGCTGCTCTTTTGAGTAGAGAAGCTGTGAATCAAAGTGCGATTGTTTAATTTTAAAGTCAAGATCAAACTGCACCGATAAACAATGGTGCTATTGAGGCTTTGGTTAACACTAAAGGTAACAAGAACTCTGGTAAAATCAAAATATTTCTGTACCAAGGCATGTTTAAAAGGAGAAGTTTTTGATCGTTCCGTTCATAGCAGTCTCGAAACCTTATTCATTTTTGAGCTAAACTCTTCTGAAATGCCAATGAAGTCCACTAATGCAACAGTTAGCACAGAAAATCAAGTCAACTGCAAACAAAATATTAATTAGTTCTCGTACACTTCTGCAAAATCCGTGAGATCCGACCTATATAGAGTTTTCTTTAAGAGCTCTTCAACTTACAGTTTGACATGACTGTTAGCAAATTGATAATAGTTCCTAACAGTGGCGGATTTCACGGATTTTGCGGATGAGAGTGCTACAGCAACTTACAGTTGAAAATGACAGCAAAATGTCTGGATTTTTGAAAACAGTGTTAATGACATCTAGCGGTGTTTAGTGATTTTTCTTTCTAATCTATTTATTTAGTTAACCTTTTGCTTTCCTTATGGCAGCAGCTTGTAAATCTTACCTAGTGTAAAGTGTAGAGGACCCCGCACTCCTCCCTCCCCTTGTCAGTCGGTGTTAAGTATAGCCCAGGTTTCACTCCTCTGAATTTCAGTTCGCGCGGTGACTCTGAGAGGGAGCCAACCGACCAGCGTTCTATAACTGCTGTCTAAAGGAAGTCTACCGGAGGACATCATTAAGTCCAATGAAGGTGCAAGTCTAACGATTTGCTAGCAAGCGTCGTCCATTATCGCGTATGAAGGGCCCACTGAAAACGGGACGTCATTTAGCTCCGTAGTATACGTGGGCCGTTAGCACTGTGGCGATAATGTTGTGCTTGCTTTAGACAGCAAAAAGGCTTTAGCCACATCAATTTAGGGCTTAGACGTGCAATGGACTAGACACTTGTAGCTGCTGTTGGCGTTATTTGCTCTGAACTTTGATGTAGTTAAAGATTTGAAATCAGGATCTGCCGTTCCGCTCTCGACAAAAATCAAGTTCATCCGGGACATTGCTATTTGCGAGCAAAGCATATGGCCACGAGCAGAGTGAAGCACATGAGTTCAAGCGCTGATCGTGAGTAGAAATTCCTTGTTTTCTCAATTCTAGGCGTTCTCGGCTTAGCTAACTATCAGAACTGTCTTTGATTCGCTAGCGCGGAAGAAATTTATTTGCGTGGCTTCCGAGCGATAATTGACGTAACGACAACATGTTGAGTGTTCGCTTACTGCTAACTATGGCTTATGTTGGTGGAAGTTCAATCGATTCTCGATGTAGGAAGCTCTTGTTCAGTCCATTTAGGACGATGCGGGCCTTTAGAAAGTTATAGATAAGCTCTCCGCCGCGGTCTTGACATAGTGTACGCTCATGTTGATTTAGACTCCAATTTCATGTTAAAAGCACTCTTAATTAAATTGAACAATTCCTGATTCAACGAATAGACAGTGAAATTAGTCTTCCTGGCCTCAAAAGGCATACAGGAGAGGTTATCCCTTTTTATTTGAGCTACGATAAGCCTTGTGGAAAGCTAGCTCTAGGACAGAATTGTGTCAAGATGTCATTAACACCGTTTTCATAAATCCAGCTGTCAAAGGAAGGGGGGGGGGAAGGGAGGGTGTCTTGTATCTACACCCTTTGCTTGGCAGACTTTGAGTGTTTAGTGTTCAGTGAGCTTGTTATTGACTGTGTTTCTGGCTATGTTAGTGCCTTGTTGAAGCTTGCGGGAGGGTTCTGTTGTTGGCATAGCACTCTGCTGGAGTGGTTCATGACACGTGCATGCGTGGAGGGCCAATCTGCTAGCCCGGGGGGTGGTCAGAGGAACTCTGGTCGCCGGCACTGTCTTTGGGTCAGTGCGGGCATGTTTTAAGGAATCCGGTCAGATATTGAGGGCAAATGGCACCTGGCAGGCACCCCAAAGGACAAGGTGCCACTTGGACTGCATGTTTAGGCCAAGCTTGAGACAATTTGGTGCCCTGGGGCCATTTTGGCCTTGATATCTCAGCGATTTCACAAAAACATAGCCGCTAGGTTTTCGCCTCAATTCTGGCGCAGCCCGAATCCAGGCTTGGCTGGTGCCTTAAAAGCCAGGGGGATTTCCGTCAAGGCTAGGCTGGGTACATGGCCCAGGGCCCGGCCTATCTGCTGGTGGGTTGTCGGGGGTCCAGGTGTCAAAGGAAAGGGGGAGGGAGGGGAGTATGTCTTGTACCTACACCCTATGCTTGGCAGACTTTGAGTGTTTAGTGTTCAGTGAGCTTGTTATTGACTGTGTTTCTGGCTATGTTAGTGCCTTGTTGAAGCTTGCAGGAGGGTTCTGTTGTTGGCATGGCACCCTGCTGGAGTGGTCCATGCCACGTGCATGCATGGAGGGCCAATCTGCTACCCGAGGGTGGTCAGAGGAACTCTGGCCGCCAGCACCGTCTTTGGGTCAGTGCGGGCATGTTTTTGGGAATCCGGTCAGATATTGAGGGCAAATGGCACCTGGCATGCACCCCAAAGGACAAGGTGCTACTTGGACTGCATGTTTAGGCCAAGCTTGAGACAATTTGGTGCCCTGGGGCCTTTTTGGCCTTGATTTTCAAGGCCAAAAAGGCCCCAGGGCACCAAATTGTCTCAAGCTTGGCCTATGTTTTTGTGAAATTGCTGAGATATCAAGGCCAAAAAGGCCCCAGGGCACCAAATTGTCTCAAGCTTGGCCTAAACATGCAGTCCAAGTAGCACCTTGTCCTTTGGGGTGCATGCCAGGTGCCATTTGCCCTCAATATCTGACCGGATTCCCAAAAACATGCCCGTCTGACCAAAAGACAGTGCTGGCGGCCAGAGTTCCTCTGACCAACCCCCTGGCTAGCAGATTGGCCCTCCACGCATGCCCGTTGCATTTACCACTCCAGCAGGGTGCCATGCCAACAACAGAACCCTCCCGCAAGCTTCAACAAGGCACTAACATAGCCAGAAACACAGTCAATAACAAGCTCACTGAACACTAAACACTCAAAGTCTGCCAAGCAAAGGGTGTAGGTACAAGACACCCTCCCCACCTTCCTTTGATAGCTGACAACCCACCAGCAGATAGGCCAGGCCCTTGGCCATGTACCCAGCCTAGCCTTGACGGAAACCCTCCTGGCTTTCAAGGCACCAGCCAAGCCTGGATTACTGATTTGTTTAATTTGATATCCAACCCTGATTAATCTGATGAGATCGATCCTGAGTTAATGCTTACTACTCCAATGTCAAATTACTACTCCATTTCTCAGATAAATAATTATATTGCTAGAGCTGGGCCAAAAGCCATGTCAATGTTTCACTGTAATATAAGAAGCTTACAAAAAAATTTAGCTTTGCTTGAGGATTTCCTTTATTCCCTTGATAAAAGACCAGAAATTCTCGCCATTATTGAAACCAGATTAAATGCAAACTCTATCTGTAATGTGGATCTTGTAAACTGTGAACTTTATCATACTGACTCACCTACGTCGTCAGCCGGTGGGGCAGCTATCTATATTACTAAGACTCTTAAATCTATACCCAGACCTGATATAATATTTAATATGCAACTAGTTGAATCGTGCTGGGTTGAAATCAATCCCTGTAATAGCAAGTCACCCATATTAATTGGTTCCATTTATAGACACCCTGGAGCAAATATAGAGGAATTTGCTAAATAGCTTGATGATCTAATTAAAAAAGTACAGAATAGATACCAAGTATACATTTTGGGAGACATGAATATAGATTTTCTAAAATCCAACAGTCATGCATTAACTGAAGAATACCTAGATATGCTCCACTCTAACAACATCTTACCAATAATAACTAAGCCAACCAGAATTACTAAATTACACTGCAACTTTGATAGATCATATATATACTAATAACACCAACCAAATAATATCGGGAATTGCTACAATAGATATCTCGGATCATCTACCAACCTTTTGTATTGTCGATATACCAGTACAGAAACAAAAATGTAAGAGATATTACAGAGATTATAGCCAATTTAATTCAGAACTTTACCTGCAGGATATTAAAGCAATTGACTGGAGTACTATTCACATTGAAAGCAATGACCTAAATGAAATTGCAACTAAGACCATAAGGACTCTTCAGCTTATTGTTAGTAAACATGCTCCAAGGAAACAAATATCCAAAACTAAACAGAAGCAGTTTAATAAGCCTTGGATAACTAATGGCATACTGAAATCTATCAAAAATAAAAAAAGCATGTATAGAACACACTTTCTCTCAAATAACCCAGCTAAAACAGCTGAATATAAAAAAATATGCTAATAAACTTAACCATTTAAAGGCCGTCAGTAAAAATGCGTATTATTGTAAGCAGTTTAACCTACACAGGAGTAATTTAAAAGCGACATGGAAATTAATTGGCACTTTAATCAAACGGAAAACAAAGGGACAAACTTCACCCTCAAGAATTACAATAAATGATAAAACTTTTACCAACAAATTAGACATTGCAGAACAATTTAGCAAGTATTTTATTAGTGTAGGCCCAAGTTTGGCAAGCACCATTGATCATTATGATGAGGAGCCTACAAAATACACTAATATATCACCAGTTTCAAGTTTTATTATGTTCCCTGTCGAGGCACCACAAGTTTGTAGGCTTTTCCAAAATCTAAATGAAAATAAAACTTCACTAGATATTCCAAATAAATTAATTAAAATTACCTCTGAGCCATTGTCACTACCTTTTACATATATCTACAACCAATCTATCGCAAATGGTTTAGTACCTGATGTGTTCAAAATATCAAGAGTTGCTCCAATCTATAAGTCAGGTGAGGTCACTGATACTAGGAACTACAGACCTATTGCCACACTTTCATCTTTCAGTAAAGTGTTGGAGCGATTAATATATAATCAGCTCTACCAATTTTTAGAGAAAAATGATATTATATATAAGTATCAATGTGGCTTAGAAAGGCTATTCTACCGAACAGGCTATTTTAGACATTACTGACAACTTGAACTCAGCAATGGATAACAAGCAAATTACGTGTGGCCTATTCCTTGATTTCTCAAAGGCATTTAATACAGTTAACCATGATATTCTACTCTCTAAATTATATACTTATGGAATCCGTGGAACTCCATTTAAATGGTTTAAAAGCTAGTTGAGTAATCGCACTCAATTTGTAAAGATTGATGAAACTGAATCTAGTATGGCAACTATTACATGTGGAGTTCCTCAGGGGTCAACCCTTGGGCCATTGTTATTCTTGCTTTATATTAATGATTTTCCAAACTCCTCTGAGAAGCTCTCTTTTAGAATATTTGCTGATGATACTAATATCTTTTGTACTGGTACTAATCCAAAGGAGGTTGAATTTACAATGAATGAAGAGATTAAGTTAGTTTTAAAATACTGTGCTATTAATAAATTATCTGTAAACTTTAAGAAAATTAATTATATGCTAGTAACATCATTAAAGAAACAAGTACAATTAAATATTAACAATATTGAACGCAAAAGCTATATGAAGTATCTAGGTATATACCTTGATGAACATCTACAGTGGGAACCCCAAATTCAACATGTAAATAATAAATTAGCAAAGAATGTAGGTATAATTAATAAGCTAAGATACTATCTTGATTTTCGTATGCTCAAACAGTTATATTACACCCTTATTTATCCATACTTAAACTATG
This sequence comes from Micromussa lordhowensis, assembly GCA_964020085.1. Lineage (NCBI taxonomy): Eukaryota > Metazoa > Cnidaria > Anthozoa > Scleractinia > Lobophylliidae > Micromussa > Micromussa lordhowensis. The sequence continues at coordinate 32,260,235 of OZ026596.1, read as the reverse complement.
GTCTTGCCAGCTGGGGTGCTGCTTATAAAACTAGATTAAATAAAATCTGCACTAAGCAGAATAAATGTATACGAAGCATGTTCTTTGCCCATGGCAGAGAACATGTCAACCCGTATTATAACCTTCTTGAAATTTTGAAATTTGAAAATGTTTATAGACTAAAAGTATCACTTTTTACACATAAATTTAAGAATGATAAAAGTAACACCCCAGCTGTATTACTGAATATTCTTACACCTTCATCAGAGATTCACCCATATAATACCAGGTATGCTGCAAATCAAAATTTCTTTAAGCCATCAGTACGCACCAATTATGGGGTATCTACATTTAAATTCTCCACGGTAAAAATATGGGAATCTGTCCCGACAGAACTTAAATGTATTCCATACTTGCTCTTCAAAAAGCAATATAAAAAATTCTTATTGACTACTCAAAACTGACCATGGTTGCTAGCTATGCAAAATAATGTACGATATCAGGACATCGTTTTCCTTTTATTTGAGCTTACATGTATATATGTCTTTCCTTCTTTTATGATTGTAATATCGTCTTTTAACGTAACGTAACATGCGGCCATCGCCAACTTAAATCTACATGACAGTGGCCAACTCGAAAGCCACTTGGCTACTTTTGTCACTGTGCACAATTAAATACTCTATCGTCTAGTTAATTTCTATTTGTATTTATTCGTCCTATATTGTTGTAAATCGTGCTTTTTTAATTTTTTCTGTAAACAGTGTGCAATAATAAAAAACTGCAAAACTGAAAAACTGAAGGCGAGCTATGGCAAATTTAGCAAGGACACCCGCATCGCGCATTTTCTGAGATTTTGCAAAGTTGCAACCAAGGAAAACTCCTCCAAAAAGTAGGCCACAAACATCCCCCTGGCGCAAATGCTATCATCTCCTAATTAGAATGTACTTAAAGTGCAAACATAGCACAACATTTTGCTGCAAACCTCGGCTCCCAAAGTGCCCGTAGAGCCGAGCTATGGCAAATTTGACAAGGACACCCCCATCGCGCATTTTCTGAGATTTTTCAAAGCTGCGACCAAGGGAAACTCCTTCAAAAAGTAGGCCAAAAAAACACTCTGGCGCAAAAACCATCATCTCCTAATTAAGATGCACTTGAAGTGCAATCATAGCACATCATTTTGCTTCAAACCGCGGCTCAAAAATTGCCCGCAAAGCCGAGCTGTGGCAAATTTGGCAAGAACACCTAAGTCACGCATTATCTGAGATTTTCCAAAGAGGCCACCCAGGAATACTCCTCAAAAAAGTAGGCTACAAAAACACCCTGGCGCAAATCGCATTATCTCCTAATAAATTTGCACTTGAAGTGCAATCATAGCACAACATTTTGCTGCAAACCGCAACTCCAAAAGTGCCCGTAAAGCCCAGCTATGGCAAATTTGGCAAGGACACCTAGGTCGCACATTTTCTGAGACTTTGAAATGGGGTCACCAAGGGAAACTCCTCAAAAAGGTAGGCTACAAAAACACCCTGGCGCAAATCGCATCATCTTCTAGTTAGTATTCACTTAAAGTGAAATCATAGCACAACAGTTTGCTGCAAACCGCGGCTCCAAAAATGCCCGTAAAGCCAAGCTATGAAAAATTTGGCAATGACACCTAAGTCGTGCATTTTCTGAGATTTTGCTAAGGGGCCATTAAGGGAAACTCCTCAAAAAAGTAGGATCAAAAACACCCAGGGGCAAATTGAAACATATCCTAATTAGTATGCACTTGAAGTAAAGCCGAGCTATGGTAAAATTTGGCAGGGAGACGTAAGTCGCGCATTTTCTGAGATTTTGCAAAGGGCCCATCAAGGGAAACTCCTCAAAAAAGGATACAAAAACACCCAGGCGCAAATCGCATCATCACCTAATTAGTATGCACTTGAAATAAGGCCAAGCTGTGGTAAAAGTTGGCAAGGACACCTAAGTTGTGCATTTTCTGAGATTTTGCAAAGATGCCACCAAGGGAAACTCCTCTAAAAAGTAGGCTAAAAACACACCCTGGCGCAAATCGCATCATCTCTTATTTAGTATGTACTTAAACTGCAATCATAGCAAAATAATTTGCTGCAAACCGCGGCTCTAAAAGTGCCCGTAAAGTTGAGCTATGGCAAATTTGGCAAGGACACCTAAGTCGCGCAATTTCTCAGATTTTCCAACTTTGCCACCAAAGGAAACTCCTCAAAAAAAGTTAGCTACAAAAACATCCTGGCGTAAATCGCATCATCTCTTCGTTAGTATGGACTTAAAGTGCAATGTTGCAAACCGGTGCTAATAAGGTGGTCGTAAAGCCGAGCTATAACAAATTTAGCAAGGACACCTAAGTCGCACTTTTTCTGAGATTTTGAAAAGAGGTCACCAAGGGAAACTCCTCAAAAAAATAGGCTACAAAACCACCCTAGCGAAAATCGCTTCATCTCCTAATTAGTATGCACTTGAAGCGAAATCATAGCATAACATTCTGCTGCAAACCGCGGCTTCAAAAGTGCCCGTAAAGCCAAATTTGGCAAGGATTATCGCATTATCTGAGATTTTGAAAACCGACCACCAACGGAAACTCCCCAAAAATGTAGGTCACAAAAACACCCTGGTGAAAATCGCATCATCTCCTAATTAGTATGCACTTGAAGTGCAATCATAGCACAACATTTTGCTGCAAACCGCGGCTGAAAACATGCCCGAAAAGCCGACCTATGGCAAATTTGGCAAGGACACCTCAGTCGCGTATTTTCTGAGATTTTCCAAAGTGGCTACCAAGGGAATCTCCTCAAAAATGTAGGCTACAAAAACACCTTAGCGCAAATTGCATCATCTCCTAATTAGTATGCACATGAAATGCAATCATAGCACAACATTTTTTGCTGCAAACCGCGGCTCCAAAAGTGCCCATAAAACCGACCTATTGCAAATTTGACAAGGACACCTCAGTCGCACATTTTCTGAGATCCTGCTTAGGGGCCACCAAGGGAAACTTCTCAAAAATATAGGCTACAAAAATACCCTGGGGCAAATTGCGTCATGTCCTAATTAGTATGCACTTGAAGTGCAATCATAGCACAACATTTTGCTGCAAACCGCGGCTCCAAAAGTGCCCGTAAAGCCGAGCCATGGCAAATTTGGCAAGGACACCTAGATCGTGCATTTTGTGAGATTTTGCAAAGGGGCCACCAAGGGAAACTCCTCAAAAATGTAGGCTACAAAAACACCCTGGAGCAAATGGCATTATCTCGTAATTAGTATGCACTTGAAGTGCAATTATAACACAACAATTTTGCTGCAAACCGCGGCTCCAAAAGTGCCCGTAAAGCCGAGCTAAGGCAAATTTGGCAAGGACACATAATTCGCGAATTTTCTGATATTTTGCAAAGGGGCCACCAAGAAAAACGTCTCAAAACTGTAGGCTACAAAAACACCATGGCGCAAAGCGCATCATTCAATAAATTGTATACACTTGAACTGCAATTATAGCACAACATATTCCTGCAAACAGCGGCTCCAAAAGTGCCCGTAAAGCTGAGCTATGGCAAATTTGGCAAGGCCACCTAAGTCGCGCATTTTCTGAGATTTTTCAAAAGGGCCACCAAGGGAATCTCCTCAGAAAAGTAGGCTTCAAAAACACCCTGGCGCAAATCGGATCATCTCATAATGAATGTGGACTTAATGTGCAATCTTAGCACAACATTTTGCTGCAAACCGCGGCTCCAAAAGTACTCCTAAAGCCGAGCTATGGCAAATTTGGCATGGACACCTAAGTCGCGCATTTTCTAAGATTTTGCTTAGGGGCAACCAAGGGAAACTCCTCAAAAATGTAGGCTACAAAAACACTTTAGCGCATATCGCATCATCTCCTAATTAGTATGCATTTGAAGTAAAATCATAGCACAACATTTTGCTGCAAACCGCGACTCCAAAACTGCCCGTAAAGCCGAGCTATAGCAAATTTGGCAAGGACACCTAAGTCGCGCATTTTCTCAGATTTTGCCACCAAGGGAAACTCCTCAAAAAAGTAGGCTACAAAATCACCCTGGCGGAAATCGCATAATCTCCTTGTTAGTAAACACTTGAAGTGCAATCATAGCACAACATTTTGCTGCAAACCGCGGCTCCCAAAGTGCCCGTAAAGCCGAGCTATGGTAAATTTGGCAATGACACCTAAGTCGCGCATTTTCTGAGATTTTGCAAAGGGGCAACCAATGAAAACTCCTCAACAATGTAGGCTACAAAAACTCCCTAGCGCAAATCGCATCATCTCGTAATTAACATGAACTTGAAGTGCAATCATAGGAAAACCTTTTTTCTGCAAACCGCCGCTCCAAAACTGCCCGTAAAGCCGAGCTATGGCAAATTTCGCATGGACACTTAAGTCGGGCACTTTCTGAGATTTTGCAAAGGAGCCACCAGGGGAAACTCCTCAAAAAAGTAGGCTACAAAAACAACTTAGCGCAAATCGTATCATCTTGTAATTAGTATGCACTTGAACCGGAATCATAGCGCAACATTTTGCTGGAAACTGCAGCTCAAAAAGTGCCCGTAAAGCCGAGCTATGGGAAATTTGGCAAGGACAACTAAGTCGCGCAGTTTCTGGGATTTTGCAAAGGGGCCACCAAGGGAAACTCTTCAAAAAAGTAGGCTACAAAAACCCCTGGCGCAAATTGCATCATCCCCTAATTAGTATGCACTTGAAGTGCAATCATAGCACAAGATTGTCCTGCTAACCGCGACTCCAAAACTGCCCGTAAAGCCGAGCTATGGCAAATTTGGCAAGGACACTTTAGTCGCGCATGTTCTGAGATTTTACAAAGGGGCAAATTACATCATCTCCTAATTAAAACGCACTTCAAGTGCAATCATAGCACAACATTTTGCTGGAAACCGCAACTCCAAAAGTGCCTATAAAGCCGAGCTATGGCAAATTTGGCAAGGACACCTTAGTCGCGCATGTTTTGAGATTTTACAAAGGGGCCACCAAGGAAATCTCCTCAAATAGGTAGGCTATAAAAACACCCTGGCGCAAATTGCATCATCTCCTAGTTAGTATGCACTTGAAGTGCAATCATAGCACAACATTTTGCTGCACACCTCTGCTCCAAAAGTGCCCGTAAAGCCGAGCTATGGCAGATTGGGCAAGGTTACCTAAGTCGCGCATTTTCTGAGATTTTGCAAAGGGGCAACCAAGGGAGGGTCCTCACAAATGTAGGCTACAAAAACACCCTGGCGCAAATTGAATCATCTCCTAATTAGTATGCATTTGAAGTGCAATCATAGCACAACATTTTGCTGCAAACTGCGGCTCCATAAGTGTCCGTAGAGCCGAGTTATGGCAAATTAGGTAAGGACACCTAAGTGGCGCATTTTCTGAGGTTTTGCAAAGGAGAGTAACTAATGTGCGAGCCTGCGAGCCGGAGCCGCGAGCTGCGAGCCGCGAGCCACTGTCGCGAGCTCGAGCCCATTTTTGCAAGCCATTTCTTCTGACGTTTTTAGTGCACTTCGTTGTTCAGACATTTACAAATGTGTTTTTTCCAGCTGTAGATAGAGCACTTGCTCATTTGTCTCTGAAGACTTATTTTCCTAGTACTATCAAGACAAACTAGTCAATTGAAGTAAACTTAAGCGATTAATTTTAGTAAGACCTATTAGATAAGATTTTTTTCTAAGCCAGGAAACCAACGATGAAAGATGTTTCTCACAAACATTACTGTCTCTCTACAGCAATAACTTAGAAGAATTCCGAAAACGTAATTAAGGATCATGTCAGAGTCCGCACTTAAAGGCGGTAAGGACGTCATGTATCCATACTTAGGCACCAGGCCTGGCTTTCAGTCCAAGATGGCTTCCAAAGTGACAAAAGCTTACCTTAATGACGCCCAACTTGGAATTGCTACTTCCAAAATCTGGCAATCAAAGACAAAACGGTAAAATATCAGTCCTAATATATCTGCGGAAGTCAAGCTGACATCATGAAAACACACTATAAAGCTTTAATATAAGCCTAAACGCTAGAAAAAAATAAAAAAGACAGGAACCTACCGTCGTCATCACTTCCCGGTTTACTTACCATGTTTCAGTGATGAGAAGACCGCCTGTAACAAATACCATATTATTTTTTTTGATAGAATCCTTTTTTTATTTGCAAAACAACTAACTACTTACTATACTTACAATAGAGCTATTACACCACTGACATTACAATAACTCTACTCTCAGGGTAATACTTACATTACTTACATTACAATACTTACATAGAATACGGTACAATACTTAAGCTACTTACGATACAAGACATTACATCATTTATTGACAGAATAATCTTTTCATCTGTTTCCACTTACATAAAAATTTATCCTGCAAAGCAAAGTCACATGCAAATTTTTCAATACTATAATTAAACTTAAGGTAGTTCTGTATGCCAACAAAATCGGGGTTACGTCCCTCCATTTTGCATTTATGTATGAAAAACTTGACCACTAAAACAATACAATTAATCGCATTTTTACAAGGCATACAGTTTATATAGCCCAAGAGAACAGATTCAAGGGAAAATTCAATTTCAATTTCTGTTACTGACCGAATCCAGTGCGCGAGGGCGTTCCAGAGGGGGAATATCCGGTCACAGTACCAAAAGAGGTACTCTATGGCTTCGGGTTTACTTCTAATAGTTCTATGGAATATCCTATATTGAAAGCTTCTTAGCTTGCTAGCACTCGTGCATAAAAAAAGGGATACTGTAATAGGTAGACCAATCTTTAACCGGAGATGGTAAAAGTTTATCCCATTTACGCTGCACCCTAGTTGGCTGTGTGGCAACCGATTTTCGCAAACTATCATAAGTAAAACTGGTCACCTTTTTTGTCTTAAATAATATCTCTATATTTTCAGATTTAACCACGAGTAACCGTTTACCAAACTCTCTAATCTTTGACTTCCATGACCTTGGAATTGCGCAGATAATGCCATAAGCTTGTAAGAAGGTACACGCTAGGTTGAACGTGTTAATTCGGTTGGTGACATAAAAACGCCAGATTCGTCTTCAAGATCATTGACGTAGCGTAAATCTTTTTATGTACTACGACTTATAAAACACAGATATTATTTTCTATCTTAATAAAAACATTGTTCCATAGTGGCCGAGACAAAATATCGCTGGCTCCTACAGTTTCCTGAACATACTCTGCCCATGATTCAACTACATTCCTCCAGAAAGTATTTTCCACAAAAGAACAAGCCAGGGGTGATAATGATCCTTTGTTTAGTAACCAAACATCATTCCAGTAAAGACGATCAGAAATCAAGAGTCTTTTCCAGTCTGCCTGATAATTTACGTCCCATGCTTTTTTGATCCAGGAGATCTTAAGAGCCTTGGCAAATGATCCAATGTCGGTCATCTTCAATCCCCCATTTTCTATATCGTTAATGATTATTTTCCTTGCTATTTTATCGCCCTTTCCATCCCAAATAAAAGAGAAGAAGAGTGTTTCCAGTTCTTTAAGAAAAGAGTCATTTGGAGTAGGACGTGTTGTGAAGAGATGCACGAATTTAGATATTGCAAGTGACTTAATTACCTGTATTTTTTACTATAATACTCAAAAGTCTCCAGGACCATGAGTCTAAAAGCTTTTTGACCTCATCTAGCTTCATTCTGTAATTGTAGTCCACTATTGGCTGGGTTTCTACAAAAAACGTTATCCCTAGGATGTCAAAAGGTTCACTAAATACCCATATGTCCTTTGAGAATCTCTTATTACCCAGCCATACAGCCTTTGTTTTTTCTACATTCACCTTCAGACCTGAGCACTCTCCAAAGAGCTCCAAAGTGTCTAGGCATTGGGAGAGTGAGGTTTGAGTTCTATCTGAAAGGAAAAAAGTGTCATCCGCATACTGTCCGAGTAAAAATTATTCATTATTAACGGTGATGCCATTAATTTGACTGTTTTGCTTTAACGCATCTGCAAGAAGTTCAGCGCAAATAATAAAAAGGTATGGCGATAGTGGCTCTCCCTGTCTAACACCTCTTAACACCGAAAAGGAATTAGAGCAATGGCCATTGTATAAAACGGAACTATTTATATTTTTACAAAAGGTTTTAACCCACCGCCTCATGGACTCTCCAAAATTAAAAAACTTTAAAGCTCCGTCAAGAAAGTTCCATTCTACCGAATCGAATGCTTTTTCAAAATCAATTAATACCAATAAGCCCTCTTGGTTATTGGAATTTAATTTATCTATAATATCGTAAATTAGCCTAGTATTTTCGGCAATTGACCTGTTTTTAAGAAAGCATTTTTGGGTGTGCGATATGATGGTTGGAAGAACCTTCTTAATTCGATTTGCGATAACAGGTGAAGCTATTTTATAATCGACTCCAAGTAAAGATATCGGTCTCCAATTTTTTAGATAAAACTTTGTCTTATTTGGCTTAGGTAAGGTAGTTATAAGCGTGCTTCTCTGAGTGACGGACATTTCGCCAATACTATATGAGAAATTGACTGACCGCACTAAATAATGACAGAGGTCCTTCCAAAAAAAGTAATAAAATTCCACAGTAAAACCATCCATCCCAGGACTTTTTCCATGGCCCATACTTTTTAGGGCATCTAAACATTCTTTAGCAGAAATGTTACCCTCACAAGAGTCCTTTTCTTCAGGAGTCAATTTCGCTCTTATATTATCTTGATTGAAAAAGGTGGTAAAATGATCTGCCGTGAGTTGAGTTTTCATGGAGGTGAAAAGCTTTTCATAAAAACGCTCCTGCTCCCTAATTATATCTTTTTGGTCTGTGATTTCGGCAGCATCTTCTAAAACTAGCTTAGGAATTAATTTGTTTGTGTAATGTCTTTTCTCCAGAAAGTACTTAGTGCTTTTTTCACCCCTTGTAATCCAATTAGCTTTTGACCTTGTAGCTATACCACGCATTTTATATTCTTTCAGTTCTTGTAACTCATTTTGTTTTTGGTTGAGTTTCCTTTTTGTTTCTTGGCAGGGAGATACATTTAAGCTCTGCTGAAGAGAATTAATTTCTTTTTCAAGAAAATTTCCAGTCTTATTTTGCTCTTTTTTCTTCCATGCTGTATAAGAAATAGTTTTGCCCCGAATTTGAAGCTTAAGGGTTTCAAACAATAGTTGGTCATTAATGGAGAAAGTGAGAGACTCTGGATGTTCTATGTCACCATTAATTTTGTATTCATCACCCGTCTCATTGATACAATCCTTGACAAGTTTCACATATGCCGGATCTGACAATAAAGAATTATTGAATTTCCAGAACCCTCTGCCCCTCTCTTGAGGTGTAAAGATCATATTCATAACTACTAATGAGTGATCCGTGCGATAGCCAGTACAGGTTTGAATCGACTCCACTAAACCTGCTAGATCAGGAGATACGAGAAAATAATCTAGTCTTGCTTGCTTTAACTTACTGTACGCACTCCAGGTATAGCTACGTCCAGCTGGTTCCTGGTCTCTATATACATCGTCCAACTCGAAAGTATCCATCAACTCAAGCACAGATTTTTGAGCATTCGGATTGTTTTCTTTTAAGTAATTTATCGTGTCACTATGGTAATTTAACACAACGTTCCAGTCCCCGCATAATATTATAAGTTCATTTGACAGCTCCCAATTGAGTAGATTTTCTTTCAGATTTGTGAAGAATTCGGGCGAGTCTGTGTTTGGACCATACAGAGCAACCAGGGTGCAAAGTTGCTGAAAAAATAGAAATATCTAAAATGATATCTCTGCCTTGTTGATCACTAATTACATTGTGTAAGACATATTGAAATGTATTGTTAAATAGAATAATAGCCCCACAATTTTTGCTGTCCAAGCTGCTAAAGAAAGCCTCATAGTCCCATTGGGATTTCCACCTTGCTTGTTCTCTTTTGCTATTTTGAATATGCGCCTCCTGTAAGCAATATATGTCAAGTTTTTTTTTGCCGAAGCCAATTGAAGACGTCTTTTCTTTTCTTTTCGTCTGCTAAACCCTTACAATTCAACGTTCCGATCTTCAATCTGTTAATTTTGTCCGCACCAAATTTATATGTACGTTATTATTTGTTAATCCTGAATAACTTATTTACCGCGGCTCCCAAAGTGCCCGTAAAGCTGAGCTATGGGAAATTTGGCAAAGACACCCTCATCGCGCATTTCCTGAGATTTTGCAAGGGTTGCGACCAAGGGAAACTCCTCCAAAATTTACGCGGCAGAAACTCCCTGGCGCAAATGCCATCATCTCCTAATTAGGATGCGCTTGAAGTGCAAACATAGGAAACCATTTTGCTGCGAACCACCGCTCCCAAAGTACACGCAAAGCCGAACAATGGTAAATTTAGCAAGGACACCCTCATCGCACATTTTCTGAGATTTTGCAAAGTTGCGACCAAGGGAAACTCCTCCAAAAAGTAAGCCACAAAAACACCCTAGCGCAAATACCATCGTCTCCTAATTAAGATGCACTTAAAGTGGCAAGCATAAGACAACATTTTGCTGCAAACTGCGGCTCCCAAAGTGTTCGTGATACCGAGCTAAGGCAAATTTGGTAAGGACACCCTCATCGCGCATTTTCTGAGATTGTGCAAAGTTGCGAACATGGGACACTCCTCCAAATGTAAGTCACAAAAAAACCCTGCCACAAATGCCGTCATCTCCTAATCAGCATGTACGTGGAGTACAAACATAGGACAACATTTTGCTGCAAACCGTGGCTCACAAAAGTCAAAAGCCCGTAAAGCCAAGCTATAGCGAATTTGGCAAGAACGCCCTCATCGCGCATTTACTGAGATTTTGCAAAGTATAGGACAACATTTTGCTGCAAACCGCGGCCCCCAAAGTGTTCGTAAAGCCTAGCTAAGGCAAATTTGGCAAGGACACCCTCATCGCTATTTTCTGAGATTTTGCAAAGTTGCGACCAAGGGAAACTCGCCCAAAGTGTAGGCCACAAAAACACCCCGCATGGCGCAAATGCCGTCATCTCTTAATTAAGATGCACTTGAAGTGCAAGCATAGGACAACATTTTGTTGCAAACCGCGGTTCCCAAAGTGCCGGTAAAGCCGAGCTATGGCAAATTTGGCAAGGACATCCTCATCGCGCATTTTATGAGATTTTGCAAAGTTGCGACTAACGGAAACCCCTCCAAAAAGTAGGCAAGAAAAACACGCTGGCGCAAATTCGATCATCTCCTAATTAGAGTGCATTTAAAGTGCAAACATAGGACAACATTTTGCTGCAAACTGCGGCTTCCAAAGTGCCCGTAAAGCCGACCTATGGCAAATTTGGCATAGACACACCCATCGCGCATTTTCTAAGAGTTTATAAAGTTGCAACCAAGGGAAACTCCTCCAAAAGTTGGCCCACAAAAAACACCCTAGCGGAAATTCCATCATCTCTTAATTAGAATGTACTTACAGTGCAAACAGAGCACAACATTTAGCTGCAAACCGCGGCCCGCAAAGTTTCCGTAAAGCCGAGCTATGGCAAATTTGGCATGGACACCCCAATCGCGCATTTTCCGAGATTTTGAAAAGTTGCGACCAAGGAAAACTCCTCCAAAAAGTAGGCCACAAAAAACCACCCTGGTGCAAACTCCATCATCTGTTAATTAAAAGACTCTTAAAAACCAAACGTAGCCAAACTTTTTTTGCAAACGGCGCCACCTAAGGTGGCCGTAGAGCCGAGCTATGGCAAATTTGGCAAGCACACCCCCATCGCGCATTTTGTGAGGTTTTGCCAAATTTCGTTCAAGGGAAACTCCTTCAAAAAGTAGGCCACAAAAAACACCCTGGCGCATATGACATCATCTAATAATTAGACTGCACTGGAAGTGCAAACATAGCACACCATTTTGCTACAAACCGTGGCTCCTAAAGTGCCCGTAAAGCCGAGCTAGGGCAAATTTGGCAAGGACACCCCCATCGCATATTTTCTATGATCTTTCAAAGCTGCGACCAAGAAAAACTCCTCCAAAAAGTACGCCACAAAACGCACCCTGGCTCAAATGCCATCATCTCGTAATTCAAATGTACTTAACGTGGAAACATAGAACAACACTTTGCTTGAAACCGCGGCTCCCAAAGTGCCCGTAAATCCGACCTATGCCAAATTTAACAAGGTTACCCCCATCGCGCATTTTCTGAGATTTTGCAAAGTTGCGACCAAGAAAAACTCGTCCAAAAATTAGGCCACAAAAAACACCCTTACGCAAATGCCATCATCTCCTAATTAGAATTGACTTAAAATGGAAACATAGCACAACATTTTGCTGCAAACCGCGGTTTCCAAAGTGCCCGTAAAGCCGAGCTAAGGCAAGGGAAACTCCTCTAAAAAGTAGGCCGCAAAAAACACACTGGCGCAAATGCCATCACCTTCTAATTAAACTGGACATAGCAAAACATTTTGCTGCAAACCGCGGCCCCTAAAATGCCCGTAAAGCCGAGCTATGGAAAATTTGGCAAGGACACCCCTATCGCACATTTTCTGAGAATTTGCAAAGTTGCGACCAAGGGAAACTCCTCCGAAAAGTAGCCCACAAAAAACATCTTGAGGCAAATGCCATCATCTCCTATTTAAAATGCTCTTAAAGTGCAAACATAGCACAACGTTTTGCTGCAAACTGCGGCTCCCAAAGTGCCCGTAAAGCCGACCTAAGGCAAATTTGGCAAGGACTACTTTTTTGGGCATATTGCTTTGGTCACCCCTTGGCAAAATCTCAGAAAATGGCTGATTTAGGTGTCCTTCCCAAATTTCTCATAATTCGGCTCTACGGACATTTATGGAGCCGCAGTTTGCAGCAAAATGTTGTCCTATGTTTGCACTTCAAGTACATTTTAATTAGGGGAGGATGCAAATTGCACCACGGTGTTTTTGAAGCTCCCATAGTCGGCCTACTTTTTTGGGCATTTTGCCTTAGTCCCCCCTTGGCAAAATCTCAGAAAATGGCCGATTTAGGTGTCCTTGCCAAATTTGTCATTACTCGGCTCTACGGACAGTTATGGAGCCGCAGTTTGCAGCAAAATGTTCTACTATGTTTGCACTTCAAGTGCATTCTAATTAGGAGGTGATGCCATTTGCGCCAGGGTGTTTTTAAAGCCCCTATAGTCGGCCTACTTTTTTGGGCATTTTGCCTTGGTCCCCCCTTGGCAAAATCTCAGAAAATGGCCGATTTAGGTGTCCTTGCCAAATTTGTCATAACTCGGCTCTACGGACACTTATGGAGCCGCAGTTGGGTGCAAAATGTTGTGCTATGTTTGCACTTCAAGTGCATTCTAATTAGGAGATGATGCAATATTCGCCAGGGTGTTTATGGAGCCTTATGGAGCCGTAGTTTGCAGCAAAATGTTGTCCTATATTTGCACTTGAAGTGCATTCTATTTAGGAGATGATACAATTTGTTGCACCACGGTGTCTTTGAAGCCCCTATAGTCGGGCTACTTTTTTTGGGAATTTTGTCTTGGTCCCCCCTTGGCAAAATCTCAGAAAATGGCCGATTTAGGTGTCCTTGCCAAATTTGTGATAATTAGGCTCTACAGCATCACCTCCTAATTAGTATGCACTTGAAGTGCAATCCTAGGAGAACATTTTGCTGCAAATTGCGCCTCAATAAGTGCCCGTAGAGCCAAGTTATGACAAATTTGCCAAGGAGACCTAAATCGGGCCTTTTCTGAGATTTTGCAAAGGGGGGCCAAGGGAAAATGCTCAAAAAAGTTCGCCGAATATAGGGGTTTCAAAAAAACCCTGGCGTAAATTGCATCATCTTCTAATTACTATGCACTTGAAGTGCAAACCTAGGAGAACATTTTGCTGCAAACTGCGGCTCCATAAGTGCCCGTAGAGCCGAGTTATGACAAATTTGCCAAGGAGACCTAAATCGGCCATTTTCTGAGATTTTGCTAAGGGGGCACCGAGGGAAAATGCTCAAAAAAACAAGCAGATTATAAGGGCTTGGCGCAAATTGCATCACCAACTAATTAGTATGCACTTAAGTAGTTGTATCGGTCAGTTTACCACTCAACTAATTTACATTAGTTGAATTAATTAACATATCTATCATGGCGCCCTAAGAAGGTAGTAACCCTAGCTACTAGTCTGGTACGTCAAATCTGTTTTATATTAGGATGATGTCATGTCTGTTTACCCATGTGGGAGTTGGTACTCTGTCCCCTTGTCGGAAATGGGGCGTGACGCATGCGCACTACCTTTTAAACTGTCCATACCAGGTATGAAGGTCATGAAATTGTTCTTGCACTTTTGTAAGACATGGTATTCGGACCCTAAGGGCTAAAACGGGATTGCACGCATGCGCAGTCAGTGAAAATTTCAAACGCTATGTTTTTCGACTCTATTTTATTAAAATAAACACACAACAAAAACTTTGTATTTTTAACTGTGTTTTATTGAAATAAATGAAAGAAACATGATTACAACTTGAAGCGTTTCTTGGCTTGCATGATTTTACGAATAAGGCGTTCTGTCATGGTTTTCTTCCCGGGTAACTTGTTAATCGATGCGATCATCTTTGTGTCGGCTTTCCACTTGTCTTGTAAATTCTTGGCTCGGGCATAATCAATATCATGTTGTTTGGCGATTTTATCCAGACGGTTAATACCTTGATCTCCTCTAGCCAGACGTTTCTTTAACTTGGTACCTGGCCATAAGTATTGGTACCCAGGCACGTGATATTCGATACCAGTCTTTCCCAACCATTTCTGAATATCGAGACCTTTTCTCCTTTGTCGTCGCCGTTTAATCTTCCTCGCCTGTGCCATAATCAAGGGGTCCTCTCTTTGCTGGTTTTGTCCAAGGTTCCCAACCCTCTTTGAGTTTTTCTGCTTCGGTTTTCCTTATTTTCTTTTTCCCTTTACCACCGCCTTTAGGACTGTCGTTGCCTTCTTTCCACCCGAGATCTTTTAAATCCTGTTTAGCTGCCGGACTAAGTCCTTTTGGTATCACACTCGACGCCGGTGTTTTATAGCCGCTGGTCGAAGGTTTAGGTTTTTTCTCGGGTCTGGGAGAATATGGCTGCTTTTTTTACAGTCAATTTTTTAAGCGACTTTCTCTTTACTGACGCCTTCTTTGTGGGGGCGTGCGATTCGACTTCAATGACTTCTGGCGTTTGCTTTTTTATAATGTCTTTGAGCAAACGTTCTATTGGTGCATGGACCATCCCTTCCAGTTCTTCGATGCCTTCATAGCTTGCAGGTTGAGCTGTACCGGTTCGAGCTCGTTTGACCAATCGACCTTGTTCTAAAGCCATGGGTTTGACCATGCGAACGGCTAAACTATCGGGAATACTCTTATCTTCTAAAATTAATTGTTCATGAGGGGACGCAAGCGGCGGAAACTGGAAGTACCGCAAAGGAATGCTAGGAAAATTTCCTAGCATTCCTAACATACCTAACCCCAGGTGAGCCGGGCAAGGTGTTGTAATCTGTTTTACTGTCATATTAATGTCATTAGATCTGAAGAAGACAAGATGAGGTGGAATAAATATACAAAGGGCCAACTGATACGCGTTATCAAAATTTATTCTGCGCGTGATCTTTTTTCAACCACAAAGAATAGTTTCTTTAATTCAGCCCTTGCGCGATGGACGATAATAATGGCACAGTTATTTTTGAAGTACTTCTACACATTAGATGTACCGTTCCATTTGGTCTCGTAAATACATGTCCGAAGAAAAATTGAAGACAGAATTTTCGAAAGGATTGGACAAAGGGCGACTTGATATGTCACGAAGGAATAAGTCTGCAGAGACCACTGCACGACAGGAAGCGAACCGAACGCAGATGCAATCGGAGCTTTAAATCACGGAACAAGAAAAACCGCTCTCGCCTCCTTCAAAATGCATTTCTTCTCAAAAACGATAAGAATAAAAAACGGAGAAAGCTTTTAGAGTTTGAATCTCATGAGGAACGATGATTATTTTTCAACACAATCGCAATGAAGGTTCAACAGGAAAACGTGTGTTCACCAAGAGCAAAAATCTCAACCCAGAATACCTAATTGAATACTTTTCTCTAGATCCAGTTGGCAGTGGAAGCTACGGTAGTGTTTTCGTGCTGGCTATTGAAGTATGCCTGATGCGTTAGCAAATGATTACCGGTAACGCCTCGCTACAAAGGAAATTACACTAGAATCATGGCATACAGCAAAAACGTTCGACGCGGAAAATAACTCTAAGCCGTTGCCTAGGCAATACTCCATTTTATTGTAATTATTCCCTTTTTACATTATTTTTCACTCCTTTTTCACACCTCTTTTTGTATTACACTCTTATAAGAATTTTTTCGCACCCCTTTTCGTATATATTCCGTCCACTTGCTTACATTTTTTCATTCGTTAAAGGCTATAGACTGATAGCCGAAAGCTTATGTTTGTTTTTAACCGTTTTTAACCAGAGAACGCTTTTACATTTTATTATTATTTACGTCAAAATGTTTGAGGTGGGACATACAGTTCTGATGAACAAAATATTAAGCTGCGTGATTATTACTTTTGCGTTACATCAACCTGTTTGAGGTGTGCCACCCACCAGTGTGATGAACAAAATATTAAGCTGCGTGATTATTACTTTTACGTTACATCAAACTGTTTGAGGTGTGCCACCCACCAGTGTGATGAACAAAAAATTAAGCTGCGTGATTATTTTTTTCGCGTTACATCAAACTGTTTGAGGTGTACCACCCGCCAGTTCTGATGAACAAAATATTAAGCTGTGTGATTATTTCTTTTCGCGGGAAACCTGCCAATGTTTGCAGCAAAATGTTCGTCTATGATTGCACTTCAAGTGCAAACTAATTAGGAGATGATGCGATTTGCACCAGGGTGTTTTTGAAGCCCGTATAGTCGGCCTACTTTTTTGAGCATTTTCCCTTGGTCCCCCCTTGGCAAAATCTCAGAAAATGGCCGATTTAGGTCTCCTTGGCAAATTTGTCATAGCTCGGCTCTCCGGGCACTTATGGAGGCGCAGTTTGCAGCAAAATGTTCGTCTATGATTGCACTTCAAGCGCATACTAACTAGGAGATGATGCAATTTGCGACAGGGTGTTTTTGAAGCCCGTATAGTCGGCCTACTTTTTTGAGCATTTTCCCTTGGTTCCCCCTTGGCAAAATCTCAGAAAATGGCCGATTTAGGTCTCCTTGGCAAATTTGTCATAGCTCGGCTCTCCGGGCACTTATGGAGGCGCAGTTTGCAGCAAAATGTTCGTCTATGATTGCACTTCAAGTGCATACTAATAAGGAGATGATGCGATTTGCGCCAGGGTGTTTTTGAAGCCCGTATAGTCGGCCTACTTTTTTGAGCATTTTCCCTTGGTTCCCCCTTGGCAAAATCTCAGAAAATGGCCGATTTAGGTCTCCTTGGCAAATTTGTCATAGCTCGGCTCTCCGGGCACTTATGGAGGTGCAGTTTGCAGCAAAATGTTCGTCTATGATTGCACTTCAAGTGCATACTAATTAGGAGATGATGCGATTTGCGCCAGGGTGTTTTTGAAGCCCGTATAGTCGGCCTACTTTTTTGAGCATTTTCCCTTGGTCCCCCCTTGGCAAAATCTCAGAAAATGGCCGATTTAGGTCTCCTTGGCAAATTTGTCATAGCTCGGCTCTCCGGGCACTTATGGAGGCGCAGTTTGCAGCAAAATGTTCGTCTATGATTGCACTTTAAGTGCATACTAATTAGGAGATGATGCGATTTGCGCCAGGGTGTTTTAGAAGCCCGTATAGTCGGCCTACTTTTTTGAGCATTTTCCCTTGGTCCCCCCTTGGCAAAATCTCAGAAAATGGCCGATTTAGGTCTCCTTGGCAAATTTGTCATAGCTCGGCTCTCCGGGCACTTATGGAGGCGCAGTTTGCAGCAAAATGTTCGTCTATGATTGCACTTCAAGTGCATACTAATTAGGAGATGATGCGATTTGCGCCAGGGTGTTTTTGAAGCCCGTATAGTCGGCCTACTTTTTTGAGCATTTTCCCTTGGTCCCCGCTTGGCAAAATCACAGAAAATGGCCGATTTAGGTCTCCTTGGCAAATTTGTCATAGCTCGGCTCTCCGGGCACTTATGGAGGCGCAGTTTGCAGCAAAATGTTCGTCTATGATTGCACTTCAAGTGCATACAACTTAGGAGATGATGCGATTTGCGCCAGGGTGTTTTTGAAGCCCGTATAGTCGGCCTACTTTTTTGAGCATTTTCCCTTGGTCCCCCCTTGGCAAAATCTCAGAAAATGGCCGATTTAGGCCTCCTTGGCAAATTTGTCATAGCTCGGCTCTCCGGGAACTTATGGAGGCGCAGTTTGCAGCAAAATGTTCGTCTATGATTGCACCTCAAGTGCATACTAATTAGGAGATGATGCGATTTGCGCCAGGGTGTTTTTGAAGCCCGTATAGTCGGCCTACTTTTTTGAGCATTTTCCCTTGGTCCCCCCTTGGCAAAATCTCAGAAAATGGCCGATTTAGGTCTCCTTGGCAAATTTGTCATAGCTCGGCTCTCCGGGCACTTATGGAGGCGCAGTTTGCAGCAAAATGTTCGTCTATAATTGCACTTCAAGTGCATACTAATTAGGAGATGATGCGATTTGCGCCAGGGTGTTTTAGAAGCCCGTATAGTCGGCCTACTTTTTTGAGCATTTTCCCTTGGTCCCCCCTTGGCAAAATCTCAGAAAATGGCCGATTTAGGTCTCCTTGGCAAATTTGTCATAGCTCGGCTCTCCGGGCACTTATGGAGGCGCAGTTTGCAGCAAAATGTTCGTCTATGATTGCACTTCAAGTGCATACTAATTAGGAGATGATGCGATTTGCGCCAGGGTGTTTTTGAAGCCCGTATAGTCGGCCTACTTTTTTGAGCATTTTCCCTTGGTCCCCCCTTGGCAAAATCTCAGAAAATGGCCGATTTAGGTCTCCTTGGCAAATTTGTCATAGCTCGGCTCTCCGGGCACTTATGGAGGCGCAGTTTGCAGCAAAATGTTCGTCTATGATTGCACTTCAAGTGCATACTACTTAAGAGATGATGTGATTTGCGCCAGGGTGTTTTTGAAGCCCGTATAGTCGGCCTACTTTTTTGAGCATTTTCCCTTGGTCCCCCCTTGGCAAAATCTCAGAAAATGGCCGATTTAGGTCTCCTTGGCAAATTTGTCATAGCTCGGCTCTCCGGGCACTTATGGAGGCGCAGTTTGCAGCAAAATGTTCGTCTATGATTGCACCTCAAGTGCATACTAATTAGAAGATGATGCGATTTTCGCCAGGGTGTTTTTGAAGCCCGTATAGTCGGCCTACTTTTTTGAGCATTTTCCCTTGGTCCCCTCTTGGCAAAATCTCAGAAAATGGCCGATTTAGGTCTCCTTGGCAAATTTGTCATAGCTCGGTTCTCCGGGCACTTATGGAGGCGCAGTTTCCAGCAAAATGTTCGTCTATGATTGCACTTCAAGTGCATACTAATTAGGAGATGATGCGATTTGCGTCAGGCTGTTTTTGAAGCCCGTATAGTCGGCCTACTTTTTTGAGCATTTTCCCTTGGTTCCCGCTTGGCAAAATCTCAGAAAATGGCCGATTTAGGTCTCCTTGGCAAATTTGTCATAGCTCGGCTCTCCGGGCACTTATGGAGGCGCAGTTTGCAGCAAAATGTTCGTCTATGATTGCACTTCAAGTGCATACTACTTAAGAGATGATGTGATTTGCGCCAGGGTATTTTTGAAGCCCGTATAGTCGGCCTACTTTTTTGAGCATTTTCCCTTGGTCCCCCCTTGGCAAAATCTCAGAAAATGGCCGATTTAGGTCTCCTTGGCAAATTTGTCATAGCTCGGCTCTCCGGGCACTTATGGAGGCGCAGTTTGCAGCAAAATGTTCGTCTATGATTGCACCTCAAGTGCATACTAATTAGGAGATAATGCGATTTTCGCCAGGGTTTTTTTGAAGCCCGTATAGTCGGCCTACTTTTTTGAGCATTTTCCCTTGGTCCCCCCTTGGCAAAATCTCAGAAAATGGCCGATTTAGGTCTCCTTGGCAAATTTGTCATAGCTCGGCTCTCCGGGCACTTATGGAGGCGCAGTTTGCAGCAAAATGTTCGTCTATGATTGCACTTCAAGTGCATACTACTTAAGAGATGATGTGATTTGCGCCAGGGTATTTTTGAAGCCCGTATAGTCGGCCTACTTTTTTGAGCATTTTCCCTTGGTCCCCCCTTGGCAAAATCTCAGAAAATGGCCGATTTAGGTCTCCTTGGCAAATTTGTCATAGCTCGGCTCTCCGGGCACTTATGGAGGCGCAGTTTGCAGCAAAATGTTCGTCTATGATTGCACCTCAAGTGCATACTAATTAGGAGATAATGCGATTTTCGCCAGGGTTTTTTTGAAGCCCGTATAGTCGGCCTACTTTTTTGAGCATTTTCCCTTGGTCCCCCCTTGGCAAAATCTCAGAAAATGGCCGATTTAGGTCTCCTTGGCAAATTTGTCATAGCTCGGCTCTCCGGGCACTTATGGAGGCGCAGTTTGCAGCAAAATGTTCGTCTATGATTGCACTTCAAGTGCATACTAATTAGGAGATGATGCGATTTGCGCCAGGGTGTTTTTCAAGCCCGTATAGTCGGCCTACTTTTTTGAGCATTTTCCCTTGGTCCCCCCTTGGCAAAATCTCAGAAAATGGCCGATTTAGGTCTCCTTGGCAAATTTGTCATAGCTCGGCTCTCCGGGTACTTATGGAGGCGCAGTTTGCAGCAAAATGTTCGTCTATGATTGCACTTCAAGTGCATACTAATTAGGAGATGATGCAATTTGCGCCAGGGTGTTTTTGAAGCCCGTATAGTCGGCCTACTTTTTTGAGCATTTTCCCTTGGTCCCCCCTTGGCAAAATCTCAGAAAATGGCCGATTTAGGTCTCCTTGGCAAATTTGTCATAGCTCGGCTCTCCGGGCACTTATGGAGGCGCAGTTTGCAGCAAAATGTTCGTCTATGATTGCACTTCAAGTGCATACTAATTAGGAGATGATGCGATTTGCGCCAGGGTGTTTTTCAAGCCCGTATAGTCGGCCTACTTTTTTGAGCATTTTCCCTTGGTCCCCCCTTGGCAAAATCTCAGAAAATGGCCGATTTAGGTCTCCTTGGCAAATTTGTCATAGCTCGGCTCTCCGGGAACTTATGGAGGCGCAGTTTGCAGCAAAATGTTCGTCTATGATTGCACTTCAAGTGCATACTAATTAGGAGATGATGCAATTTGCGCCAGGGTGTTTTTGAAGCCCGTATAGTCGACCTACTTTTTTGAGCATTTTCCCTTGGTCCCCCCTTGGCAAAATCTCAGAAAATGGCCGATTTAGGTCTCCTTGGCAAATTTGTCATAGCTCGGCTCTCCGGGCACTTATGGAGGCGCAGTTTGCAGCAAAATGTTCGTCTATGATTGCACTTCAAGTGCATACTAATTAGGAGATGATGCGATTTGCGCCAGGGTGTTTTTGAAGCCCGTATAGTCGGCCTACTTTTTTGAGCATTTTCCCTTGGTCCCCCCTTGGCAAAATCTCAGAAAATGGCCGATTTAGGTCTCCTTGGCAAATTTGTCATAGCTCGGCTCTCCGGGCACTTATGGAGGCGCAGTTTGCAGCAAAATGTTCGTCTATGATTGCACTTCAAGTGCATACTAATTAGGAGATGATGCAATTTGCGCCAGGGTGTTTTTGAAGCCCGTATAGTCGGCCTACTTTTTTGAGCATTTTCCCTTGGTCCCCCCTTGGCAAAATCTGAGAAAATGGCCGATTTAGGTCTCCTTGGCAAATTTGTCATAGCTCGGCTCTCCGGGCACTTATGGAGGCGCAGTTTGCAGCAAAATGTTCGTCTATGATTGCACTTCAAGTGCATACTAATTAGGAGATGATGCGATTTGCGCCAGGGTGTTTTTGAAGCCCGTATAGTCGGCCTACTTTTTTGAGCATTTTCCCTTGGTCCCCCCTTGGCAAAATCTCAGAAAATGGCCGATTTAGGTCTCCTTGGCAAATTTGTCATAGCTCGGCTCTCCGGGCACTTATGGAGGCGCAGTTTGCAGCAAAATGTTCGTCTATGATTGCACTTCAAGTGCATACTAATTAGGAGATGATGCAATTTGCGCCAGGGTGTTTTTGAAGCCCGTATAGTCGGCCTACTTTTTTGAGCATTTTCCCTTGGTCCCCCCTTGGCAAAATCTCAGAAAATGGCCGATTTAGGTCTCCTTGGCAAATTTGTCATAGCTCGGCTCTCCGGGCACTTATGGAGGCGCAGTTTGCAGCAAAACGTTTGTCTATGATTGCACTTCAAGTGCATACTAATGAGGAGATGATGCGATTTGCGCCAGGGTGTTTTTCAAGCCCGTATAGTCGGCCTACTTTTTTGAGCATTTTCCTTTGGTTCCCCCTTGGCAAAATCTCAGAAAATGGCCGATTTAGGTGTCCTTGGCAAATTTGTCATAACTCGGCTCTACGGGCACTTTTGGAGCCGCGGTTTGCAGCAAAATGTTCTCCTATGATTGCACTTCAAGCGCATACCAATTAGGAGATGATGCAATTTGCGCTAGGGTGTTTTTGAAGCCCCTATAGTCGGCCTACTTTTTTGGGCATTTTCCCTTGGTCCCCCCTTGGCAAAATCTCAGAAAATGGCCGATTTAGGTGTCCTTGGCAAATTTGTCATAACTCGGCTCTACGGGCACTTTTGGAGCCGCGGTTTGCAGCAAAATGTTCTCCTATGATTGCACTTCAAGCGCATACCAATTAGGAGATGATGCAATTTGCGCTAGGGTGTTTTTGAAGCCCCTATAGTCGGCCTACTTTTTTGGGCATTTTCCCTTGGTCCCCCCTTGGCAAAATCTCAGCTTCAAGTGCATTCTAATTAGGAGATGATGCGATTTGCGCCAGGTTGTTATTGAAGCCCCCATAGTCGGCCTACTTTTTTGGCCATTTTGCCTGGTCCCCCTTGGCAAAATCTCAGAAAATGGCCGATTTAGGTGTCTTTGCCAAATTTGTTCTCCTATGTTATAGTCGGCCTACTTTTTTGGCCATTTTGCCTTGGTCCCCCCTTGGCAAAATCTCAGAAAATGGCCGATTTAGGTGTCTTTGCCAAATTTGTCATAACTCTGCTCTACGGACACTTATGGAGCCGCGGTTTGCAGCAAAATGTTCTCCTATGTTTGCACTTCAAGTGCATTCTAATTAGGAGATGATGCGATTTGCGCCAGGGTGTTTTTGAAGCCCCCATAGTCGGCCTACTTTTTTGGCCATTTTGCCTTGGTCCCCCCTTGGCAAAATCTCAGAAAATGGCCGATTTAGGTGTCTTTGCCAAATTTGTCATAACTCTGCTCTACGGACACTTATGGAGCCGCGGTTTGCAGCAAAATGTTCTCCTATGTTTGCACTTCAAGTGCATTCTAATTAGGAGATGATGCGATTTGCGCCAGGGTGTTTTTGAAGCCCCCATAGTCGGCCTACTTTTTTGGCCATTTTGCCTTGGTCCCCCCTTGGCAAAATCTCAGAAAATGGCCGATTTAGGTGTCTTTGCCAAATTTGTCATAACTCTGCTCTACGGACACTTATGGAGCCGCGGTTTGCAGCAAAATGTTCTCCTATGTTTGCACTTCAAGTGCATTCTAATTAGGAGATGATGCGATTTGCGCCAGGGTGTTTTTGAAGCCCCCATAGTCGGCCTACTTTTTTGGCCATTTTGCCTTGGTCCCCCCTTGGCAAAATCTCAGAAAATGGCCGATTTAGGTGTCTTTGCCAAATTTGTCATAACTCTGCTCTACGGACACTTATGGAGCCGCGGTTTGCAGCAAAATGTTCTCCTATGTTTGCACTTCAAGTGCATTCTAATTAGGAGATGATGCGATTTGCGCCAGGGTGTTTTTGAAGCCCCCATAGTCGGCCTACTTTTTTGGCCATTTTGCCTTGGTCCCCCCTTGGCAAAATCTCAGAAAATGGCCGATTTAGGTGTCTTTGCCAAATTTGTCATAACTCTGCTCTACGGACACTTATGGAGCCGCGGTTTGCAGCAAAATGTTCTCCTATGTTTGCACTTCAAGTGCATTCTAATTAGGAGATGATGCGATTTGCGCCAGGGTGTTTTTGAAGCCCCCATAGTCGGCCTACTTTTTTGGCCATTTTGCCTTGGTCCCCCCTTGGCAAAATCTCAGAAAATGGCCGATTTAGGTGTCTTTGCCAAATTTGTCATAACTCTGCTCTACGGACACTTATGGAGCCGCGGTTTGCAGCAAAATGTTCTCCTATGTTTGCACTTCAAGTGCATTCTAATTAGGAGATGATGCGATTTGCGCCAGGGTGTTTTTGAAGCCCCCATAGTCGGCCTACTTTTTTGGCCATTTTGCCTTGGTCCCCCCTTGGCAAAATCTCAGAAAATGGCCGATTTAGGTGTCTTTGCCAAATTTGTCATAACTCTGCTCTACGGACACTTATGGAGCCGCGGTTTGCAGCAAAATGTTCTCCTATGTTTGCACTTCAAGTGCATTCTAATTAGGAGATGATGCGATTTGCGCCAGGGTGTTTTTGAAGCCCCCATAGTCGGCCTACTTTTTTGGCCATTTTGCCTTGGTCCCCCCTTGGCAAAATCTCAGAAAATGGCCGATTTAGGTGTCTTTGCCAAATTTGTCATAACTCTGCTCTACGGACACTTATGGAGCCGCGGTTTGCAGCAAAATGTTCTCCTATGTTTGCACTTCAAGTGCATTCTAATTAGGAGATGATGCGATTTGCGCCAGGGTGTTTTTGAAGCCCCCATAGTCGGCCTACTTTTTTGGCCATTTTGCCTTGGTCCCCCCTTGGCAAAATCTCAGAAAATGGCCGATTTAGGTGTCTTTGCCAAATTTGTCATAACTCTGCTCTACGGACACTTATGGAGCCGCGGTTTGCAGCAAAATGTTCTCCTATGTTTGCACTTCAAGTGCATTCTAATTAGGAGATGATGCGATTTGCGCCAGGGTGTTTTTGAAGCCCCCATAGTCGGCCTACTTTTTTGGCCATTTTGCCTTGGTCCCCCCTTGGCAAAATCTCAGAAAATGGCCGATTTAGGTGTCTTTGCCAAATTTGTCATAACTCTGCTCTACGGACACTTATGGAGCCGCGGTTTGCAGCAAAATGTTCTCCTATGTTTGCACTTCACATAACTCTCTCTACGGACACTTATGGAGCCGCGGTTTGCAGCAAATGTTCCCTATGTTGCACTTCAAGTGCATTCTAATTAGAGATGAGCGATGCCCAGTGTGAAGCCCCCATAGTCGCCTACTTTTTGGGAGCCAGTGTATCAACGCAAAGTACTCATAACTCTGCTCTACGGACACTTATGGAGCCGCGGTTTGCAGCAAAATGTTCTCCTATGTTTGCACTTCAAGTGCATTCTAATTAGGAGATGATGCGATTTGCGCCAGGGTGTTTTTGAAGCCCCCATAGTCGGCCTACTTTTTTGGCCATTTTGCCTTGGTCCCCCTTGGCAAAATCTCAAATGGCCGATTTAGGTGTCTTTGCCAAATTTGTCATAACTCCGGACACTTATGGAGCCGCGGTTTGCAGCAAAATGTTCTCCTATGTTTGCACTTCAAGTGCATTCTAATTAGGAGATGATGCGATTTGCGCCAGGGTGTTTTTGAAGCCCCCATAGTCAGCCTACTTTTTTGGCCATTTTGCCTTGGTCCCCCCTTGGCAAAATCTCAGAAAATGGCCGATTTAGGTGTCTTTGCCAAATTTGTCATAACTCTGCTCTACGGACACTTATGGAGCCGCGGTTTGCAGCAAAATGTTCTCCTATGTTTGCACTTCAAGTGCATTCTAATTAGGAGATGATGCGATTTGCGCCAGGGTGTTTTTGAAGCCCCCATAGTCGGCCTACTTTTTTGGCCATTTTGCCTTGGTCCCCCCTTGGCAAAATCTCAGAAAATGGCCGATTTAGGTGTCTTTGCCAAATTTGTCATAACTCTGCTCTACGGACACTTATGGAGCCGCGGTTTGCAGCAAAATGTTCTCCTATGTTTGCACTTCAAGTGCATTCTAATTAGGAGATGATGCGATTTGCGCCAGGGTGTTTTTGAAGCCCCCATAGTCGGCCTACTTTTTTGGCCATTTTGCCTTGGTCCCCCCTTGGCAAAATCTCAGAAAATGGCCGATTTAGGTGTCTTTGCCAAATTTGTCATAACTCTGCTCTACGGACACTTATGGAGCCGCGGTTTGCAGCAAAATGTTCTCCTATGTTTGCACTTCAAGTGCATTCTAATTAGGAGATGATGCGATTTGCGCCAGGGTGTTTTTGAAGCCCCCATAGTCAGCCTACTTTTTTGGCCATTTTGCCTTGGTCCCCCCTTGGCAAAATCTCAGAAAATGGCCGATTTAGGTGTCTTTGCCAAATTTGTCATAACTCTGCTCTACGGACACTTATGGAGCCGCGGTTTGCAGCAAAATGTTCTCCTATGTTTGCACTTCAAGTGCATTCTAATTAGGAGATGATGCGATTTGCGCCAGGGTGTTTTTGAAGCCCCCATAGTCGGCCTACTTTTTTGGCCATTTTGCCTTGGTCCCCCCTTGGCAAAATCTCAGAAAATGGCCGATTTAGGTGTCTTTGCCAAATTTGTCATAACTCTGCTCTACGGACACTTATGGAGCCGCGGTTTGCAGCAAAATGTTCTCCTATGTTTGCACTTCAAGTGCATTCTAATTAGGAGATGATGCGATTTGCGCCAGGGTGTTTTTGAAGCCCCCATAGTCGGCCTACTTTTTTGGCCATTTTGCCTTGGTCCCCCCTTGGCAAAATCTCAGAAAATGGCCGATTTAGGTGTCTTTGCCAAATTTGTCATAACTCTGCTCTACGGACACTTATGGAGCCGCGGTTTGCAGCAAAATGTTCTCCTATGTTTGCACTTCAAGTGCATTCTAATTAGGAGATGATGCGATTTGCGCCAGGGTGTTTTTGAAGCCCCCATAGTCGGCCTACTTTTTTGGCCATTTTGCCTTGGTCCCCCCTTGGCAAAATCTCAGAAAATGGCCGATTTAGGTGTCTTTGCCAAATTTGTCATAACTCTGCTCTACGGACACTTATGGAGCCGCGGTTTGCAGCAAAATGTTCTCCTATGTTTGCACTTCAAGTGCATTCTAATTAGGAGATGATGCGATTTGCGCCAGGGTGTTTTTGAAGCCCCCATAGTCGGCCTACTTTTTTGGCCATTTTGCCTTGGTCCCCCCTTGGCAAAATCTCAGAAAATGGCCGATTTAGGTGTCTTTGCCAAATTTGTCATAACTCTGCTCTACGGACACTTATGGAGCCGCGGTTTGCAGCAAAATGTTCTCCTATGTTTGCACTTCAAGTGCATTCTAATTAGGAGATGATGCGATTTGCGCCAGGGTGTTTTTGAAGCCCCCATAGTCGGCCTACTTTTTTGGCCATTTTGCCTTGGTCCCCCCTTGGCAAAATCTCAGAAAATGGCCGATTTAGGTGTCTTTGCCAAATTTGTCATAACTCTGCTCTACGGACACTTATGGAGCCGCGGTTTGCAGCAAAATGTTCTCCTATGTTTGCACTTCAAGTGCATTCTAATTAGGAGATGATGCGATTTGCGCCAGGGTGTTTTTGAAGCCCCCATAGTCGGCCTACTTTTTTGGCCATTTTGCCTTGGTCCCCCCTTGGCAAAATCTCAGAAAATGGCCGATTTAGGTGTCTTTGCCAAATTTGTCATAACTCTGCTCTACGGACACTTATGGAGCCGCGGTTTGCAGCAAAATGTTCTCCTATGTTTGCACTTCAAGTGCATTCTAATTAGGAGATGATGCGATTTGCGCCAGGGTGTTTTTGAAGCCCCCATAGTCGGCCTACTTTTTTGGCCATTTTGCCTTGGTCCCCCCTTGGCAAAATCTCAGAAAATGGCCGATTTAGGTGTCTTTGCCAAATTTGTCATAACTCTGCTCTACGGACACTTATGGAGCCGCGGTTTGCAGCAAAATGTTCTCCTATGTTTGCACTTCAAGTGCATTCTAATTAGGAGATGATGCGATTTGCGCCAGGGTGTTTTTGAAGCCCCCATAGTCGGCCTACTTTTTTGGCCATTTTGCCTTGGTCCCCCCTTGGCAAAATCTCAGAAAATGGCCGATTTAGGTGTCTTTGCCAAATTTGTCATAACTCTGCTCTACGGACACTTATGGAGCCGCGGTTTGCAGCAAAATGTTCTCCTATGTTTGCACTTCAAGTGCATTCTAATTAGGAGATGATGCGATTTGCGCCAGGGTGTTTTTGAAGCCCCCATAGTCGGCCTACTTTTTTGGCCATTTTGCCTTGGTCCCCCCTTGGCAAAATCTCAGAAAATGGCCGATTTAGGTGTCTTTGCCAAATTTGTCATAACTCTGCTCTACGGACACTTATGGAGCCGCGGTTTGCAGCAAAATGTTCTCCTATGTTTGCACTTCAAGTGCATTCTAATTAGGAGATGATGCGATTTGCGCCAGGGTGTTTTTGAAGCCCCCATAGTCGGCCTACTTTTTTTGGCCATTTTGCCTTGGTCCCCCCTTGGCAAAATCTCAGAAAATGGCCCGATTTAGGTGTCTTTGCCAAATTTGTCATAACTCTGCTCTACGGACACTTATGGAGCCGCGGTTTGCAGCAAAATGTTCTCCTATGTTTGCACTTCAAGTGCATTCTAATTAGGAGATGATGCGATTTGCGCCAGGGTGTTTTTGAAGCCCCCATAGTCGGCCTACTTTTTTGGCCATTTTGCCTTGGTCCCCCCTTGGCAAAATCTCAGAAAATGGCCGATTTAGGTGTCTTTGCCAAATTTGTCATAACTCTGCTCTACGGACACTTATGGAGCCGCGGTTTGCAGCAAAATGTTCTCCTATGTTTGCACTTCAAGTGCATTCTAATTAGGAGATGATGCGATTTGCGCCAGGGTGTTTTTGAAGCCCCCATAGTCGGCCTACTTTTTTGGCCATTTTGCCTTGGTCCCCCCTTGGCAAAATCTCAGAAAATGGCCGATTTAGGTGTCTTTGCCAAATTTGTCATAACTCTGCTCTACGGACACTTATGGAGCCGCGGTTTGCAGCAAAATGTTCTCCTATGTTTGCACTTCAAGTGCATTCTAATTAGGAGATGATGCGATTTGCGCCAGGGTGTTTTTGAAGCCCCCATAGTCGGCCTACTTTTTTGGCCATTTTGCCTTGGTCCCCCCTTGGCAAAATCTCAGAAAATGGCCGATTTAGGTGTCTTTGCCAAATTTGTCATAACTCTGCTCTACGGACACTTATGGAGCCGCGGTTTGCAGCAAAATGTTCTCCTATGTTTGCACTTCAAGTGCATTCTAATTAGGAGATGATGCGATTTGCGCCAGGGTGTTTTTGAAGCCCCCATAGTCAGCCTACTTTTTTGGCCATTTTGCCTTGGTCCCCCCTTGGCAAAATCTAAGAAAATGGCCGATTTAGGTGTCTTTGCCAAATTTGTCATAACTCTGCTCTACGGACACTTATGGAGCCGCGGTTTGCAGCAAAATGTTCTCCTATGTTTGCACTTCAAGTGCATTCTAATTAGGAGATGATGCGATTTGCGCCAGGGTGTTTTTGAAGCCCCCATAGTCGGCCTACTTTTTTGGCCATTTTGCCTTGGTCCCCCCTTGGCAAAATCTCAGAAAATGGCCGATTTAGGTGTCTTTGCCAAATTTGTCATAACTCTGCTCTACGGACACTTATGGAGCCGCGGTTTGCAGCAAAATGTTCTCCTATGTTTGCACTTCAAGTGCATTCTAATTAGGAGATGATGCGATTTGCGCCAGGGTGTTTTTGAAGCCCCCATAGTCGGCCTACTTTTTTGGCCATTTTGCCTTGGTCCCCCCTTGGCAAAATCTCAGAAAATGGCCGATTTAGGTGTCTTTGCCAAATTTGTCATAACTCTGCTCTACGGACACTTATGGAGCCGCGGTTTGCAGCAAAATGTTCTCCTATGTTTGCACTTCAAGTGCATTCTAATTAGGAGATGATGCGATTTGCGCCAGGGTGTTTTTGAAGCCCCCATAGTCGGCCTACTTTTTTGGCCATTTTGCCTTGGTCCCCCCTTGGCAAAATCTCAGAAAATGGCCGATTTAGGTGTCTTTGCCAAATTTGTCATAACTCTGCTCTACGGACACTTATGGAGCCGCGGTTTGCAGCAAAATGTTCTCCTATGTTTGCACTTCAAGTGCATTCTAATTAGGAGATGATGCCATTTGCGCCAGGGTGTTTTTGAAGCCCCCATAGTCAGCCTACTTTTTTGGCCATTTTGCCTTGGTCCCCCCTTGGCAAAATCTCAGAAAATGGCCGATTTAGGTGTCTTTGCCAAATTTGTCATAACTCTGCTCTACGGACACTTATGGAGCCGCGGTTTGCAGCAAAATGTTCTCCTATGTTTGCACTTCAAGTGCATTCTAATTACGAGATGATGCGATTTGCGCCAGGGTGTTTTTGAAGCCCCCATAGTCAGCCTACTTTTTTGGCCATTTTGCCTTGGTCCCCCCTTGGCAAAATCTAAGAAAATGGCCGATTTAGGTGTCTTTGCCAAATTTGTCATAACTCTGCTCTACGGACACTTATGGAGCCGCGGTTTGCAGCAAAATGTTCTCCTATGTTTGCACTTCAAGTGCATTCTAATTAGGAGATGATGCGATTTGCGCCAGGGTGTTTTTGAAGCCCCCATAGTCAGCCTACTTTTTTGGCCATTTTGCCTTGGTCCCCCCTTGGCAAAATCTCAGAAAATGGCCGATTTAGGTGTCTTTGCCAAATTTGTCATAACTCTGCTCTACGGAAACTTATGGAGCCGCGGTTTGCAGCAAAATGTTCTCCTATGTTTGCACTTCAAGTGCATTCTAATTAGGAGATGATGCGATTTGCGCCAGGGTGTTTTTGAAGCCCCCATAGTCGGCCTACTTTTTTGGCCATTTTGCCTTGGTCCCCCCTTGGCAAAATCTCAGAAAATGGCCGATTTAGGTGTCTTTGCCAAATTTGTCATAACTCTGCTCTACGGACACTTATGGAGCCGCGGTTTGCAGCAAAATGTTCTCCTATGTTTGCACTTCAAGTGCATTCTAATTAGGAGATGATGCGATTTGCGCCAGGGTGTTTTTGAAGCCCCCATAGTCGGCCTACTTTTTTGGCCATTTTGCCTTGGTCCCCCCTTGGCAAAATCTCAGAAAATGGCCGATTTAGGTGTCTTTGCCAAATTTGTCATAACTCTGCTCTACGGAAACTTATGGAGCCGCGGTTTGCAGCAAAATGTTCTCCTATGTTTGCACTTCAAGTGCATTCTAATTAGGAGATGATGCGATTTGCGCCAGGGTGTTTTTGAAGCCCCCATAGTCGGCCTACTTTTTTGGCCATTTTGCCTTGGTCCCCCCTTGGCAAAATCTCAGAAAATGGCCGATTTAGGTGTCTTTGCCAAATTTGTCATAACTCTGCTCTACGGACACTTATGGAGCCGCGGTTTGCAGCAAAATGTTCTCCTATGTTTGCACTTCAAGTGCATTCTAATTAGGAGATGATGCAATTTGCGCCAGGGTGTTTTTGAAGCCCCCATAGTCGGCCTACTTTTTTGGCCATTTTGCCTTGGTCCCCCCTTGGCAAAATCTCAGAAAATGGCCGATTTAGGTGTCTTTGCCAAATTTGTCATAACTCTGCTCTACGGAAACTTATGGAGCCGCGGTTTGCAGCAAAATGTTCTCCTATGTTTGCACTTCAAGTGCATTCTAATTAGGAGATGATGCGATTTGCGCCAGGGTGTTTTTGAAGCCCCCATAGTCGGCCTACTTTTTTGGCCATTTTGCCTTGGTCCCCCCTTGGAAAAATCTCAGAAAATGGCCGATTTAGGTGTCTTTGCCAAATTTGTCATAACTCTGCTCTACGGACACTTATGGAGCCGCGGTTTGCAGCAAAATGTTCTCCTATGTTTGCACTTCAAGTGCATTCTAATTAGGAGATGATGCGATTTGCGCCAGGGTGTTTTTGAAGCCCCCATAGTCGGCCTACTTTTTTGGCCATTTTGCCTTGGTCCCCCCTTGGCAAAATCTCAGAAAATGGCCGATTTAGGTGTCTTTGCCAAATTTGTCATAACTCTGCTCTACGGACACTTATGGAGCCGCGGTTTGCAGCAAAATGTTCTCCTATGTTTGCACTTCAAGTGCATTCTAATTAGGAGATGATGCAATTTGCGCCAGGGTGTTTTTGAAGCCCCCATAGTCGGCCTACTTTTTTGGCCATTTTGCCTTGGTCCCCCCTTGGCAAAATCTCAGAAAATGGCCGATTTAGGTGTCTTTGCCAAATTTGTCATAACTCTGCTCTACGGACACTTATGGAGCCGCGGTTTGCAGCAAAATGTTCTCCTATGTTTGCACTTCAAGTGCATTCTAATTAGGAGATGATGCGATTTGCGCCAGGGTGTTTTTGAAGCCCCCATAGTCGGCCTACTTTTTTGGCCATTTTGCCTTGGTCCCCCCTTGGCAAAATCTAAGAAAATGGCCGATTTAGGTGTCTTTGCCAAATTTGTCATAACTCTGCTCTACGGACACTTATGGAGCCGCGGTTTGCAGCAAAATGTTCTCCTATGTTTGCACTTCAAGTGCATTCTAATTAGGAGATGATGCAATTTGCGCCAGGGTGTTTTTGAAGCCCCCATAGTCGGCCTACTTTTTTGGCCATTTTGCCTTGGTCCCCCC
The DNA here is from genome assembly GCA_964020085.1 of Micromussa lordhowensis. NCBI lineage: Eukaryota > Metazoa > Cnidaria > Anthozoa > Scleractinia > Lobophylliidae > Micromussa > Micromussa lordhowensis. Next base: position 32,227,577 of record OZ026596.1, on the reverse strand, counting down.
TTGGCAAAATCTCAGAAAATGGCCGATTTAGGTGTCTTTGCCAAATTTGTCATAACTCTGCTCTACGGACACTTATGGAGCCGCGGTTTGCAGCAAAATGTTCTCCTATGTTTGCACTTCAAGTGCATTCTAATTAGGAGATGATGCGATTTGCGCCAGGGTGTTTTTGAAGCCCCCATAGTCAGCCTACTTTTTTGGCCATTTTGCCTTGGTCCCCCCTTGGCAAAATCTAAGAAAATGGCCGATTTAGGTGTCTTTGCCAAATTTGTCATAACTCTGCTCTACGGACACTTATGGAGCCGCGGTTTGCAGCAAAATGTTCTCCTATGTTTGCACTTCAAGTGCATTCTAATTAGGAGATGATGCGATTTGCGCCAGGGTGTTTTTGAAGCCCCCATAGTCGGCCTACTTTTTTGGCCATTTTGCCTTGGTCCCCCCTTGGCAAAATCTCAGAAAATGGCCGATTTAGGTGTCTTTGCCAAATTTGTCATAACTCTGCTCTACGGAAACTTATGGAGCCGCAGTTTGCAGCAAAATGTTCTCCTATGTTTGCACTTCAAGTGCATTCTAATTAGGAGATGATGCGATTTGCGCCAGGGTGTTTTTGAAGCCCCCATAGTCGGCCTACTTTTTTGGCCATTTTGCCTTGGTCCCCCCTTGGCAAAATCTCAGAAAATGGCCGATTTAGGTGTCTTTGCCAAATTTGTCATAACTCTGCTCTACGGACACTTATGGAGCCGCGGTTTGCAGCAAAATGTTCTCCTATGTTTGCACTTCAAGTGCATTCTAATTAGGAGATGATGCGATTTGCGCCAGGGTGTTTTTGAAGCCCCCATAGTCGGCCTACTTTTTTGGCCATTTTGCCTTGGTCCCCCCTTGGCAAAATCTCAGAAAATGGCCGATTTAGGTGTCTTTGCCAAATTTGTCATAACTCTGCTCTACGGAAACTTATGGAGCCGCGGTTTGCAGCAAAATGTTCTCCTATGTTTGCACTTCAAGTGCATTCTAATTAGGAGATGATGCGATTTGCGCCAGGGTGTTTTTGAAGCCCCCATAGTCGGCCTACTTTTTTGGCCATTTTGCCTTGGTCCCCCCTTGGAAAAATCTCAGAAAATGGCCGATTTAGGTGTCTTTGCCAAATTTGTCATAACTCTGCTCTACGGACACTTATGGAGCCGCGGTTTGCAGCAAAATGTTCTCCTATGTTTGCACTTCAAGTGCATTCTAATTAGGAGATGATGCGATTTGCGCCAGGGTGTTTTTGAAGCCCCCATAGTCGGCCTACTTTTTTGGCCATTTTGCCTTGGTCCCCCCTTGGCAAAATCTCAGAAAATGGCCGATTTAGGTGTCTTTGCCAAATTTGTCATAACTCTGCTCTACGGACACTTATGGAGCCGCGGTTTGCAGCAAAATGTTCTCCTATGTTTGCACTTCAAGTGCATTCTAATTAGGAGATGATGCAATTTGCGCCAGGGTGTTTTTGAAGCCCCCATAGTCGGCCTACTTTTTTGGCCATTTTGCCTTGGTCCCCCCTTGGCAAAATCTCAGAAAATGGCCGATTTAGGTGTCTTTGCCAAATTTGTCATAACTCTGCTCTACGGACACTTATGGAGCCGCGGTTTGCAGCAAAATGTTCTCCTATGTTTGCACTTCAAGTGCATTCTAATTAGGAGATGATGCGATTTGCGCCAGGGTGTTTTTGAAGCCCCCATAGTCAGCCTACTTTTTTGGCCATTTTGCCTTGGTCCCCCCTTGGCAAAATCTCAGAAAATGGCCGATTTAGGTGTCTTTGCCAAATTTGTCATAACTCTGCTCTACGGACACTTATGGAGCCGCGGTTTGCAGCAAAATGTTCTCCTATGTTTGCACTTTAAGTGCATTCTAATTAGGAGATGATGCGATTTGCGCCAGGGTGTTTTTGAAGCCCCCATAGTCGGCCTACTTTTTTGGCCATTTTGCCTTGGTCCCCCCTTGGCAAAATCTCAGAAAATGGCCGATTTAGGTGTCTTTGCCAAATTTGTCATAACTCTGCTCTACGGACACTTATGGAGCCGCGGTTTGCAGCAAAATGTTCTCCTATGTTTGCACTTCAAGTGCATTCTAATTAGGAGATGATGCGATTTGCGCCAGGGTGTTTTTGAAGCCCCCATAGTCGGCCTACTTTTTTGGCCATTTTGCCTTGGTCCCCCCTTGGCAAAATCTAAGAAAATGGCCGATTTAGGTGTCTTTGCCAAATTTGTCATAACTCTGCTCTACGGACACTTATGGAGCCGCGGTTTGCAGCAAAATGTTCTCCTATGTTTGCACTTCAAGTGCATTCTAATTAGGAGATGATGCGATTTGCGCCAGGGTGTTTTTGAAGCCCCCATAGTCGGCCTACTTTTTTGGCCATTTTGCCTTGGTCCCCCCTTGGCAAAATCTCAGAAAATGGCCGATTTAGGTGTCTTTGCCAAATTTGTCATAACTCTGCTCTACGGACACTTATGGAGCCGCGGTTTGCAGCAAAATGTTCTCCTATGTTTGCACTTCAAGTGCATTCTAATTAGGAGATGATGCGATTTGCGCCAGGGTGTTTTTGAAGCCCCCATAGTCAGCCTACTTTTTTGGCCATTTTGCCTTGGTCCCCCCTTGGCAAAATCTCAGAAAATGGCCGATTTAGGTGTCTTTGCCAAATTTGTCATAACTCTGCTCTACGGACACTTATGGAGCCGCGGTTTGCAGCAAAATGTTCTCCTATGTTTGCACTTCAAGTGCATTCTAATTAGGAGATGATGCGATTTGCGCCAGGGTGTTTTTGAAGCCCCCATAGTCGGCCTACTTTTTTGGCCATTTTGCCTTGGTCCCCCCTTGGCAAAATCTCAGAAAATGGCCGATTTAGGTGTCTTTGCCAAATTTGTCATAACTCTGCTCTACGGAAACTTATGGAGCCGCGGTTTGCAGCAAAATGTTCTCCTATGTTTGCACTTTAAGTGCATTCTAATTAGGAGATGATGCGATTTGCGCCAGGGTGTTTTTGAAGCCCCCATAGTCGGCCTACTTTTTTGGCCATTTTGCCTTGGTCCCCCCTTGGCAAAATCTCAGAAAATGGCCGATTTAGGTGTCTTTGCCAAATTTGTCATAACTCTGCTCTACGGAAACTTATGGAGCCGCGGTTTGCAGCAAAATGTTCTCCTATGTTTGCACTTCAAGTGCATTCTAATTAGGAGATGATGCGATTTGCGCCAGGGTGTTTTTGAAGCCCCCATAGTCGGCCTACTTTTTTGGCCATTTTGCCTTGGTCCCCCCTTGGCAAAATCTCAGAAAATGGCCGATTTAGGTGTCTTTGCCAAATTTGTCATAACTCTGCTCTACGGAAACTTATGGAGCCGCGGTTTGCAGCAAAATGTTCTCCTATGTTTGCACTTCAAGTGCATTCTAATTAGGAGATGATGCGATTTGCGCCAGGGTGTTTTTGAAGCCCCCATAGTCGGCCTACTTTTTTGGCCATTTTGCCTTGGTCCCCCCTTGGCAAAATCTCAGAAAATGGCCGATTTAGGTGTCTTTGCCAAATTTGTCATAACTCTGCTCTACGGAAACTTATGGAGCCGCGGTTTGCAGCAAAATGTTCTCCTATGTTTGCACTTCAAGTGCATTCTAATTAGGAGATGATGCGATTTGCGCCAGGGTGTTTTTGAAGCCCCCATAGTCGGCCTACTTTTTTGGCCATTTTGCCTTGTCCCCCCTTGGCAAAATCTCAGAAAATGGCCGATTTAGGTGTCTTTGCCAAATTTGTCATAACTCTGCTCTACGGACACTTATGGAGCCGCGGTTTGCAGCAAAATGTTCTCCTATGTTTGCACTTCAAGTGCATTCTAATTAGGAGATGATGCGATTTGCGCCAGGGTGTTTTTGAAGCCCCCATAGTCAGCCTACTTTTTTGGCCATTTTGCCTTGGTCCCCCCTTGGCAAAATCTAAGAAAATGGCCGATTTAGGTGTCTTTGCCAAATTTGTCATAACTCTGCTCTACGGAAACTTATGGAGCCGCGGTTTGCAGCAAAATGTTCTCCTATGTTTGCACTTCAAGTGCATTCTAATTAGGAGATGATGCGATTTGCGCCAGGGTGTTTTTGAAGCCCCCATAGTCGGCCTACTTTTTTTGGCCATTTTGCCTTGGTCCCCCCTTGGCAAAATCTCAGAAAATGGCCGATTTAGGTGTCTTTGCCAAATTTGTCATAACTCTGCTCTACGGACACTTATGGAGCCGCGGTTTGCAGCAAAATGTTCTCCTATGTTTGCACTTTAAGTGCATTCTAATTAGGAGATGATGCGATTTGCGCCATGGTGTTTTTGAAGCCCCCATAGTCGGCCTACTTTTTTGGCCATTTTGCCTTGGTCCCCCCTTGGCAAAATCTCAGAAAATGGCCGATTTAGGTGTCTTTGCCAAATTTGTCATAACTCTGCTCTACGGACACTTATGGAGCCGCGGTTTGCAGCAAAATGTTCTCCTATGTTTGCACTTCAAGTGCATTCTAATTAGGAGATGATGCGATTTGCGCCAGGGTGTTTTTGAAGCCCCCATAGTCGGCCTACTTTTTTGGCCATTTTGCCTTGGTCCCCCCTTGGCAAAATCTCAGAAAATGGCCGATTTAGGTGTCTTTGCCAAATTTGTCATAACTCTGCTCTACGGAAACTTATGGAGCCGCGGTTTGCAGCAAAATGTTCTCCTATGTTTGCACTTCAAGTGCATTCTAATTAGGAGATGATGCGATTTGCGCCAGGGTGTTTTTGAAGCCCCCATAGTCGGCCTACTTTTTTGGCCATTTTGCCTTGGTCCCCCCTTGGCAAAATCTCAGAAAATGGCCGATTTAGGTGTCTTTGCCAAATTTGTCATAACTCTGCTCTACGGAAACTTATGGAGCCGCGGTTTGCAGCAAAATGTTCTCCTATGTTTGCACTTCAAGTGCATTCTAATTAGGAGATGATGCGATTTGCGCCAGGGTGTTTTTGAAGCCCCCATAGTCGGCCTACTTTTTTGGCCATTTTGCCTTGTCCCCCCTTGGCAAAATCTCAGAAAATGGCCGATTTAGGTGTCTTTGCCAAATTTGTCATAACTCTGCTCTACGGACACTTATGGAGCCGCGGTTTGCAGCAAAATGTTCTCCTATGTTTGCACTTCAAGTGCATTCTAATTAGGAGATGATGCGATTTGCGCCAGGGTGTTTTTGAAGCCCCCATAGTCAGCCTACTTTTTTGGCCATTTTGCCTTGGTCCCCCCTTGGCAAAATCTAAGAAAATGGCCGATTTAGGTGTCTTTGCCAAATTTGTCATAACTCTGCTCTACGGAAACTTATGGAGCCGCGGTTTGCAGCAAAATGTTCTCCTATGTTTGCACTTCAAGTGCATTCTAATTAGGAGATGATGCGATTTGCGCCAGGGTGTTTTTGAAGCCCCCATAGTCGGCCTACTTTTTTTGGCCATTTTGCCTTGGTCCCCCCTTGGCAAAATCTCAGAAAATGGCCGATTTAGGTGTCTTTGCCAAATTTGTCATAACTCTGCTCTACGGACACTTATGGAGCCGCGGTTTGCAGCAAAATGTTCTCCTATGTTTGCACTTTAAGTGCATTCTAATTAGGAGATGATGCGATTTGCGCCATGGTGTTTTTGAAGCCCCTATAGTCGGCCTACTTTTTTGGCCATTTTGCCTTGGTCCCCCCTTGGCAAAATCTCAGAAAATGGCCGATTTAGGTGTCTTTGCCAAATTTGTCATAACTCTGCTCTACGGACACTTATGGAGCCGCGGTTTGCAGCAAAATGTTCTCCTATGTTTGCACTTCAAGTGCATTCTAATTAGGAGATGATGCGATTTGCGCCAGGGTGTTTTTGAAGCCCCCATAGTCGGCCTACTTTTTTGGCCATTTTGCCTTGGTCCCCCCTTGGCAAAATCTCAGAAAATGGCCGATTTAGGTGTCTTTGCCAAATTTGTCATAACTCTGCTCTACGGACACTTATGGAGCCGCGGTTTGCAGCAAAATGTTCTCCTATGTTTGCACTTCAAGTGCATTCTAATTAGGAGATGATGCGATTTGCGCCAGGGTGTTTTTGAAGCCCCCATAGTCAGCCTACTTTTTTGGCCATTTTGCCTTGGTCCCCCCTTGGCAAAATCTAAGAAAATGGCCGATTTAGGTGTCTTTGCCAAATTTGTCATAACTCTGCTCTACGGAAACTTATGGAGCCGCGGTTTGCAGCAAAATGTTCTCCTATGTTTGCACTTCAAGTGCATTCTAATTAGGAGATGATGCGATTTGCGCCAGGGTGTTTTTGAAGCCCCCATAGTCGGCCTACTTTTTTTGGCCATTTTGCCTTGGTCCCCCCTTGGCAAAATCTCAGAAAATGGCCGATTTAGGTGTCTTTGCCAAATTTGTCATAACTCTGCTCTACGGACACTTATGGAGCCGCGGTTTGCAGCAAAATGTTCTCCTATGTTTGCACTTTAAGTGCATTCTAATTAGGAGATGATGCGATTTGCGCCATGGTGTTTTTGAAGCCCCCATAGTCGGCCTACTTTTTTGGCCATTTTGCCTTGGTCCCCCCTTGGCAAAATCTCAGAAAATGGCCGATTTAGGTGTCTTTGCCAAATTTGTCATAACTCTGCTCTACGGACACTTATGGAGCCGCGGTTTGCAGCAAAATGTTCTCCTATGTTTGCACTTCAAGTGCATTCTAATTAGGAGATGATGCGATTTGCGCCAGGGTGTTTTTGAAGCCCCCATAGTCGGCCTACTTTTTTGGCCATTTTGCCTTGGTCCCCCCTTGGCAAAATCTCAGAAAATGGCCGATTTAGGTGTCTTTGCCAAATTTGTCATAACTCTGCTCTACGGACACTTATGGAGCCGCGGTTTGCAGCAAAATGTTCTCCTATGTTTGCACTTTAAGTGCATTCTAATTAGGAGATGATGCGATTTGCGCCATGGTGTTTTTGAAGCCCCCATAGTCGGCCTACTTTTTTGGCCATTTTGCCTTGGTCCCCCCTTGGCAAAATCTCAGAAAATGGCCGATTTAGGTGTCTTTGCCAAATTTGTCATAACTCTGCTCTACGGACACTTATGGAGCCGCGGTTTGCAGCAAAATGTTCTCCTATGTTTGCACTTCAAGTGCATTCTAATTAGGAGATGATGCGATTTGCGCCAGGGTGTTTTTGAAGCCCCCATAGTCGGCCTACTTTTTTGGCCATTTTGCCTTGGTCCCCCCTTGGCAAAATCTCAGAAAATGGCCGATTTAGGTGTCTTTGCCAAATTTGTCATAACTCTGCTCTACGGACACTTATGGAGCCGCGGTTTGCAGCAAAATGTTCTCCTATGTTTGCACTTCAAGTGCATTCTAATTAGGAGATGATGCGATTTGCGCCAGGGTGTTTTTGAAGCCCCCATAGTCGGCCTACTTTTTTGGCCATTTTGCCTTGGTCCCCCCTTGGCAAAATCTCAGAAAATGGCCGATTTAGGTGTCTTTGCCAAATTTGTCATAACTCTGCTCTACGGACACTTATGGAGCCGCGGTTTGCAGCAAAATGTTCTCCTATGTTTGCACTTTAAGTGCATTCTAATTAGGAGATGATGCGATTTGCGCCATGGTGTTTTTGAAGCCCCCATAGTCGGCCTACTTTTTTGGCCATTTTGCCTTGGTCCCCCCTTGGCAAAATCTCAGAAAATGGCCGATTTAGGTGTCTTTGCCAAATTTGTCATAACTCTGCTCTACGGACACTTATGGAGCCGCGGTTTGCAGCAAAATGTTCTCCTATGTTTGCACTTCAAGTGCATTCTAATTAGGAGATGATGCGATTTGCGCCATGGTGTTTTTGAAGCCCCCATAGTCGGCCTACTTTTTTGGCCATTTTGCCTTGGTCCCCCCTTGGCAAAATCTCAGAAAATGGCCGATTTAGGTGTCTTTGCCAAATTTGTCATAACTCTGCTCTACGGACACTTATGGAGCCGCGGTTTGCAGCAAAATGTTCTCCTATGTTTGCACTTCAAGTGCATTCTAATTAGGAGATGATGCGATTTGCGCCAGGGTGTTTTTGAAGCCCCCATAGTCGGCCTACTTTTTTGGCCATTTTGCCTTGGTCCCCCCTTGGCAAAATCTCAGAAAATGGCCGATTTAGGTGTCTTTGCCAAATTTGTCATAACTCTGCTCTACGGACACTTATGGAGCCGCGGTTTGCAGCAAAATGTTCTCCTATGTTTGCACTTCAAGTGCATTCTAATTAGGAGATGATGCGATTTGCGCCAGGGTGTTTTTGAAGCCCCCATAGTCAGCCTACTTTTTTGGCCATTTTGCCTTGGTCCCCCCTTGGCAAAATCTAAGAAAATGGCCGATTTAGGTGTCTTTGCCAAATTTGTCATAACTCTGCTCTACGGAAACTTATGGAGCCGCGGTTTGCAGCAAAATGTTCTCCTATGTTTGCACTTCAAGTGCATTCTAATTAGGAGATGATGCGATTTGCGCCAGGGTGTTTTTGAAGCCCCCATAGTCGGCCTACTTTTTTTGGCCATTTTGCCTTGGTCCCCCCTTGGCAAAATCTCAGAAAATGGCCGATTTAGGTGTCTTTGCCAAATTTGTCATAACTCTGCTCTACGGACACTTATGGAGCCGCGGTTTGCAGCAAAATGTTCTCCTATGTTTGCACTTTAAGTGCATTCTAATTAGGAGATGATGCGATTTGCGCCATGGTGTTTTTGAAGCCCCCATAGTCGGCCTACTTTTTTGGCCATTTTGCCTTGGTCCCCCCTTGGCAAAATCTCAGAAAATGGCCGATTTAGGTGTCTTTGCCAAATTTGTCATAACTCTGCTCTACGGACACTTATGGAGCCGCGGTTTGCAGCAAAATGTTCTCCTATGTTTGCACTTCAAGTGCATTCTAATTAGGAGATGATGCGATTTGCGCCAGGGTGTTTTTGAAGCCCCCATAGTCGGCCTACTTTTTTGGCCATTTTGCCTTGGTCCCCCCTTGGCAAAATCTCAGAAAATGGCCGATTTAGGTGTCTTTGCCAAATTTGTCATAACTCTGCTCTACGGACACTTATGGAGCCGCGGTTTGCAGCAAAATGTTCTCCTATGTTTGCACTTTAAGTGCATTCTAATTAGGAGATGATGCGATTTGCGCCATGGTGTTTTTGAAGCCCCCATAGTCGGCCTACTTTTTTGGCCATTTTGCCTTGGTCCCCCCTTGGCAAAATCTCAGAAAATGGCCGATTTAGGTGTCTTTGCCAAATTTGTCATAACTCTGCTCTACGGACACTTATGGAGCCGCGGTTTGCAGCAAAATGTTCTCCTATGTTTGCACTTCAAGTGCATTCTAATTAGGAGATGATGCGATTTGCGCCAGGGTGTTTTTGAAGCCCCCATAGTCGGCCTACTTTTTTGGCCATTTTGCCTTGGTCCCCCCTTGGCAAAATCTCAGAAAATGGCCGATTTAGGTGTCTTTGCCAAATTTGTCATAACTCTGCTCTACGGACACTTATGGAGCCGCGGTTTGCAGCAAAATGTTCTCCTATGTTTGCACTTCAAGTGCATTCTAATTAGGAGATGATGCGATTTGCGCCAGGGTGTTTTTGAAGCCCCCATAGTCGGCCTACTTTTTTGGCCATTTTGCCTTGGTCCCCCCTTGGCAAAATCTCAGAAAATGGCCGATTTAGGTGTCTTTGCCAAATTTGTCATAACTCTGCTCTACGGACACTTATGGAGCCGCGGTTTGCAGCAAAATGTTCTCCTATGTTTGCACTTTAAGTGCATTCTAATTAGGAGATGATGCGATTTGCGCCATGGTGTTTTTGAAGCCCCCATAGTCGGCCTACTTTTTTGGCCATTTTGCCTTGGTCCCCCCTTGGCAAAATCTCAGAAAATGGCCGATTTAGGTGTCTTTGCCAAATTTGTCATAACTCTGCTCTACGGACACTTATGGAGCCGCGGTTTGCAGCAAAATGTTCTCCTATGTTTGCACTTCAAGTGCATTCTAATTAGGAGATGATGCGATTTGCGCCAGGGTGTTTTTGAAGCCCCCATAGTCGGCCTACTTTTTTGGCCATTTTGCCTTGGTCCCCCCTTGGCAAAATCTCAGAAAATGGCCGATTTAGGTGTCTTTGCCAAATTTGTCATAACTCTGCTCTACGGACACTTATGGAGCCGCGGTTTGCAGCAAAATGTTCTCCTATGTTTGCACTTCAAGTGCATTCTAATTAGGAGATGATGCGATTTGCGCCAGGGTGTTTTTGAAGCCCCCATAGTCAGCCTACTTTTTTGGCCATTTTGCCTTGGTCCCCCCTTGGCAAAATCTAAGAAAATGGCCGATTTAGGTGTCTTTGCCAAATTTGTCATAACTCTGCTCTACGGAAACTTATGGAGCCGCGGTTTGCAGCAAAATGTTCTCCTATGTTTGCACTTCAAGTGCATTCTAATTAGGAGATGATGCGATTTGCGCCAGGGTGTTTTTGAAGCCCCCATAGTCGGCCTACTTTTTTTGGCCATTTTGCCTTGGTCCCCCCTTGGCAAAATCTCAGAAAATGGCCGATTTAGGTGTCTTTGCCAAATTTGTCATAACTCTGCTCTACGGACACTTATGGAGCCGCGGTTTGCAGCAAAATGTTCTCCTATGTTTGCACTTTAAGTGCATTCTAATTAGGAGATGATGCGATTTGCGCCATGGTGTTTTTGAAGCCCCCATAGTCGGCCTACTTTTTTGGCCATTTTGCCTTGGTCCCCCCTTGGCAAAATCTCAGAAAATGGCCGATTTAGGTGTCTTTGCCAAATTTGTCATAACTCTGCTCTACGGACACTTATGGAGCCGCGGTTTGCAGCAAAATGTTCTCCTATGTTTGCACTTCAAGTGCATTCTAATTAGGAGATGATGCGATTTGCGCCAGGGTGTTTTTGAAGCCCCCATAGTCGGCCTACTTTTTTGGCCATTTTGCCTTGGTCCCCCCTTGGCAAAATCTCAGAAAATGGCCGATTTAGGTGTCTTTGCCAAATTTGTCATAACTCTGCTCTACGGACACTTATGGAGCCGCGGTTTGCAGCAAAATGTTCTCCTATGTTTGCACTTTAAGTGCATTCTAATTAGGAGATGATGCGATTTGCGCCATGGTGTTTTTGAAGCCCCCATAGTCGGCCTACTTTTTTGGCCATTTTGCCTTGGTCCCCCCTTGGCAAAATCTCAGAAAATGGCCGATTTAGGTGTCTTTGCCAAATTTGTCATAACTCTGCTCTACGGACACTTATGGAGCCGCGGTTTGCAGCAAAATGTTCTCCTATGTTTGCACTTCAAGTGCATTCTAATTAGGAGATGATGCGATTTGCGCCAGGGTGTTTTTGAAGCCCCCATAGTCAGCCTACTTTTTTGGCCATTTTGCCTTGGTCCCCCCTTGGCAAAATCTAAGAAAATGGCCGATTTAGGTGTCTTTGCCAAATTTGTCATAACTCTGCTCTACGGACACTTATGGAGCCGCGGTTTGCAGCAAAATGTTCTCCTATGTTTGCACTTCAAGTGCATTGTAATTAGGAGATGATGCGATTTGCGCCAGGGTGTTTTTGAAGCCCCCATAGTCGGCCTACTTTTTTGGCCATTTTGCCTTGGTCCCCCCTTGGCAAAATCTCAGAAAATGGCCGATTTAGGTGTCTTTGCCAAATTTGTCATAACTCTGCTCTACGGACACTTATGGAGCCGCGGTTTGCAGCAAAATGTTCTCCTATGTTTGCACTTCAAGTGCATTCTAATTAGGAGATGATGCGATTTGCGCCAGGGTGTTTTTGAAGCCCCCATAGTCGGCCTACTTTTTTGGCCATTTTGCCTTGGTCCCCCCTTGGCAAAATCTCAGAAAATGGCCGATTTAGGTGTCTTTGCCAAATTTGTCATAACTCTGCTCTACGGACACTTATGGAGCCGCGGTTTGCAGCAAAATGTTCTCCTATGTTTGCACTTCAAGTGCATTCTAATTAGGAGATGATGCGATTTGCGCCAGGGTGTTTTTGAAGCCCCCATAGTCAGCCTACTTTTTTGGCCATTTTGCCTTGGTCCCCCCTTGGCAAAATCTAAGAAAATGGCCGATTTAGGTGTCTTTGCCAAATTTGTCATAACTCTGCTCTACGGACACTTATGGAGCCGCGGTTTGCAGCAAAATGTTCTCCTATGTTTGCACTTCAAGTGCATTCTAATTAGGAGATGATGCGATTTGCGCCAGGGTGTTTTTGAAGCCCCCATAGTCGGCCTACTTTTTTGGCCATTTTGCCTTGGTCCCCCCTTGGCAAAATCTCAGAAAATGGCCGATTTAGGTGTCTTTGCCAAATTTGTCATAACTCTGCTCTACGGAAACTTATGGAGCCGCGGTTTGCAGCAAAATGTTCTCCTATGTTTGCACTTCAAGTGCATTCTAATTAGGAGATGATGCGATTTGCGCCAGGGTGTTTTTGAAGCCCCCATAGTCGGCCTACTTTTTTGGCCATTTTGCCTTGGTCCCCCCTTGGCAAAATCTCAGAAAATGGCCGATTTAGGTGTCTTTGCCAAATTTGTCATAACTCTGCTCTACGGAAACTTATGGAGCCGCGGTTTGCAGCAAAATGTTCTCCTATGTTTGCACTTCAAGTGCATTCTAATTAGGAGATGATGCGATTTGCGCCAGGGTGTTTTTGAAGCCCCCATAGTCGGCCTACTTTTTTGGCCATTTTGCCTTGGTCCCCCCTTGGCAAAATCTCAGAAAATGGCCGATTTAGGTGTCTTTGCCAAATTTATCATAACTCTGCTCTACGGACACTTATGGAGCCGCGGTTTGCAGCAAAATGTTCTCCTATGTTTGCACTTCAAGTGCATTCTAATTAGGAGATGATGCGATTTGCGCCAGGGTGTTTTTGAAGCCCCCATAGTCGGCCTACTTTTTTGGCCATTTTGCCTTGGTCCCCCCTTGGCAAAATCTCAGAAAATGGCCGATTTAGG
>OZ026596.1:32204421-32214421 GCA_964020085.1 Micromussa lordhowensis | reverse complement strand
AATAGCCCCACAACTTTTGCTGTCCAAGCTGCTAAAGAAAGCCTCATAGTCCCATTGGGATTTCCACCTTGCTTGTTCTCTTTTGCTATTTTGAATATGCGCCTCCTGTAAACAATATATGTCAAGTTTGTTTTTGCCAAAGCCAATTGAAGACGTCTTTTCTTTTCTTTTCGTCTGCTAAACCCTTACAATTCAACGTTCCGATCTTCAATCTGTTAATTTTGTCCGCACCAAATTTATATGTACGTTATGATTTGTTAATCCTGAATAACTTATTTACCGGGGCAAGATTTCCGTATAAGCCCATGCATTTATTATGCATACAGTTCTTTGTTTAAACGAAGAAGCAAAGACTTTGAAAAACATTTAACTATAAAAAATTGCGATAAAATACTTCTAAACATGATAAAAAGTTAAAAAGTTTGAACACGACGTTTCGATGTACATTACATCATTATCAAGTGAAATAAAAATGAAAGCTAATTACTATAAATACAAAAATGGACAATAGATAGTTAATATAGTAGCATAGAAGAATGCTAAAACAGAAACTTAAACAAAAAGTTTCGCACGTATAGAGTCCGCTTGCGTATTTAAGCAAGGCTTAATTTTCTTGATGAACAGCATTTCAAAAATTAAACAACCAAATTTGCTCTGGCACTTACGTAAGATCTTAAAATGGCCCTCATTCAATAAGTGTTTATTCCCGTGAACTTCAAGAAAATGCTTGCCAATAGCCGAGTTCTTGTGTTCAGCAACGCGTTGAAAAAGGTGTCTGGCTGTGTAGCCGACATAATCTGCATCGCACAGATCACATGAAAAATGGTAAACAACGCATTGCTGATTCACAATCGACGGCTTAACTTCCCTAGGCTTAAGATCATTCTCCAATTTCCTGCTCACAAAAACTGGCTCTAATGTGGGGCGAATCGTATTACTTAGATCGTGAAATTGCCTGCGAACCGCATTGGCAGCTACTTGATCCTTAAAAGGAAGAATAATTCTGATCTTACAACTGCCTTCAGGCCTCTCCTCCACAGCCTGCTCAGACACACTACGAACAAAATTACTAATGATGGAATCTATGAGAGCTCTAGGATAATCTAGGCGACTGAAAATTGAGCGCAATTTGTTACATTCTAAAATGAAAGCTTGTGTTGTAGAACATAGAGCGTACGCGCGATGTAACATTGTTTTAACTAAAGACACCTTATATCGCTTGTCAGTGTGGCTACCTGATCTGTATAAGCTTTACGTGGATGACACCCTGGCTAAAATGCCTAGCATTGACACTGCCTCCGAGTTTCTCGATACTCTAAATGGCCTCAATCCCAGCATGGAATTTACAATGGAACTCCCTGTCCGTGGTAGGATTCCTTTTATTGGCATTGAAGTCATCAAGAATGGGACTGAACTTGAAACTCAAGTTTACAGGAAACAAACGAACAGTGGCTTACTATTGCATTTCCATAGCCACACTGACAAGCGATATAAGGTGTCTTTAGTTAAAACAATGTTACATCGCGCATACGCTCTATGTTCTACAACACAAGCTTTCATTTTAGAATGTAACAAATTGCGCTCAATTTTCAGTCGCCTAGATTATCCTAGAGCTCTCATAGATTCCATCATTAGTAATTTTGTTCGTAGTGTGTCTGAGCAGGCTGTGGAGGAGAGGCCTGAAGGCAGTTGTAAGATCAGAATTATTCTTCCTTTTAAGGATCAAGTAGCTGCCAATGCGGTTCGCAGGCAATTTCACGATCTAAGTAATAAGATTCGCCCCACATTAGAGCCAGTTTTTGTGAGCAGGAAATTGGAGAATGATCTTAAGCCTAGGGAAGTTAAGCCGTCGATTGTGAATCAGCAATGCGTTGTTTACCATTTTTCATGTGATCTGTGCGATGCAGATTATGTCGGCTACACAGCCAGACACCTTTTTCAACGCGTTGCTGAACACAAGAACTCGGCTATTGGCAAGCATTTTCTTGAAGTTCACGGGAATAAACACTTATTGAATGAGGGCCATTTTAAGATCTTACGTAAGTGCCAGAGCAAATTTGATTGTTTAATTTTTGAAATGCTGTTCATCAAGAAAATTAAGCCTTGCTTAAATACGCAAGCGGACTCTATACGTGCGAAACTTTTTGTTTAAGTTTCTGTTTTAGCATTCTTCTATGCTACTATATTAACTATCTATTGTCCATTTTTGTATTTGTAGTAATTAGCTTTCATTTTTATTTCACTTGATAATGATGTAATGTACATCGAAACGTCGTGTTCAAACTTTTTAACTTTTTATCATGTTTAGAAGTATTTTATCGCAATTTTTTATAGTTAAAAGTTCTTTGTTTAACTAAACAATAGCCAAAACAATAGAGTCCCTTTGAGACTTATCCGCTTTGAATAACTATAAAATTTGCCACTTTTTTAAGTCTCGCATTTTTTTAAACTTAGAAAAAATTTTCGAATTTTAGGTCCAAAATACGAAAAAATGCATCGAGTTTAAAAAGACATAGAAAAAGAAACGATTTTAAGGGCCAAATTCCGGAAAACGAAATCTAAAATTCGTTTTTATGGCGCATTCATCGCATTTAAAGAGCACACTAAAACCTGCTTAAAATAATAGCGATTTAGTCCTATGAGACAGTGTAAAAATGCTTTAAAAATAGCGAATTAGGCCTAAGCAAAAGCGGCTTGCGGTTAGCTATAAAATGTTGTTAAGGTCAACGAGTATTTTGATTCTGTACATTAAAGAAAATCCTGTGCAATAAGCCACTTCCTCACCTCGGTTGTGTGTTCTCGTATTTTCTCCCTGATATACTTGCGCAAAGCCGTGGCATCAGCCGTTCTGCTTTCATTTGCTGCGGTGTATTTTGTTTCCTCAAGTTCGTTCTATCCATCTTTCTAGAGCCCATGTTATAAAAAGACGTCGTAGACTTCAGAAGTAGCCAGAGCATTCAAAAATCGAGAAGACCATTGCGAAGATGGTCTTACAGCGGTGAAAAGGTCTTTAACGTAAACGATACCGTGAGCCTATACTACTCTTCGGGTCAGTTTTCAAGTGAACTCAACGAAGAAGAAACGAAACTCACAAGCGACCCAGCTGGCTAAAAAATCCAATGCATGTTTTCGTGCAGCGTGAAAATGCTTTAAACAGATAAATAAGTAAATTGTAATGTAAATTTTTACGAATGTTAACGAGTCAAGTGAAATATAAATGATTTTTGGAGCGGTAATTCTCAACTGAGCCTCGTAGTGTAGTGGTGTAAAAGAGAAGCTGGTAGGCGAGAGGTATGCGAAAGGTAAAGAATTCGAGACCTGAAGGGGAAAAAGGAAAAAAGGAAAAAATAATGCGTAAGGAGCCTGGGAAATATGAAGGAGAAAAAGAGAGAAGAATGGAGGTAGGGGAAGAAAAGAGTCGGCGAAAAGACAGCGCGAAATGAAATCCTCTTTTATTCATACAGTAAGTAATAATTATCAATGCATAAATTCAATACCTTAGGGGGTTGCTATTGTCTTCTAAAAAATAGAGCGCATACATAATTAATCATTCGCATGCATAATAAATGTATGGGGTTATATAGAGGATGTTACATGACCGCGCGTGGATATGAATTTTATCTTCGAGTGTTCAACTCGATATCTCACGAGTGAGCGCAGCGAACGAGTGAGATGTCGAGTTGAACACGAGAAGATAAAATTCATATCCACAAGCGAGCATGTAATATTCTGTTTATTACATAAACATACTAATGAAGACGTTTTTGATGATTTTCCGAAGATTTCCGACCACTATCCGAAGAATACCGAAGATTCGCCAAAATTGTTCCGAAGGTAAGGCGAACGTTTCCGAACATTTTCGGAGATTTTCCGAAGATTACCGAAGATTTCCGAGGATGCACCGATGATGTTTCGATCATACAGTAACATATCTAAGTACTTTTTAAGGGATTAAGGAACCATAGCAATAGCGATCATTTAAGTAGCTATGGTAACCATAACGACGGTGATCTCTTCACGTGTGAAGATAACATGTTATCTTCACGGGTGAAGATATGAAGTTTTCGCGGGTTTGGGCGTGCACAATGGATGACGGTGAGTTTGAATTCGGTTGCCATGATTTTTGATAATCATTTCAGTCCTTTGCGGTCCTTTCTTTCGTTGCTTGTTGCTAAGTGCAAAACGTTGTCATTCTCTGTTTACTCGTCTGTTTACAGAACCTGATAGGGGGAAGTGCATTCTCAAACGATGTAAGTTTTATCAAACCACAGTTTGAGATTGAAAATGTCATAAGCTAAATATTGAGATATGATGAACTGCAAATAGATCAGCATGTCTCTGTTTTGAAAAAGATTCGCAGTTCACATATCTCATTATTTATGATATTTTCACATTCAAAGTATAGTTTAAAATAACTTACATCGTTTCTGGGTTACCCGGATAGGCGGGTTACCCTATCTGCGTGCTAGGGTTACCCTGGCAGGCGGGTTAACTTTTTCCCTTGTAAACACTCCAGGTAGGGTTAACCCGCCTACCCGGGTTAACGTTTTAATTGTTTCCAGACCCTTTGAATGTGATCGCACATTAAGTTGTCCCGGGTTGTAGGGTTACCCTACCTGTGAAATTTTGCTTCTAAACCCGGGCTATCTTGCCCTCCAGCTACGGTTAACCCGCTTGCTAGGGTAACCCTCCCTCCTTGTAAACAGGCCCTAAATGGTAAACGAATTCAAACTCACCGTCGTCCATTTTGCACGCCCAAACCCGATGCAGGTCTGTGCATGTGCGTGGATTTATCGCTGGACAAAAAACTGTGGAAAATCAGGACTGGGCCAACGGGCCGCCGGGCCATCGCGAGCCGCGGGCCGCCGTACCGTCCCGGGCCGCGGACCGCTTGGCCGTTGGGCCGCCGGATCGTAGCGGGCCGTGGGCCTGCTTTTAGCAAAACCCCTCTTTCTTTGCTCCTGTATGGATACTGATAGGGTTCCATCACCGAGACTTCCCTGCACAAAGTTATATCGTGTTTGTCTGACCACTCCATGTTCTTTGGATCCGTGTACAAAGAAAAATAAAGGCAGCGGCATACAGTTACTAATTTTTGGAGACAAATCACATCTACAGTGCTTAAAAATAACAAAAATAGAGAACAGGTTGCGATTTTAGTTCTTCTTAACCTAATTAGTTTGCTTGGCGCAAAGTGGGAAAACACAAACAAGGAGGATTCAATGCAGCTTGCTGGTGCTAGTGCACAAAGACCAAAATCAAGCGATTTTCGGATCTTTTAAGAACCAAAATAAAAAGAAGAAATGCGTTAAAAGTAAATTAAGAAGGCGAGATGAAATATATTTCAGGAAGGTGACGTTTAATTGGGGCTAAAAATATGCATACATTTACTCACGTTCACTGCTGAACGGCAAGCAGCTGGTTCTCACGTCCTCGTCATCATGTGGACGACGAGTCGAGCATGCGCAGTAGCGTTCAAGTCGCCTAGACCACTTCCGGTTCGTCGTTGTCGTCTCTCTCGTCGACGGTGCTTAAGGTGATTCCCGGGTAAAAGAACCCGCCATAGATTTCCGATGAAACTTGGTATGGTGTCATTACAGTACAAGGAGATGTTAAAAACGTAATAAAAAGAGGGGGTCACCGTGCTTGTTTTCATGCCACGATGCTGACAAATATGGTTATTTTGGTGACTTTTGGTCATCTCAGTGCGCAACAAACAAGCGCGATTATTTTTCAACGCGGCGTGTTATATCACACCGAGTTCGACTTTCTTTGATTGCTTATTCATCTACGTCTCAGAAGAAATGGCTTCAAATACCCTGCATTATTAACTGATATTTTTATCCTTTAAAGGAAACATAATTTGGACTTGCTCTAATGGGCCCGTTACGTCTCTATCTGTAGCATTTATTTCATTTGCCAAAAAAGTAGCCATAGATTTCTGCCAAATTTTTTCTCAGTTATTGCGGATATTCTTCTCATTGAATTTATAAAATAAAAAGTGAGGGTCACCGTGCTCGTTTAAGAGGAAATTAGCTTTTATCTCGCTATCGAGCTTAGTTTGAAGGAAATCTCTTATGTTTTGTACGCCCGCGCGCTCATGTGCGCGCGCGTACAAAACATAAGAGATTTCCTTCAAACTAAGCTCGATAGCGAGATAAAAGCTAATTTCCTCTTAAACGAGCACGGTGACCCCCACTTTTTATTTTATAAATTCAATGAGAACAATATCCGCAATAACTGAGTTAAAATTTGGCAGAAATCTATGGCTACTTTTTTGGCAAATGAAATAAATGCTACAGATAGAGACGTAACGGGCCCATTAGAGCAAGTCCAAATTATGTTTCCTTTAAAGGATAAAAATATCAGTTAATGATGCAGGGTATTTGAAGCCATTTCTTCTGGGACGTAGATGAATAAGCAATCAAAGACAGTCGAATTCTGTGTGATATAACACGCCGCATTGAAAAATAATCGAGCTTATTTGTTGCGCACTGAGATAACCAAGTCACCAAAATAACCATATTTGTCAGCATCGTGGCATGAAAACAAGCACGGTGACCCCCTCTTTTTATTACGTTTTTAACATCTCCTTGTACTGTAATGACACCATACCAAGTTTCATCGGAAATCTATGGCGGGTTCTTTTACCCGGGAATCACCTTAAGGTGCCTAGTACTACTGTGCGGAGGACGTCAACATTGTTTGCGTCGATGACATTGGTTTCTGAGGAATATCGCATTACTCATTATAAAAGTGATGATTGCCTGGCTATGTAACAGACTGAGGCAGCCAGCGACCACCATCAATACTCATCAATGTGACTACGACTATGACTACATTACTTGATCCACCATTTTGGTTCTACCGCAAGCTACAAGATCGCAGGCGGAAAAATATCTGGATTCGAGAGAAAATCGTTCACACGACAAAACTCTCCGGATTCCAAAGTGTTCGGATTAAAAGTTGCCACTTTAAATCTCCGGAGACTTGACCAAACCGGGGAGTTTCTATTTCGGATTCGCCCCACATATACGGCCAAATCAATCCGGTACTAAAACGTTCCGGATTCGTCACGAGTCAGGGACAATTTCCTCTAGTGTAATGCACTAGTCATTTGTTTCCCCCGCTACCCCACCCCCGCGACATAGCGGGGAATTTGCAAACAAGCGATGCTAATTATGGGGAATTCCATCACCCACCGGGGAAGAATTTCTTTGCAAAACCACCACCCCCCGGGGCTAGCTGAAAGACCTTGTAAAAGAAGGGATTGTCAATTTCTGCGCTAAATACATTTTGAGAAACAACAACTTTTAGGAATGTTTAAACCAGCTTAAAATACTTACCATTGAGGTTGTTTGGAGTATAGCTTTTTGATCAGACAAATAATGTGGGAGAATAACCAATAAGCTGAGAGAAGACTTGAAAATCGTGAGCCATGCCAGCAACAAACACAGTTGTTTGGTACCGCCTCTTGAACTCGTTCTTGTCGAGAGAAACCTGGCTACATGGGTGGCTGTCACAATATGGGGCACACGTACTACATTTTGTTTTAAGCACTTTTAGAAGGTGGCTAAGATTAAGGAAATTGTGATTGCAAAATTATTAAGAAGATAAATTCAAAACAGCTATAAGCTAATTCACCTTTTCAGACGGAAGTACAAATTTCAGTTGGCAACAACATTGCTACATTATGGGGGTTTAAAAGGCATTTAAGATACTAAATCAGAAGGGGACAAAGGAAGTGCATTGGTAGAACGTACACATGACGAGAAATTCAGAGTATTTTAATACACCAGGGGCCACGTCCTTGGGACTAGTCCCATGAAACTGGGTGTCCCCGGGGGTATTTTAGGTCAGGCAAATTTGAGGTGAAGTCCCTAGGGGGGCTGG
Source organism: Micromussa lordhowensis (assembly GCA_964020085.1). Lineage (NCBI taxonomy): Eukaryota > Metazoa > Cnidaria > Anthozoa > Scleractinia > Lobophylliidae > Micromussa > Micromussa lordhowensis. Next base: position 32,206,528 of record OZ026596.1, on the reverse strand, counting down.
GCATAAAATCATCGCAAAGCTGCGGTAATTCCCCCGCTATTGCCTGACGAAGTCCCCGCATGTTGCGGGGTGGGGGCGGGGGGGGGGGGGGGGCGGAGGAAACAAATGACTAGTGCATAAACCTAGTCTTAGTGCCGTCATCTGATGTGTTTACGCCGTTTTCAAATTTCTCCGGCGTAGTGTGAATGGGGCCTTAATGACTGCTTTAAAAATGTAATAAACATTTTATTGTGGAAATTTTCGAAGATCCTAACTATTTACAAAGATCCGAGACCAGCCGGTGGTGTGTTGGTAAAAAACTCCTTGTTTGCTGCTGAACTGCAAACAACCAAATCTATAATCAAATTTTCCGCGCATCTCTCGAGGATGCAGGAATATTCCACGGTTGCTCGTGCCTTTTCGTACTGAACTATACTGTTTGTCCGTCGAAGTAAAGAATTCAAAGCTGCAAAGTTGTAGAGGAGCCTGTGATCCCATTGTAGATATACGTGTTGTTAAACGGTACAAACTGATGGGTTACAAGCTTGACGATTTCCTGGGCTGCTGCGCCTGAAAAAGACAAGCATTCTAAGATACCTAAATGCAACAAAAGTTTTACTTTCAAACTACATCCCCTGTAAAAAAAACGTCCAATTTTCGAGCTAGGGTTTCAGTTTCATGATTTGAGACTCAAAAGCTCTAAACATGTTCTTGGCTAGGTTTCAAAACTAATTTTCAGAGAATTTCTCAATGTCACTTGTAGCGCAAGTCTAGATTAATAGACCAATTTCGATATACTAAAATTCAGCCTAACACAATAGACCTCAGCACGAGGCTCTGGGGAATAAACCACACAAACTCTGTAGTTATTCCCCAGAGCCTTGTTTTGTTTTGGGCTGAATTTTAATATATCGAAATTGGTCTATTACACTTAGCATCCATGTGATTATCTATACTAATTACCTCCAATAAAAGCGGCAACAGAATGTAATTCACTGGCTCCGTATCGGCACCTGAAACCGAGAGATGAAATCACTACCTGTAGTGTACAGTGATCTGATTATTGCTAATTTGTTTTATTATTGCAAAGATTATTGCTAAATAAATTATTATACTCACATTTCATGAACGTACTCCTCCTTCACATCCGCGCTCACTGACCACTCCTGAAGCAAAGAGCTTAGACAACTCTGAAAATCAAATCAAGGAGTGTTAGTGAAGTATACACTAGCTGTATGAGCTGAGCGATTGTTGACTGTCTTTGAATCAGGTGTGGAAGGACGCGGGGAGTTGGGACGAATCATTTAAAAGTTTGGGAGGGAGTGGGACGAGATTACTTCACCAATCACTTGCCAATTGAATAATTGCAAACCACATCGTGACACGTGAAGTACTGCTCAGTAGGAAAAGCAAAGACTGCATAGCAGCTCATCAGGCCGGCGCTTATCTCCGGTTTCTGTAGCATGAAGTGACTTCGAATATTCCTACTCCCCCCTGGATGGGATGCCAGTCCATCGCAGGGTTACCCCCAGCATCACGTTCGCCGGTACCCATTTATACACCTGGGCGGAGCGGACACTGTGAGAGTAAAGTGTCTTGCCCAAGAACACAACACAATGTCCCCGGCAAGGGCTCGAACCCGGACTGCTCGATCCGCAGACGAGTGCACTGACCATGAGGCCATCGCGCCTCCACCTGCTCTGTAGTATAGCTGAATGTTAATCACACTGTCTACTGCGCAGGTCACAAGCCAACTCACCTTTAACTTAACAACATCTGCCTCCACTTGTTCATCGAAATATCCTGAAAAAAGAAAAAGTGCCGCGACTTCAGTTATTGCTTTCTTTTGCAGGAAAAAAAAAGAAAAGCAAAGGTTAACTGTGAGTTCCATGGTATGCCGGGATGCTTTCCATATAAAGCTCAAGTTTTGTTAATCCAACCAAAAGAAGCTATGTCGGCGATATAAAATAATAATCTTTGCCAGGCAGAAAATTATTTTCAAATCTAGGAAAACCCTTAAGACCATACACTTAGATACAGAAACTCCAACGAGGAAGGAACGCTAAGAATAGGGAAGGTTCAGTCGGACTACGGACGACGAGGCTAACAAAACTCTACCTTCCAAGTA
>OZ026596.1:32186921-32201921 GCA_964020085.1 Micromussa lordhowensis | reverse complement strand
TTTCTTCTGACTGGAATATTTGGGATCACCTCAGGAGGTGGTCCTCTTATTTCGGAAAAGGAATGAAAAATGGTAAGAGCCATTCCTATTAGTCGAAAAATGTTGTTCCATTTTCCTCAGGTACTCGCACTGATCTCTGACCGGTCGGTTTGGCATAATGGAAAGCACCCACTTAACAGTGCCGAGAAATGTTTGCTTTTACATGGTTCGTACACGTTTGACTTGCTAAAATTCCATGACTTTCCATGACTTTTTCCATGACCTTTTGGAAAATTCCATTACCTGAGTTAAGCAATTGTTCTCTGAAAGTAATGTGAAAACAATCACTTATTCAACTGAAATTAAATCTGATTTTTGGACTTGTCAGTTAATTTTTCAACTTTGGATCTTACTGCCTTTCACTCATAGAAAGCGTACTGATTTTCCATGACTTTCCATGACCCAAACCTAAATTCCATGACTTTCCAGGCCTGGAAAATGAAATTTTAAGATTCCATGACTTTCCAGGTTTTCCATGACCTGTACGAACCCTGTTTTACTGGAAATGCCAACCAATTGACACATGTACATGTACATGCTCTACATGCAAAGAAAGGCATCTTTCATAAAAACCATAAAGTTCATTTTCCATTTAACTAAATGATGCACCTTTCCCAAATCAAGTAATATTCTATGCACTCTTTGCGTTACTGCAGCAATGTCTTTTCTTGCTTGGTCTTGATATCTGGAAAATTGGTCAAAATAAAAACAGATTGTTGAAGTACTCCTCAGTTAAATGACCCACGATATTTTACTATTTTATCCTCCGATCTTTTCCAAGTCTAGGCTTCTTATCAAGAATTCAAACCAAAGGGCACAACTGGAATTTGGCAAGGCGAATTGAGTTTAGAAGGATGATAGAGTAAGGCAAAAAGAACAATGGAAAGAGGGGGAAGGGGAAGAAGAGGGAGGGGGTGGGAGACAGAGAGGGAGGAGGAAGGAGGATGTTGGAAAAAGATCTCCCTATCCTTAAGATTTTTCCTTAGACTTGCAAACCACCACGTATCTACATGTATCTTAGTCACATACTCTTTAGTGGACTACACGATGAAAGCTTTATTTCACACACTACACAGATACCACCAAGTTGCACAGACACTAGAGAAAGTGAAGTACATTTGACACATATTTTCACCTCTCCTAAATCATCTCATAGATCATTCAAATACTTACAGATTTTGAAGCTCAATGTATCTTTTTGAATCTGCTGTCATGTCTGGAATAGATCCTCTTAAAGGAAGGGCTCCTTAGAACAACAATAACAATTGTCAATTTTGAACAACAGTGTTCTGACAATATAGAACTAGAGAAAAACGTTTTGGTTAAACATCGACCAGTAGAACTACAAACTTTGTTAAGAAGCTGGCTAATAACTGAAAGAATGAACGAATAAATACAAAAGTGAATAACTGGATAAACAAAGAAATGAACAAATGAACAAACAAACAACTGTTTGAAGGAAGAACAGAGTAATGGAGGAAGACAATATTTGAACGAACAAATGAATGAAGGAACAAACAAATGAATGAAAAGCATATGAAGAAACAAACAAGCAAAGGAGACTGACGGACAAACTAACCTTCACCCTCGGTTTCTACAAATTCTCTCATTGCCTTTGCTAAAATCCAGAAGGAACTACTCTAAAGATTATAAAAATAATGTAATGAACTGAATTAGCCACTGATTTAAGTCCCAAACTCAAGGTATCAATTCTGCTCCTCTGAGACTACTTCACTCCATTGTTATTCTGATGAGAAAATTTGAATTTTCCATCAACTATAGAATTATGTTTTCGATTTCATTACTGAACTCTGAATGAATGAATAAAGAACTGAAAGAAAATGTCATAACTTACAGACTCAATAATATTACTACAAGCATCATCAGAAAAGATTTGAGAAACGTCACAAGGTATCTGTAAATACAACAAAATGTTAAAAAAGTGATTAAAGCCACACACAATAGAAATACAGCTTATATGGAAGAAGGCAGGGGTAGTTTTGTCCTGGACCCAGGAGCTGCCTGCCACGCGTGGGACCAGTACTTGGGGCGAATGGAAACGAACAAGAGGCCGAGTTGCGAGTACCTATGCCAAGCTCCTGGAGGGAAGGTAGCGAGGGGAAGTGGATGGGACCACCGTTTTTCACCCAAGCTTAGGCAACCCAGGCATCGCCTGTGTGTGGGACTTTTAAAAGTGTTGTACCCAGCAGCACTTATCCCCCAAATGATTTATCAAAGCAAAAACTAAAAGACATACCGTAAACGTCCATGTATAAGCCGCACTTTTTTCACAAAACTGAGGCCAAAAATAAATGGTGCGGCTTATCCACGGATACATCTGCGTTTAGAGTTCTCAAAACCTAATTAATATTCATAAAACTTCTTCAGATGCCAAGAAATAAACATAAAAGAACCTGAGAGCGTGTTGCTGTTGTTCATTGACTTTTTCATAAGTGGTGGCTCGCCAAGACTTCTTTCAGGTGATTGATTTTCACTTTACAACTAAACACCACTACAAGGAGGAGGCAGAGGATGTGGAGGAGGAGGAGGAAGAGGAGGAGCAGAAGGATCATTTCCCAAATGTCTTCGTTCCTTTTACATTTTGGTCCTTACAGCCGTCAACAAAAGTAAAAGATTCCAGAAAAAGCACTGTTCACGTCATACTCACTATACACTTGGTGCGAAAACAGAAAACACACTTGGGGCAGACATATTTCTACAAATAGAACTCTTTCCACTTTACTGCTTCATTTGTTACAATTGTTAGAGTGTTTATCGAGTTGAGCGTAAACTACGGGTATGGTATGAATGCTGAATATTGCACACCTTGAGTTCTTTCTTGATAGTTGAGTGTATATCGAGTTAAGCGTAAGCTACGGGTATGGTATGAATGCTAATATTGCACTCCTTGAGTTCTTTCTTGATAGTTGAGTGTATATCGAGTTAAGGTGGCTCAAAACAGTTTCCAACACTTATATTTGGATAGGTCGTTATAACCACTGTTTTATTTTGATGCTACAATCATGGTATCAAAAAACTGCCCAATCATTGGTGAACACGTTGTCATCATTTTCTTGACACAATAGGTTACCATAGCAACAGTATGACCTCTGAAAAACACCCTTAATTAAAGCTTTAGGGGCTTATAATTCAAAAACGGCACGGTGAAATTTTTTTATATTATCAGCTTTTGATAAGCATGATATAAGACGCAACTTTTGGCAAAGTTTAAAAAAATTCTGTACATGGGGTTCAGAGCCACCTTAAATTTTCGAAAATTTAAGGTGGCTCTGAACCCCATGTACAGAATTTTAAATGGTAAAACACTCGGTCCAATTACTATTACTTGTAGTTGTATTAATTTTGGTGTATTCATTTCAAATCTCTGTGTATCATTTTTGCATCCGCAAATAAAAGTAATATTCAAGAAATGTGTTGTTCAAAAATATTTATTGTCGCTGTTGACAATTAATTAGCGCTCTGAACTTCTATTGTTGTAATTTCAATGGTAGAGCTGTCCCATGGGCTTTTCCATTCGAGTCTGTATGCAAATCCAGGGTTGAAAGTGGAGTTCAGTGCGTGACTAACGGAGCAAAAAACTTGAGCAGTTAGCTAAGCCGAATATATTATCTCTCTCTCTCTCATCAGCAAAGCTGAGAGTTCAGATAAAAACTTGAAAGATATTTCCATGAACCAATCGGGGATAAAAGAGCCCGGTTTCGAAAATCGGAGAACATTTTCACAGAAAGCTAAAGAACCTCGCCTTACAAGTACTCTCAATTCGATGAAGATGATTGATTCGGTGATAATTCGTTGATGATTCGGTTGTAATTTTGGTGTATTCATTTCAAATCTGTGTGTATTATTTTTTTGTATTCGCTAATAAAAGTAATATTCAAGAAACGTGTTGTTTGAAAATATTTATTGTCACGTGTTGACAACTAATTAGTGCTCCGAACTTCTATTGTTGTAATTTCAATGGTAGAGCTGTCCCATGGCCTTTTCCTTTGGAGTTTGTTTGCAAATCTAGAGTCGAAAATAGAGTTGAGATAAATGCTGATCATAACATTGGCCAACAGGAATAAAGAACAGATGAGGGTATATATTTAGGACACAAAGTACAATAAAGTGATTAGCAGAAAAGCACTAACAACAGTGAGGAGCACAAGGTGCAATACAGCTTAACATCAATTCCAGTTTATGCTCTGGCACAAACAGCCCACAACAGGTCTTCACACACGTTCATTTTACAGCCAGGAGAATGTACTGATAATAAATACAGCACCTCTCTTACCTTAGTGGGAACAAGAGCCAAGTTCACCGCCTTAATGGCCTCATTACAGCCAGGAGAATGTACTGATAATAAATACAGAACCTCTCTTACCTTAGTAGGAACAAGAACCAAGTTCACCGCATTAATGGCCTCATTACAACCAGGAGAATGTACTGATAATAAATACAGCACCTCTCTTACATGTACCTTAGTAGGAACAAGAGCCAAGTTCATCGCCTTAATGGCCTCATTACAGCCAGGAGAATGTACTTGTAATAAATACAGCACTTATCTTACCTTAGTAGGAACAAGAGCTGAGTTCACTGCCTTAATGGCCTCATCAAAGTTCTCCTCCTCTTCAGGCACACCATCTTTGTTGACTAAAATTCCTGACAAGGCAAAAAACATCAGGCAAAATACAGCCGTTATCACATGTAGATATGGTATGTGAAGTTTGTTCAATGCTACTGTGGAATCTTGAAGACATGCCTGTTCATGCTAAAAGTTTCTAAACTGTATGCTCATTATTTGTTCATTTTGGCCACTTCCAAGTTCTCCTTATATCAATAACCATCCCTTTTAATTTAAGGCAATGCATCTGTGCGTGTTTTGACAGCCACAAAACAATAAAAACCAGTTCAGAATGCATTCTAGACAACAGTAAAAGATCCCTCAGAATACCTACATGTACAATGGGCGACAAAAGTAGTTGAGACACTTTATGAAAATGATGCTTTTTGATATTTAAGTACTTATTCTATTTTTATTTGCATCTAGCGTTAATTCTCTGAAACCCCCGGCCCCCCCAATGTTGTGTAGGCACTGTGGTCTATGCAGTCTAAGAAATAGGAAAATCAACATTGTTATCAAATTTTATTGCAAACTGTGTCAACACTTTTGACATCCACTGTAGCCTCCAACACAGATGTCCTTTGTGCTTGTCATGCAATCTTCCTTCCCGCAAAGGACGGGATGCATGACAAACCATAATAACATCTGTGTACAGAGCTATCAGAAACCCTGTCATCTTTCGAAGATACTAACCTCCTCTTAGCATTTGTTTAAACAAGTCTTTTTCTTTGTAATTTTGTGGTGGTCTACCATCGTGCTGTTAAGAAAATAAGGAAAAGAAGATGATCAGGTGACCAGAGTGGTGACGGTTGCAGGGGTAGCCAGGGTGCCAAAGATGGTGAGGGTGGAGAGGGTGACAAGGGTGACACTGGTGGCTGGGGTGCCAAGGGTGGCCAGGAAGTTAAAAGTGACACAAGAAAGCAAAGAGTGGTGAGAATGGCAATGGTGGCCAGAATGAAGGATTTTTCTTTGATAAGTAATAATTTTTCTTCAAAGCACAATGGAGAGGGTGAACAGAATGGAATAGCGGCTAGTTTGGAATATTGGCGAGGGTGGAGAGAATGCATGGGAAGGCAAGGGTGCAAAGATGACCAACTCTTCTGGTTTACCCAAAATACAGTCTAAATTGGGTTTTCCTCACAACCAGAAAATGATCATAAGTTGAATAGGCTTGCCACTTCCATTTCATAACATAAAGTGTAGGGGTAACCGTTAACAAGTTGCTTTTATCTTTTTTGAACCTTTTTTCAGTGCCGGTTACATTTTTCCTGTCACCTCTCCACTAAGTCAAACATTTGTGTCTTGCACTTGTTTTGTGAATGCTATATGCTATCTGCAGGTACATGTTTACAGTTGGATTTCAGTATAATTTTCTACAGATAAGAGCTAGTTTTTCACCTGGAAGCCATTAACAGTTAGTGGTTAGTGATATGTGCTGCTGTTCTTGTGTTCCTGGTTTTAGTATTAGGTTTATTAACTCAGTAGAAAACCCTAGCAGGTGCATACCATGTGAACCATGCCTTGCGTGATATACAGGATGTGTGCACAGTAACAAAAGTAGGTGTGAAAAAGGAAAAACTACATTAAACACTCACCTCTTCTTTCCATTTGTTTAAATATTTTAACAACAATACAACATAAGGTGTATGCCCATGTTCCTAGATGAAACAAAACAGGACAATACTTATTGCCATGGATTAACAAATATGCCATTGTCTTGGAAATTGGATATTTACAGGTTAACGCACTCAGCGAGTGCATTATCGGGATTTACCTGCACGAGTTCACTAACAATGAACGAGAAATTTCAATACCGCACGAGGGTTTGCGAGTGCGGTATTGAAAATTTCGAGTTTATTGTTAGTGAACGAGTGCAGGTAAATCCCGGTAATTCACGAGCAATGAGTGCGTTAACATTTTTATTATTCAAATTGAATACACTGCACAAAGAAATCGCCAAATTTTGAATCAGCCGAAGCCATGGGGTAATGACAGTGGTGTATTGAATTTACACCACGGCTTTTACACCACGATAATGACGTCAAGGAGGTTGTTTCGTCATAACCCAGTATCACGTGGTACAAATCAGCAAATCAGAAAATCGGAATTCGTACAGTGTATGAAAGTTGGATAATAAATAAGGATATGTTAGCATATTAGCAGACTAACATGTCAGATAATGTTATTATGTTAGTATGCTTACATGCTGAGATATGCTACCATGTGCTAAAACATTAGCATGCTTATGTGCTAAAATGTGCTAACATGTGAACATATGCTACCACCTTAGCATGCTAACATATGCCAACATGTTACCTAACATGCTAACATATGGTGACTTGTTAGCATGCTAACATGTGACACATTAGCATGCTAACGAGCAAAAATATGCTAACATGTTAGCATCCTAGCGTACTAACATAGTACAAAAGTTGGTACCCAATACATGGCAGAAACGTATTAATTTACATACATGTATTTGGGTAAACTACAGTACAAATAAATGTTGTCTTGTCGTGTCTTAATAGCATGCTGTTTTCATTGAATGCTTTTTAACCACAAAGTAATTATGACCACTCCTTTTACGGGATAAACCAATACCTGTTTTGTCATGGTGTGAAGATCTAAGGCATCAACATATTCCACAAGGCCAGCGAATGGTCTGTCTAATCTCAGATCAGGATGCGCATTATCAGGGTGTGATTCAACAACTGCAGACAATATCAGAATTATAGTAAAATATCAAAAGTGATATCAAATTGTTAGGAAAAGTTCCATAAGGTATGCCAGTGATTGAGCTCTCTGGTTCTTGGCAGAAGATCATACAGTACCGCCTGAAAGTATTTACCCATTAGCACGCGGTAAAACCTCGTCTCTGCCGAAGGGTTCTGCCGCGAATTCACCGCAGTGGGACGAATTCCTCAACCTCGTCTTGAACGGACGCAACCGAACACCGCGGCAAGCTAGATGCGGTACACCGCGGCAAAGAAACAATAGAAGCTAATTCTTTTGTTATAAAGTGTGTCCTTATTGACTGCTCTTATGCGTGAAATTTCCGTGCTTGTAACTTGTTTTAAACAGGGCTCGCGACAAAATATATAACTTTTCAGCTTGCTGACGCAGGGGCTAGTGACAGGTTTAATTCCGGCAGGTAACTTTTGCAGGTTGCAGGTTGCAGGTTGCAGGTTGAAACGACTTGTTTATTTGAGTTAAAGTCGAATAAACCCCAGTATAAAGGCTAACCCCAAGCAACCTAAGCTAATTTAGGCTAACCGGAGTGCTATTCAGGCTAACCGAAATGCTAAGTAGACTCACTCAGACTTAAAAGTCCATTTTTCAACCTGCAACCTGCAACCTGCAAAAGATACCTGCCCGTTTAATTCACTAGCCAAAACAAATTTTTCACTTGCCAGATACTGTACTGTCATCGCATCCAGTCAAGTAAATGCTAGCCTGTGTAGCTAGCGGTATACTTTGAATGAACTGACACATACAAAGTTTTTGCGTCCTTGATTCTCAAAGAACCGCCGTCAAAACCTCGAAACTGGCGCCGCCGAAAAACTTTTACCTATTCATGATTTTCACGAACATAAAAAATCGATGTTATAATTATAAGCGTCGCACAACAAGGAAAACCAAAGTCTTTGCCCGTGGGAAATTCTCACAGATCTTCACAGATGTCTTCACAATTACAAAGTTTTTGCGTCCTTGATTCTCAAAGAACCGCCGTCAAAACCGGGCAGGTATGTTTTGCAGGTTGCAGGTTGCAGGTTGCAGGTTGAAAAATGGACTTTTAAGTCTGAGTGAGTCTACTTAGCACTTCGGTTAGCCTGAATAGCACTCCGGTTAGCCTAAATTAGCTTAGGTTGCTTGCGGTTAGCCTCTATATTGGGGTTTATTCGACTTTGACTCAAATAAACAAGTTGTTTCAACCTGCAACCTGCAACCTGCAACCTGCAAAACATACCTGCCGGTCAAAACCTCGAAACTGGCGCCGCCGAAAAGGTTGTCTAGAAAACGAAGACCTAAGACCTAAGACCCAAAAACGAAGACCCCTAGAAAACGAAGACCTAGAAAACGAAGACCCCCTAGAAAACGAAGACCTAGAAAACGAAGACCCCCTAGAAAACGAAGACCCCCTAGAAAACGAAGACCTAGAAAACGAAGACCCCCTAGAAAAGGGGGAAAAGAATATCCCTTAGATGGCGAATCGAGTTTATAAATAGGTTATGCTTTACCTTCATCACAAGAACCAGAAATGTAGAAAATATTTTCCAAAATATTTTATGATCACGCAATCACCCCAGGAGTGTAGATTAACTTTTGATTAATACAGTCCAATACATAACAAATTTGCTTGTCCTTTTATAGTTTCGACGCAGGTATGCATGTGATTTTCCCGCGACAATCAATTATCCTTTTACCACGTGGTGAATAAATTTGCGTGTCACGCACCCGTCACGAACAGTTGACCTTTTCACCACTAAACCCTGACACTCTTGGAATTTACTTGCGTGTGGCCGACTGAGATTAGTAACTTTCAGGTTTGTCGCGCTCTCAGATGACAGTTTAAGACCGGTGGGTCCTTTTTTTTTTTAGCGAGTAGAGTCCTTTAATCAAAAGTTAATCTACACTCGTGGGGTGATTGCGTGATCATAAAATATTTTGGAAAATATTTTCTACATTTCTGGTTCTTGTGATGAAGGTAAAGCATAACCTATTTATAAACTCGATTCGCCATCTAAGGGATATTCTTTTCCCCCTTTTCTAGGGGGTCTTCGTTTTCTAGGTCTTCGTTTTCTAGGGGGTCTTCGTTTTCTAGGGGGTCTTCGTTTTCTAGGGGGTCTTCGTTTTCTAGGGGGTCTTCGTTTTCTAGGTCTTCGTTTTCTAGGGGGTCTTCGTTTTCTAGGTCTTCGTTTTCTAGGGGTCTTCGTTTTTGGGTCTTAGGTCTTAGGTCTTCGTTTTCTAGACAACCCCGCCGAAAAACCTATTCATGATTTTCACGAACATAATAATTCGTTCCGACATAACTCTATACACTGCAGACGTAGGAATCGATGATATAATTATAAGCGTCGCACAACAACGAAAACCAAAGTCTTCGCCCGTGAGAAATTCTCACAGATTTTCACAGACGTCTTCACAATTACAAAGTTTTTACGTCCTTGATTCTCAAAGAACCGCCGTCAAAACCTCGAAACTGGCGCCACCGAAAAACTTTTACCTAGTCATGATTTTCACGAACATAATAATTCGTTCCGACATAACTCTATACACTGAAGAGGTACAGTGTAGGCATCGATGTTATAATTATAAGCATCGCACAACAACGAAAACCAAAGTCTTCGCCCGTGAGAAATTCTCACAGATCTTCACAGACGTCATCACAATTACGGCCATCGCAAAACATTTCCTTAAGCTTTCTTTCAAAATGCCGCTTCACAATTTCTCATGAACACAATAATTCGTTCCATCCTAACTTTACTTACAAATTTCAAACATAGGCATCATTCTAACTTTCGAACAACTGCGATTCTAAAAGTTATTATGGATTTGCAGTGGACGAATTCGGCAAGCTTGTGTCGTACCATAAAATCATATCCGATTGCGTGTCACGGTCTCAAATAGACTAAATGCCCCGCAGTCAGAAATATTCACCGAATTCCGACTGAAATCCTCAACCAAACCTACATTGAAATTATTTGCTGTTTCTTTAGAAATTTCAAGCGATCCTAAATACTATTTTCGTTTTACATTCGACGAATTTACCGAACTTACATGTATGCCGGGCATTTAGCCCATTTGAGACCGTGACCGGTAGTTCACAAATGATTGTCAATTACGCAATTTCACTGTACACACAAGCTAGGTAAATTCATCGAATTTACCGAGAATTTACCAATGTGATTTTATGGTATGTTCAAGCTTTCGGAATTCGTTCGTTGATCGATGCAAACTTTCAGAAGCTTCACAATAGTATTCACACAAACAACTCTCAACGCATACCGACACAAGTGCACGTGACTACAAAAAACGTGATTTGTCATGCAACATGAGTTCAAGCGTGTGAATTAAAAAACTTGCTTTAAACTGTAATGTGGCTTGTCGCTTAACGATTGTTTTTTTTGTCCGGACTCTGAAGAAACTATTTATTTGGAAGAAAGTCTTATCCCTGGAAGTACTTTAATTTGTATCAAAGATGAAATACTCAAACCAAATAGAGCGGCATTGAAGCTACATGTAAGTACAGTATTTCGCACCGCGGCGCTGACAGCGAAAGACAGCAAACTACATGTATTTATCTTGATAGTGACATATCTTTAACCAAAAAAAAACGTATTTCCTTACATTTCACTTCCCATTCACCGCAAGAAAGTCATGAAATGTAGCGACACTGTAGTAATGGATTCTTGTGAAGTTAACAACGCTTCAGCGGGGTCTTTTAGTATTATGACGAATACATGATTTGTCACACCGGAGCGTGAAGATGGCATTGTAAAGTTTAATTGAGTCAAAACAAAAGGTCTCTTGGCCTATTCAACTCTGCCGCGTCTTACTGTTTACCGCGGTATTTTATGTCGCGGCAAACCTAGGTAAAACCTCAGTAAAATTTCGGCACGCCGCGTCATTGCCGAGGCGAGAACGCGGTGTTGATCTGCGAATCGGCCGCGGCAAAACCTCGGTAAAAGGGTAAATAGTTTCAGGCGGTACTGTAGATTCAACACTTGTTGAGGAGACCTAGCGACACTCATGTTGTTGCTGAATACATGTATGTTGATGCTTACCACAGTGCTCTTGTAACACAATTCTCATGCATCCAACAAAGCCATATGAGCGACATACTAACAGAGGAATGTCGCTTGACCAGAGCAATGAGCCAAGTTTTAACAAAGTTCTGAAAATAAAAGATTTAAACTCTGTGATATTCATGCAAAATAGTTTCACCTCTTATTGCTAAATGAGTAAAAAATACCCCATTAAAAAACTTACAGAGACAACAACCCTCATCCCACTTGTCTAACCACAAACGCCCTTCCAAGCACAAATATAAACCAGATCACTGCCAATTACTACTTCTATTCGAATAAAGAGATTATTAATGCATTTTGTGTTACAACTTACTCTTCAGGCAGTTGTGTAGCTATGACAACAGTAAATGACTTGAAGAATTCACTGTTTTCTCTTAACAAGCATTCTGTGGTCTAACAGAAAGAACCAAAAATTTCCATAGTTAATATACCATTCATCAATTTTTTTTTATTAAGGATGTTGACCAGCGCACAAAAAAAAAAACTATATCAACTTCACTCTTCATAAATTTTTCATAAATTTTCAAGTCTTTTTATAAAACCAGACATAAATAGAATTAAGATAAATTTCCATTTTGGATCAACTCTTCTGAACAGACTGTATCGAGATGCCTTATGATTATCATGTACAATGTAATCAATGAAAATCTCATGCAGTGGGTTTTGTCCTACAGCATGATGTTCAAGTTTAGATTTTGAATAAATCAGTTCTAAAATGTTCTGGGCCTGTGCAAAACATTACACAGACCACTTGAATAGCAGAATTAAATTTAAAATTAAGAATGAATTGTCTCTCTATAGCAAATTCATCACTTCTGTACTAGCATAATAATGTTGATTCAATTAACTGCTGAGGGTTCTCCTTCAAAAATGTAATTAGACGAACTGCCTGCGAGTTTATTGTACTTGTTAATCTGAACTTAGGTGTACAGTTGGTCCATAACATTTTTTGCTTGATATTATTTTAGTGCAACTTAATAACAGAGGTTAATAATTCTCTTTTCCATATTCATGGATGTGTACAATGAAAGTTAATTACATTCTCATACACTACCTCCTCTATGAAATCTCCTGAAACATCTGAATTTAATTCAAGAAGAAACTCAGTGGTACATTCAGCACGGGACTAGCAAAAGAAAAAAGATTGTCATCCTAAAGTAGTCAAATCATTAATGAAAAAATGTTTCCTAGTCCTACTCTTACCCTCAGGAATCAACTTTCTCAAGCCTCTAAAAGAGGATCATTAACATTCACAATTATGTCCATGGAAAAGAAATCAAAGTTTATTCCCCATGGTACTGGTCCAAGTTATTTTTCAAGAGAACAATGTACTGTATAGGAACCTATCTTCAAAGCAAAAGACAGGTCTCTTGTACAGAGATGTACTGTACAAGATGCGGTTTTGTAAATTCATACTTTCTCCCACTTGCCAACAATCATTATTACCAAAATCAATCTGTGTTTATAAAGCATACACACTGTTGTTCAGTACTACATGTATAATCCACTGGATTTGCAAGCTGCTAGTTAAGAATTATTTGCTGTTAGTAGTAGTTGTAGAACAGACTGTAAAAATGAAACAATAGTTATAAACAAATTGATTCCCTTACCTTTCCAATACTGTCTTTGTTCAAAAAGAAGCTGCAACAGAGAATAAGATGTCGCAGCAGCAATTAGCTCTTATATACCAAGCAGGAGGTCTGTATGCGAGAATCTTGATGAAGGTCATGAGTGCAGACCGACTGTAGTGAGGTCTTTACATGCAACTAAGGTCAAGATTCTCCAATACAGACCAACTAAGCTTGGTTAATAAGATGTTTATTATATGGCGCAAACAAGAACAACTTAATTTGTTAAATGTAACTGGTTTGTACTAACTCACATTTTGCTTGCAAATGGCGATGAGCTGAATTTAATTCTGCCAAAGTTTGCTCATCCTCTTTACTTTTATTTTTCTCATCGGGCTTTTTGGCACTGCCATAAATAAATATTGTCAGATGAAAATAGTCAATGATTTTGCATTTTAGTTTGCAACGTTTTTCACTGCAAAACATTACTGGTATAGATGCTGGTCTAGATGGGAAAGTCTAGACCACTTTTAACAACGATTTCAGCCAATCAAATTCCGTGAATTGGTAGTTCCCAGTCCTTGAGAGACAGAGCCATACAATGATTCATGATAACACCAAATAAATAGGATTCTTACAACAAATACCTGTAGCAAGCATCATGATGAGGACTTATTGACTGACAGACATCATAAGAACTAAGTAATCTTCTGCAGGGGCAGATCCAGAATTTTTCTTAGGAGGGGGTGTACCACTAAGGAATGGCGTGACTGGTAAGGTAAACAAATTTTAAAGCCACATGTCATCTCAGGGAGGAGGGAGTGCACATCCCCTGCACCCTCCCCCTAGATCTGCCTCTGGTCTGGCTTGGAAGCACCATTCATTGAGGATTGTCTCTCGTAGTGGTTCTTATAAACCACCATTTCCCACCATGGTCAGTCTCAGCCATGTACTGTCAGTGGAAAATTCAAATGGGCCATTTCATTCCCAAGATTTTGAGAAGATGCTCTGGCCATATTGATCAGTAGCACTTGTATGTGTGGAGTTACAAAAATAACTGCCCATTCAAGAGCTGAAAAATTGGTGTCTGTAGCAGCTTGTTAGCATAATTTTGACTGCCAGAAACTGAATGTTATTCTGTTTTGAGACAGCTGTTAGCAGAGCATGGCGAGAAACATAGCAGGATTTGAAAGGGGGTGTCCAAAAATGTGCTAAGGAACTGCTCAAATGAACAATTTATAAAGCAACATGTGAAAAATAAATTACTAAACAATTTTCTTTTAAAAAGTAGGCATCCACAGGATACCCATCTGGTTAAAACCCTGCTATACAGTGTACATACAAGTACAGTGTATCTACTGCTTCATAAGACAGTCATATGGTTGCATGTAGTGTAACTGCAATCAGTAATTATTATGGAGCCGTGGCACTGTTGTGTTAACTTATGCCAAGGACACATGCACTGTTTTTTGCTGTACGTAAGCACAGGCTCCACTTACAGCTATTTACCTGTGTAGGAAACTGACAACTGATGTAGAGAGACTAGGGATTGCATCATTATAATGTGAGCATTGGCTAAGTTATGTTCTACTCGGTAATATATTATATGCACATACTTGTTGCCAACATCTTCACTAGTAACTTTCTGACCATCAACAATAGTAAATGATCCTATACCTGAACACACAGAAAATAAAGTTCAACAGAATGCAAATTGGGGAAGGGAGAATATGGCGCACCTGCCTTTGTGTTCATGGAATATTCCAAGTGCTTCATTTTGCAGGGCTTATGCGTTTTTTTTTCCCAGTAAATTATGCACTATTTTTTGGCGAATTGTGCGCCCAAATCCCGAATTATGCGCGAACTATGCAAATTGCACAATATTTTTAGCAAAAAATTGAACGCTTTTTGCAACGAAGCGGTGGCTTTTTGCAGTGCTCAAAGCGCTCCAGCACCATGG
>OZ026596.1:32111921-32181921 GCA_964020085.1 Micromussa lordhowensis | reverse complement strand
CGCACAGACCTAAAACTCGGAGAAGTGTCTTCTTTACGTATTTCCAATAAGATCACAATTTCTTGACTTTATCCACTGAATGGTTTTCGATTTATTTTTTTATTGCGTGACAGTGAAAACGATCTATAGCAATAACAATGATATTAATGTACATTTAACTAGTTAAGCTAATTACTTTCCATGTAAGTTAACATTGTAATCTCAACTGTTCCTGCAAGGTGTAGATTTAATCATTATCAATCAGTGATCTAGCTGTCACCAGAAAGAAAATATTTCATGGCTATAAATTAAACACAGCAGTGGCAAAATGTATTTCACTTACAGCTTTTCCAGTTCTTTTTACGGTACAATGCATTTGGGTTTAGTTCAGTTACTTTCAGCAGTCATAAGTATAGGTAATCATATGAATATGAGTGCAATTAATAATAATAATAATAATAATAATAATAATAATAATAATAATAATAATAATTACAATAATTACAATAATTATAATAATAATAATAATTAAACAGGGGGTGATCTTACATGAACTAGTTGCACAAGCCTTTAGCTAGATGAGTGCAGTATGAAAGAATTTTGAAATATAACAAGTAGTGTAAATTGTCAATTGCTCAAGCTTGCTTATGATTACTCATTTATTATATGACCAAGAGAATTATAAAAGTGCCTATGTTAACTTGCACTGCTGTGCAATTAAAAATTAACATAACTTGGCTTATTCTCAGCCAATCACAATGAAGTAATTTTCTTGGTCATACAATAAAAACTACTAACAGTAAAGGTGCCATTGCAAATAGTTAATCATGCTTTTAGTTTGCGTAATTGTAATCAACTCCTTTGTGTAAATTGATTCTTTTTTATGATTGTAGGCAGTAAAAATGACAAGCATAAAGACGCAGTTACCATTTGAGTATTACTCCATACCTATTTGCAAGCCAGATCATCTACTTTACAAGCCAGAAAACCTAGGTAAGATTTTGTTCTATGTTTCTTTGCATTTTCTTTAGTTTATTATTAATACAGAGGAATCTTGGTTTTTTTTTAACCTTCAAGGGAAACATACAAAAATTGTTTTGAAAACTGAGGTAGTTCAAGAAATCAGGGAAAATTTATAGTGTTTGACTGAGACGAGAGAAATGACTTTTGGTTCAAGTTACCTGTTGGTTCGAAAAATTGAGGGTTCAAAGAAATCAGGATATAACTGTGGACTATTTTAAGCATTTTCATTGTGAACCATCAAATTGAGCCTACAGCAGTCCTTGTACATGTAGCCTTGTTTTTGTCATTTTTAATTAATGATTATAGCATGATGAATTTCTTTCTTATGTAGTTGTAGTGTTACTCCCACACTTGATCATCTTGTACTCTAATACAATTTAAACCAGTTTCTACAAATGTTGTATGGAGCACAGAAAGTGTTCGACTTGTGTTTTTATAATAATGATCTATCTATTTCAAAAAAGAAACTGTATAAGCTGGAGACCAAAATCCTGATCTCGGTAAATAGCAAGGTGTCATCATTAAGCAGGTGTAAGTAAAGTGAGATGAAGCTGTGTATAGGTGAGTTGTCAAGTTACTAGACATGTGGCAAGAATAAAGTACAAAATTACCATCAAGTTTCTCCCAGGGAAAGTTAATATTGTTCTCTTAATGTGCCACCACTGAAGTCCCCAGAACTAAGGTCTTCAATCAAATGGGTGTATTTTCTAAGCTCAGTACTAAGAAGTTGTTTTGTGAAGTGCTAAAAACAAGCTTTGTTTTTCTCTTCAGGTGAAGTGCTACGCGGAGACAGAATAGTCAATACTTTATATGAGGTTTGTTACTACTTGAGGCTTCCATTCAAGCTTTTGCTACTCTCAGGAGATCCAATCTGCATTTACAACTCCTGTCGAATCAGCTGCAATCAGAAGCTGTTCTCCAACTGGCCTAGCATCTATAGCTAAACAACATTCTTGCAGTTAAGTTCTTTTTGAAGTGTAACATTTTGTACTAACTAGTGTGTTATTTGGTTATCTTGCAGATTAAAATGGCAGAAAGCAAAGGTTGCACAATGTTGTGCCAGCCAACCACTTTAACGGCTGAACAGTCTACGCAACTTGCCAAGTTGATATCAGAAGAATATCATGTTCACATGTATGTAGTTTTAGATATTATTGCCTTACACCCAAGCACGATTTACATGACTGTATTAATATCCACCGATAGAGCGGTTTTCATTTTAGTGTCGAAAAGTGGTTGGTTTTGCATTAACTATGTTACAAGATTGGCTTAAAAAACTTATCCAATCAGAAGTAAGACCAAAACCGATTGTGACTCACTCGTACGCATTTTCCTGCGCTTTACATCAGCTGCATGTAATTACTTCAAGCTTTGACTTGTTCACTGTTGTCTGTATTGTCTGTGTCCTTTGTGATTGGCTAGAGTGATTACTTTGGGTTTACGACACTCATTTGAAAACTCCTCTTATATTAATTTTCTTACTAATAAGGAGCTTTTAATATCATGCTGTTTCAGGGTGATTGACAATCTACCTGTGGCCACAAAATTTATCCTTGATAATGGTCAGGTAAGGGTTGGATACAATCTTATCACAGTTTTGTAAATTCTACCCTGCTTTTATCTGATTGCTTTGTATGAAGAGTTTTTACCCATCTGTACACCTGGGTGGAGGGAAGCACTGTGAGCTAGAAAAGTGTCTTACTCTCTTTGATTATTAAATTGATTTGTTACAGGTGCAGTATGACCATGGATTTAAACTTGGCTTTGCAGTAGAACAGGTCAGTGTAATGGAGATATAAAATTTAATTGTATTCAAGACTCGTATTGTCCAATTTATACTAGTCAATCATAGCAAACTTGTAGAATCTGTATTGTGTTTATTTGCGAAAAAATGTTTACTGGAAACATTTTCCAAAAAGTGTGTAATGTTCTCACTTTCATATCAGTGAAGGATTTGTTATTATCAATGACAATTGTGTGTTAATCATAATCAATGTAAGTCATACATTGTAAATGCTGTAATAATTGCCAGTGAGTTTGCTAGCCGCCAGACAGGATGTTGCCAGTCTCAATATGTTATGCCTGATCCATTGCCATTTCCTTCTTGTCAATTCAACCTGTAAGCTCATGCCAAAAGTGTTAATAATTTTTATGATAATCACTGATTGTCTTTTTCAGAACACATTTCTCAACAATCATTTGACGATGATTCTCAAATATCATACTTACGACAAGTAAGACTGTCCATCACATCTTGTAGAGCATAAATTAATTGCTATTATTAAAATCCAGTCACCTCCAAGTTTTAAAATTATTATTACATGTAATAATTATAAGACTTTTTCCTGCTTTAACTTGCTTCCATTCCAGAAGTAATCAGTTTCATTTCACCAGTCTTTTGTGACTAAATGTGTATACATTTCTTTTTTCCTTTTAGTGACACATTTCGTGTTGTTGGCTTCGAAGTTCAAACTAAGAGGTAAGAGTATTAATTTCACCTCAAGTAATTATAGTAATTAAGTATGATTCCATCCTGATCCAGCAAACAAAGCATGGACACTGACCAAATGCATTTAACAAATAACAGTTTAATGTGTTTTGTGAGCATGTTGAGCACCGTAAACGTCCATGTATAAGCTGCATCCATAGATAAGCCGCACCTCCAATTTGGAAGTGCAAATTTTGGAAAAAAATAAAAACAATAAAGTTTGAAGTTTCAGTAGAGTTGTATTGCTTTTAACAAACAAGGACAAACAATCAAGGTTTTGAAACCCTGACATAGAAGTTGTTGCCATCATTCACAATTTATCAAGTCTAAAGAAAGCTAAATTTCATTTGCTGTACTTCTATTTTGTTTGAATTTACGACACCTTCAACTTACATGTAAAATGCCTTTTTTGATCTGATATTTCAAGATTATCTCCTCGAAACACGTCATTAAGTCGAAATTCCTTTGCAATTGAAACAAAAGGAATGAGTGCTTAGTAGCCAAGCTTTAAATGTGGGAAGAGTCTGGGCCAGGACCTGGGCATCATAACACAGAAAAGCTTTCGACTCGGCTGTTGTTTATAAAGATGTTTGGAAACCCGCAATGGGCAAAAAGCTTCATGCAGAACAGGAGCTTGTTAATGCAATCAACAAATTTGCCCTGAAGGTGGTCAAAAACAACAAAACAGTCAGTCCATGTAATCAGTGTTGTAGGACATTTATGAAGCGATTGTTTGACTGGTGCATTTTTTGCATACTTTTAGTGTTTCAAGAGATGCAGTGTCGGCGGAAAGTGGCAGTAACAAGTGCTCTTTCACCTCTGAGAAACCTGGAGGCCAAACAATAATTCCTGACAGTGAGTATGATTTTTAGTTTATTATTTGCTTCTTTTTCAAAGTCGGCATATGAGATCTCTGACTAGTGACTTTTTCCTATTGTTCAGTTCTTTGTTAGGGTTTAGAGGGCAGGGGTTAGGGGGTTCTAAACTTCCTGCTTCTATATTTATTTCATTGGCATTTTCAAAGCTTTCCATAGCTACTCCTGGCACTTTCTTCTTTGCTGCTACTGACACAATATTGACAATTATTAAATTGTTTGATTACTGCTTCTCCCATCTCTGTCATATGAAAAATGCATGCTACCGTTTCTCTCCCTGATCCCTTTCTCTTATTTCTCTTGTATTCCCATCCTCCTGTTTCTCTCCATATTGGTCTTTGCCACTGTGTTAAAAAATTATGTGCATATGGGTAAAACTTGTATAGACAACAGCAATGGCTAGGTTAATTAACTATTTTTTTGGCCATCCCTGTAAAAATGTTCAAAATATACAAAACAATCTAAGTATGTTGATGTACATGTAATAGGTGAAGTGCATTTGTTTGATGGTACTTTGATGTGCTTTATTAACAGAGGAGAACACTGTGGCAATGACGTATACTGTAAAGTGGGAGGTAACTAAAATTATTTTGAAAATTATACACTGCCTGTAGCACAACAGCAAGCAAACTCAACTCAGTATCAAACAACTAGCAACACAACTAGAACATGCAACTAGCAAACTCAACTAGTAAACACAACTAACAAACACAACTAGCAAACACAACTATAGAAACCACAGCTAACAACAAAACTGGCAAACACAACTAGGAACTGTCAGGAACTCAAATGGGACTTCAATGAGGCAGAGAAATCTGGCAAGTTCTTTAAATGATATCAACTACATGTACGATTTGGTGTGGCAATCAGATTTACATTGAGAACATTCACATAAGCATGGTGTATGAAGCTGATACATAATTATATATGGTACATGACCGTTCTTGTCAGTGCAGAACTTTGCTGCGTGCATTATTACAGGAACCAGGAAATTTGATCACATAACCCCTGCACTAGGAGATCTACGTTGGTTACCAGTTAAGCAAAAGCTGTTCTTCTGTGACGCTGTCATGGCATTTAAATGCATGACTGGTCAAGCTCCACATTATCTCAGCGATCAATTTACGACGAGATTTGCAGTCACCAGGCATGTGACTTGAAGTTGCCAACTTATAAACATCCCCTTGTATAAGTCGAGTACCAGGCAGAGAACATTTTGCTACCGTACGGTCTACATTTGGAACAATCTAGACAGTTCTCTTAAAACTGCAACATCTATTTGATTTCTACTTTTAAATTTACCTGAAAAATAAATTGCTTTCTGACTTTTTGTTAAATAGTACGTCATGACAGTATTTTAGTATCTCATTACTATTCTTTTTTAAAATTATAATTTAACTTAAGTACACATTTTGTATAGTATGCTGTGATAATATTTATTGTATAATTAATTTTTATAGGTATGTCTCTGTTAGTCGCATTATCACTGAAAAGCCCCACTAGGGGGAGTGTCAATAAAGTATTCTATTGTATTGTATTGTTTCCTTGATCTGACAATATTTATCAGCTAGTGCCTTAATTTCCACCTAAATCTCTGAACTTAGTTCTGAGGAACTAAGTCTGAAGTAGTCAGTAGGGAGAATTTGCAGGTGAATAAGATTGTTACTGAGTAGAGCACTTATCCTACAGGCCAGCGATGTTGTGTGGGCGTCAAGGTGGGACACCTATTTAGCCATGAGTGATGTTCAAATTCACTGGTTTGCTATAGTCAACTCTGTTGTAATTGTCCTGTTTCTGTCTGGTAAGTCATTTTCAATTTCTCTTATAGTTTTCATTGTTCACATTTTCGAAGTTATTGCAGCCATAAAGAGAACATACACATCATACAGTCAAGTTATGATTATGGCCGCAATATGTGCCGTATGAAATGGGTGTACATGTGCGCTGTATGTTGCTAACAGGTTGATGGCCATTATCTAGTATTTCCAGTTGTTCATATTTTAAACCTAAACTATCTCAAAGCAGGTTTTACTGACTTGCTTAGTTACACCAAATGAAAATGTACACATTAGCTTTCAATTTGTGATTGATGCCCAACCGCCACCTGGTTAGCTCAGTTGGTAGAGCACCAATCTGCTGTGCGGGAGGTCGAGGGTTCTATGTTTCCGCCCTCTTTCTGTCTCCTCACCTGTATCAAATGTAACAGTAACATGGGGGCCAACTCGGAAAGCAAGTGGTTTATTTGGCCACCATGTTCAAGCACTTTTACTTAATACAATAGAAACATTGTTAGCAACTAAAAATGTTTGTAATTAAATTAAGTAACTACATCAAGAGGAAATACATTGAATTGAATTGAATTGAATCAAGCCCCAGACCAGATCAACACTCGGGGTCTTAAAATAACTGAGGAGAATGTGCTGCCTTTGTAATCACATCTGCAAATGGTGAGACATTCAAGTCTTCTTGGATAAGGATTATAAACTGCATCTTCAGTGTTACATGATTGGTTAGCAGGGGACGTTAAAGAACCCATGCACATATCGAAAAGAGTAGGGCACATGGTTCGCTGTGTTGTGATCTAGCCTTGTCTCGCAGGCTGGTGCTTTACAAAGGGTAACCTCATTGCACCTTTCCCCCTTGGACAGAATTGTTCAAGAGAAATTACTATGACTATGAGTCCATATTCTCATAATTGACCTTGCTGTGTTCAATCTGCATACCTTAATGATAAACCGAGTTTTTCCTATTTCAGTCACTAAGAGTACATGTAGGTTGATCTTCCTCTTTGAGTGCACAGATATCAGGTTGTTTTGTATTGATCTCCTAACATGTTTAGTACTGCCTTTCAGGTATTGTGTCCATGATAATGATCAGGACTTTAAGACGAGACATTGCACGTTATAACAAAGAGGATGAAATGGTAGGCATTGATGTAGTTGTCTATTTTACAGTTTTACATGTTGGATTTAACAGATTGCCAATCAGAAGTAATTTATTGGACAAAAATATAATGTTGAAAATTAATAAAAGTCTCCTTGGGATTCATTTTATGTTGGATTTGTCAATGTCACAGGAGGACACTATGGAAGAGACAGGCTGGAAGCTAGTCCATGGTGATGTATTCAGACCTCCTAAGAGGGCGTGGCTACTGACAGCATTTGTGGGATCAGGGGTGCAGATCTTTTTCATGGTCCTCATCACTTTGGGTAAGAGCAGCAGAGATCAGCCAAATGCTGGATGTAACATGCATCTCAGAAACTTTTAGTTAAGAACTAAATGCAATAAGATTTATATAGCCGGCATTTTTCATGGTACAGCACGCCAATTCATTGGCTAGTTCATGGTGACATGACATCTAACAATGAAACCACCAAATGCCATGAGTGGGCAACATTGTGAAACTGTGATGTCAAAGGAGAAACAATTCACTGGAATCTCAGTGCTTTTGTTTTCCACCAGTTTGAGCCAGTTGTTTTGCTATATAACAAATCACTTAATGACTGGTCCCTTGGGGAACAGTGAATTTTGTTTTCCTCAATTCTCGGGAAACAAAATTTACTGTTCCCCTCAGGACCAGTTATTAAGTGTTAATTATTAAACATTCAAGGAGTAGCATGTGCTATAATTGGACAGTTTGACTTCATCACATCATGTGCATGCTTTGCCAAGATGTAACTGTCTTGTGAGTTTTTAAAAGCACTCAAAAAGAGCAAGGGGTAGTTGGTAGCACCGTGTACTTCTCTATGCACTTCTCAAACTCATTAGTAATTCATCACGTTAAAAAAAAAGGAAATCAAGCCTGTGACGGGGTTTTACTAGTCAGTTTCTCCTTAGTTTTAGTTTCGATTTAAAAGAGATATCAAACACTTGAGACTGTGTTTCATCGTCTATCCTCGAATTTAGTCAAAAATTCTACGCTTAATTGTGTTTTCAACTCTCTTCTCAGTGTTTGGATATCCCAATGAAACACTGTCCCTTGTGTTTGATATATTACTTCTCTGATGTTCTTAAAAATTCTTGCATTCTTGTATCACTCAACAATGCTTTTAGGTCTGGCATTTAGTAACTTTTTCCTCAGTAGTGAGTAATTTCTGAAAGCATGGCTCAAACGTTTAAATATATACATGCTGTGTCATTTAACAGTGTTTGCCATGCTTGGGATGTTGTCACCCGCAAGCAGAGGAAGTCTGATGACAGCAATTATATTTCTTTATGTCTTCATGGGGTAAGTATAATAATTACTAATTAATGTTGCCTAATCACTAAGTGGTCCCAGCACTCCCTACCATGGGTAACCCTCCACTGATTAAGTAGACTCTTACAAATGTGAACATTTATCGAGATGGAAGGTAGTGGAGTTATTTAATTAATAACGTTTGTCAAGAAATAGTACTGAAACATATGATGTACTGTACATCTGTCTCTAGCAACATTCTTACTCAAAACCTATGAGTACTTACTACTATTTGCTCATGGCAGTGCACCATGTCCTGACATTTTCCTTTTATCGTTGAAGTGTTTTTGCTGGTTATTTTGCTGCTCGACTTTACAAGACATGCAAGGGGCAAAACTGGAAGAAATCTGCTATACTGGTAATCTTGTGTTTCTGAAGCACTAGAAGTTATTATGTTATAGAAGTTCTGCTGTTCCTTTCAGAAGAGTATAAATGTTGCCAGCCAACTACATGTAGCAACAACAACAATGCTTTAGGAAATGCTTTAGGAAATACATGTACATGTAGATATGTTTAAAGTCAAGCCAGGGGGATAAATGAACCTTGCGGTTTTTGAGTTATTCCCCTGCCTTTGACGAGCAAAACAAAATAAGATCAAGACAAGGGAATAAATAAGGTGCAAACACACAGAGACAGGCTGAACTATATGAGCAGTGGATATTCAAAGGAATGGAATGTTTAAAATGTTAGTTACTTCATGGCATTTTCAAGTTGTTCAGAGAAGAGGTATAGCTTAATTTGTTTAGGCTAAATCATTAAATTGTGTAGGCTAAAGGTCTGGGAAAATAGAGGACTGCACAAGTCTTAAATTCAAATTTCATCGTTAATTCAAGGGCCACAGGTTTTTCAGTTGAACACTGTTGTGTGCCACCCTTGTTAAACAAAGTTGATTTATTTATTTATTTATTTATTTATTTACTTACAAGGAATTGCAAGTTTGTTTTCAAGGCTTTTGATCAGCACTTGAGTGCACTTGAATTGACTTACAATGAATTGTGATAACTTCTGATGGCTTGGTCTCAGTTGGATGCAAGTTTTCAGAACTCTTTTTGGTCAACCAGTACAAGTGAACACAAATCTTTTTATTTAATGCTGAATGTTGTCTGGATGTACCAAACAATTCTCATGATTACATTAATTAAAATTTCAATGCATGAAAATCAATGACAAGTATTGGTTGAAAAAAGACTTCTGTCGATGCTTGTTTTTCAGACTGCAACTTTGTATCCTGGAGTTGTTTCTGCAGTTTGCTTTGTCCTGAACTTTTTCATCTGGGGACAACACTCTTCTGGAGCGGTAATCAGTCTACTCTCATTAATTTCTACAAATTTACTTACATGTTGCTGTTTTGTTAGCTGTATCTCAACTGTACATACAAAATGCTGTTTGTCAAATACAGCTGATACAAACAGTAGTCGTGATTTTTGTGATAACGTTTCTTGTACTCCATCTATTGTGAGTTGTTGAATAGTTCAAGCTATTATTTTTGTTATTGCTAATTGTTATTAATTTATTACCTGTGTTTAACTCTGTTCAGGTTCCTTTTACTACCATGCTTGCTCTTCTTTGCATGTGGCTTGGTATTTCAGTCCCACTTGTTTTTGTTGGCTATTACTTTGGATACCGCAAATATGTGAGTAGCATTTGATTGAATGTGATCTTTGGTGTTCAACAGTGTTAAAACAATTTTGTATCAGAATGTTGGGTGGGTCTGTTGGTGTGTTTTTTTGTGTGTTGGTGTGTAAAACCAAGTTGATTTAGGTATCTGAAATTGACATTTAATCAAACCAGCTGAGGATTTTCAAGGAATACAGGCTTGTCAGATGATAAATGTGTTCTCCCTGTTAAATTTGGCTGCTTCTGTACACTGTATGGTTCAGCTTGGTAGTAATGCTGCTAACAAGACTTTTATTACAAATCCATCAAAGTGAGAATGAAACAACATCTTTGTAGTTGGCTACGTTGTTCTCTTAAAATTGTTACGCAATCAACAAGGTAATAAATTAATGCAACATTGCATTTGTTTAAATACAGCCCTATGAACACCCTGTCAGGACAAATCAAATTCCTCGGCAAGTTCCTGACCAGGCCTGGTATATGAGTCCTTTGCCAAGGTAAGGATAGCAGGAATTTCTTCTTTGTAAGGCAGAGTCTTTGTATGAGATTGGGTTTCAGTTGGGAATGTAGGAATCTGTCTCAGTGGGGAACGCATGCCTGCTGTATAGCCCGTAGTGACTTGTAAGCTGCTTGCAAACAGTATGTTGGAAAATATATATTTTTTGTATCTTTTGTTGAATGTGAAGTCTTTTTCTTACAACAAATATCTAAACTGTGCAATGCAGTAACATTGTTCTTGCCACATTTTTCAGCAACCTGATGGCTGGCATCCTTCCATTTGGTGCAGTGTTTATTGAGCTCTTCTTTATTTTATCTGTAAGTAAACCTGAGTTTTCTATACAAAGAATTACATATTTCTAGGTCCAGAAATAATAATAAATTATTATTATTGATTGGATGTAATTCTGTAACCCAGTGGGCAGATGTTTACACTGGTCATATTTTGAATCAACTTCTCAGTTGTTCTAGAGTTTTTCTAAATGATCATTGTTTTGTGATTTGTTTTCAGGCTATCTGGGAAAACCAGTTCTACTACTTGTTTGGTTTCTTGTTCCTGGTATTTGTGATCCTTGCCAGCTGTGTCTCTCAGATTTCCATAGTGATGATTTACTTTCAGCTTTGTGCTGAGGTGTGTATTCTTGTTATCCTCAGGAATTTACACTCAGTATTTTAGGAGTGGAGAAAGGTGCTTTAAAAACCACATGTCTTGCAACATTTTCCTGGAATTTTGCAGTCTCTATTTTTAGCAGATATGTGCGTCTCACAGTCTTGACTTTTTCAACAACCTGTCTTGGAGCCCAGATTTTTTGCCGATTTTTTTTGGTTTGTTTTTAACGATATCTGAATATCCAAGAGTTTGAACCTCTTCCACTCACATTTAGAATACTTTGAAGTCTCAGTCTTTTAATTTAAAACTCAAAATGTCTCAGGCTCACAAGGAAAAACACTTGACTCACTTTCTCGCAAAGTCTTGCATTTAACATTGTACGGTGCTCACAGGCTAGCATGCTGGGCCAGGTTGTTCGAAAGCCGGTTAACGCTAACCCAGGATTAAAAGTTAACCAAAGTATTAATTTTTCGTGTTCAAAAATGTTTTTATCTGCCTATGGTTTGGGAAGATTATTCAAACTCAAAACTGAAGGATAAACAATGTAAACAGAAAAACTCACCAAAATTCTCGCTAACCCTGGGTTAGCTGAACTAGGCTTTGAACAACCCGGCCCAGGATAACAATTTTGTCAAGGAGGATCAGATAATGTTTTGTTATGCATCCCGAAATAGGGTTATCTTCATTGATTAATGGTGGGATCACACTTTCCAACCACCTGGTTGTTAGAACCACTTTTCAGCTTGCACAAACGTTTAGTCAGTCAAACTCCTCTAAGATGGTTCAATCGGATTTTTGAGTGACAATCATTCTCAACTTTGAGTAACTAGAGCATCACCATTGATAATCAATCCAACAGAAAATCTAATGTTATTGGTGTATTAGAGAGAGAGGTACATTTTACCAAATGAATAGTTGACTTATCATCGACAATGACATATCAATGATAGAAGGAGAAAAAAATTTAAGCTCATTGAAATAATTTATTTTGTTTGTTTGTCTTGTTTTTGTGTCAGGATTATCACTGGTGGTGGAGATCATTTTTCATGTCTGGTTCCTGCTCCATCTATGTGTTTTTCTATGCTATATTCTACTTTGTTACAAAAGTGAGTGTCCTAGTATTCGCATCTAGCAGGTTCATTTGAAACCCAACAGTTTTGTTGCTTCATACCTGTAGTCCCCGTCATTTATGTATAAGTGCATCTTCAGGGCTCGAAAAAAGTGCTGTCTGGCCGTCCGGGACAAGTAGATTTTCCTTCAGGGCAAGTAACATTTCATTCTCACTTGCCCGATGGGCAAGGGTCAGGAAAGTAGTCTACCAACTAAATCATTAAAAGAGCAAACTAAGACTTGCCCAGGGACAAGCATTATTTGAGAGATACTTGTCCTAAGGGCAAGCTGGAATTCAAGTTTTTATTGAGCACTGATTATTCTTGTCAGCAGGGTTTTTTTGCATGTAGATCTATCTGAATAATTAGTTCTTTGATCAGGTTGCCAAAGAGAGATATGTACAGTATAACAGTTGCCTTTATAAGGCAAGCTATACACCTTATTCCAAAATGGCCACCATTTAGTGGTCTTTTATTTGCCTTCAAATTAGCCCTTGTTGCCTTGAAAATTCAAAAGAATATTTTCCCTTGAACAAGGCAGTGAGGGCTAATTTGCAAGCAAACAAGAGAACACTAAAATGGCGCCATTTTGGAATAAAGTGTACAAGGTTGTATAATAAAGCCTAATTAAAAGTCATTATCAGGACAGAATGGGCCCATGACTGCTTTTGTGTTGACAACTATCACAGTGGAAAGAAAAACAAAACCAAGGGCTAGCTGTAACTGTGATGTGCTAGTTCAACAGTCTTAACATCTAGCCCTACAATAATTTCTTCTTATGGTACATGTACTTCTAAGGTTTGAATTCTTCACAACTTTCCTCTGAAAATTCACTTTCCCATCAAAGAAGTAAAGGAAAAAACATTAGCCCAGCTGCAATGTCTACTAGCTCTGGGCTATTTGACATGTCTTTCTTTTCACGCTGTGATTAAATCTTTCCCTCTGCTAAAAGCTGGATTTGTGTTCAGTGGTCATGAACTCCCCAAGTTTTGTAATTTGCCAACTGTTCAGTCTCCATTTATATAAAGTTTCCAAGACATGTTTTGACAGAAACATTCTGTCATTGTTAGTTATAACTAGTGTTAAATTTGAATATGTTGTGACAGCTGGTGCTACACAGGTCAACACCACTAGTAGCATTACATGTATATATATTTATTATATGGCTAGCTCCGCGAGCGGGCAAGATGAATCAAATCCTGCGCTGTGATTGGCTACCCGAGCGGGCAAGATGGAGCCATCTTGCCCGCTCAGGACTACCCGCCTTGTCCCGCAAGAAAAATTTCCCCAAAAGCCATATAATAAATCCTTTATTGACCAAGCTTGTTCGGTCAAGATGGCTTAATAGTGGCCTCGTTCTTTTTTTGCGTGTTTATGGACCTCGACTCCGTCTCAGTCCATAAACTCGCAAAAAAAAGAACTCGGCCAATATCCAGCCATCTTGACCTCGCACTTACTCAATAACCCATACATATACCATGCATGAATTAAATTGTGTTAACTAAACTCACACTTGCTCAGTGAGGTAAAACTGAGGTAAATCCACTGGGGACGAAGAGGAGTAAGTAAGTTTACTAAGTAATTACACTGACTTTCGAATGTTTTTCTTTGTTTCTCTACAGCTTGAGATTGAGGACTTTGTTCCTGGTCTGTTGTATTTTGGCTACACATGTATCATGGTGTTATCCTTTTGGCTGCTCACTGGGACTGTTGGATTTTATGCCACGTACCTTTTCATCCGACACATCTATGCAGCTGTAAAAATTGATTAACAGCAAAAATGTTACAAGTCGCAAATGATAATTAGTGATGTCATCATGGAAACCATTGAGGCAGAGGAAGATAATTTTTTTAAGTAAATGATTCTTTTTGTCGCCAGTAATAAGTGGCATTACCTGTTCACTGCAGAGGTATATGCCTCATTTCATTCATGGGCACTCATGAGATGACTGAGCTGCAAGGCTTAATAATATTGTTGTAGCACATTCTAGTAGGTTTGTAGCTCTTGGTAATTTTAAAGTGTTTCCAAATATAGCCAGTTGGCCAGAAACCCATAAGGGATTGTTCGACGCCAAATTGGTTTCTGACTCAACATACCTGTTTTGAGAATACCTTAGGTGCTATTATGGAATTAAGTAGTCAGTTCCTAGCAAAGTTAAAGGAATGGAAATAACTTGCTTACCAAAAATTTTGGATTCTTGTTGTTACTCTGTGAAGAGAGACTGTTGTGACAGGAATTGTCTAAACTTGTGGTTAGTGAATGTTTAGGATTTAGTAGATTGGCTGCTGTTACAAATAACTTAAACTTATTTATTGCATGAGTGTTTTAAATATGGGTCACATGATTTGAGAAAGTTCCATTCATGGATATTGAAGAAACAACTTGTTTCTTCCCTCAAGGGTTCAACAAGGATGCATCGTTACGCATCGTTAAGAGATGGCTATCCCAGTTTGTAAGCGGTTTTCCCTGGCAACGAAAAAAATGTTACCTTATTTAATAGTTGAGTGGTTTTGATGTTTGATCTCAAGGAATTGGGACCAAGACTTTAACCACTAAAGAAACATGACAGTGGGGATTGTCCACCATAGTTTTACTCAATGTTTGGTTTTGAGGGATTAAATAAAGAAAGACTGTTGTGTTTCTTTTTTGCCAAGACTAATGAATAAGTTTCCAGTGTTTCATTAATGAGATCAGTTTCTCTTATTGATGATAACAAAATTGTCTTTACAAGGTTCATTGTTTCTAATACTATTAACGTTGGGCAAGTTTCCCTTCTTTAAATTTAGAATTGTAATTAAAAGGGACTGATTCCTGTCACATAATTATACAATTTAGCTGCCGCCCACATTATGTTAAAAGCATAAGTAACAGACAGAACTAGCAAAGATGCTTACATAATAATGAACTATGAAGTAAGACTCACTTTTGATATTTTAAAATTGTCTGACATTCATTAGCTTCATAGTCAATGTACACTTGTATCCATTTGTTAACAAAAGGTGGTGGAGTGTTAGAAGCTCTCTATCAACCAACTATTAGAATAAAAAGCTTACAAACCACTCTCTTTCAAACATCCCACCTGGTAAACCAGTTATAGAATTTGTGGTCAAATAAAATAAATTAATAATCCTGATCATTTGGAGTCGTATGAATTTTTTTAATTGAAAATGTTATCCTCCCTCAAATGTTAATAAATTAAATTATATCAAGAGGATGTAACATTAATTTATTACCTGACTAAGTTAGTTCAGTGGGCCAATAATTAAAATCGACCAATCAGATTGCTCCATTGCCAGTTCAATGTTCTCTAAGTGTTGGACCGAGTACTGTTCCAAATGATCCTGCAAGATCACTCTTGAAGATTTTCTGGTAGTTTTAGTTGTGTAATAAATCTCTTAATAACAAAGCTTGCTCGGGACAATGAGAACATCGTCCCTCAGTTTTTTTATGTAGAGACCTCGCTGTGCTTGGACCATACTGTCAAGATCTCTGGCCAATACTCTCCCAGTACCTCATGCTTGGTTGCTGTGTAATAAGATGTACTTTTTGCTTGACACGTGAATCCGTGTCACTAGTTGCCATATGCTACCATACTTATAAGTGGATTAAATGTTTTTCTCCTCCTGAGTTATCAAGTAACAGGCCACAGTATTTGAAATGCTAAATAGTTTACCAGAGAGTAAATGTAGAAGCTTTGGTTTGAAAACTCTCATTCCATTTGAGACCAACATGCATTTGAAGTGATTTCGAGTAGTGCCACAACAATGTATCATATTTCACAATCATACTTAGTCCTGGCCATAGTCAGGTTGTTGGATGTCAGGTTGAGAGGTCAGGGCTCCAGTTGCTTATCGAGGTCATTGTTTTGCGTTGATTGGCAAAACTGCTTTGCCATCATAATCCATTCTTAGGGTGGTTAAGGGAGGCAATTTATGGGTTAACCTGTATGTGTTTCTAATGACTATACTGTAATTATGTCTTGGAAAGCTTGGCTAGAAAGTTGAACTTATTTTGTGACACACTACAATTTTATTAGGAAAACCTTTATTGATTATAATATAATAATATTCCACTCTTAGTTTTCAAACTTCATAAAGAATTGGCAATAACTTAATAAAACTGTACACCCTCATTTCACAGTTAAAGCAATGAGTGAGGGAGGATATAAAAAAAAAAAATCTTTTTACAGCTGCTTCTTTTGAGAAGCAAATTCATTGAATTATTAGCTACTGGTTACCTTGGCAACTGGAAATGAAAGCTACAAAAAATGTCATACTCCATAATTATTAATAACAATATAATATATTAGCACTCTTTGAAAAATGTATAATATTATTAGTCTAACTAAGATTAGCTCATACAGCTTAATAAGTTCCTCTAGACTGTACAATGGACAAATGGTCATAACTATTGGAAAAATATGAATGGGTAACACTAACAGTGAATGACATGGGAGAGAAAAAATGACAGTGATTCAGGCTTTTTAACCAATGCTAAAATAGTGCACAGTCATAATGTATATTTGGCTCTGAAATTTTGCTAAAAGGTTAGAAGTTAAGTGTCGATCCATGCAGTCTAAATTGAATATTGCAGAAAAAGAACCAGTGCCTACAAATTGAGTTTCAGAGCTTATGTAATCATGTAATACTTCCAACTCCAATACGGAGGTTATATTGATCTCAACACAAAGGCCGGCTTTGATATACATGTATGATACACATAAAACACTCTTCACTTTCTAAAAATGATACATCAATTAATTTTTCCTCTGAAGATTTCAGAAGTCCTAACTGGAAACTGTTTGTTCAATGTTTGTTTGCCTTTGAGCAAAATCATCCAAAGCTTGTTTTACTTTTTCTCTTGTAATCATGGCGTGAGCTTTCTCTTTTGTAAGTTGTTCTTTTTCCTGAAGATAGAAACAAAATCACAATAAACATTTGTTATTGCTAGTGTTTTGAGTTCGTCTAGTTCTCCCGTAGAGCTGCCAGAGATATCAGGAACCATGCATGCTTTACTACTA
This sequence comes from Micromussa lordhowensis, assembly GCA_964020085.1. NCBI lineage: Eukaryota > Metazoa > Cnidaria > Anthozoa > Scleractinia > Lobophylliidae > Micromussa > Micromussa lordhowensis. The sequence continues at coordinate 32,164,464 of OZ026596.1, read as the reverse complement.
CAATAGAAACTCTATTGACCAATCAGGGTGCATGTAGTATCTCGGTTATTTTATAAATCAAGATGTTTGATCTACTTCCTCATTTAGGAAAGACCTTGCCAGGGAGTGGGGAGGGTGGTGGTTTCTAAGTTGCTGTTTCATCAAGAATATGTTCAGCATACCATTAATGCTTGCTGAACATTGAACTTGAAAGAAACTTTTTGTAATGCACGTGCGTTTGTCAAGATTTCATGTTATGTGCTTTAGATCTAATACCAAATGCTGTTAGATTACCTTTCTTCTTTCATCGGCATTTTTAAGCTTTTCCTCTATTTCCTCCTTGGTTCGTCGTGAACTCTTCTTCTTCCTTCTTTCTAATTTTTTAAGATGCTGAGGTCTTCTTTTTACATTGCCAGTTTCAGGGCACAACATAACATCAAATGCCATTCCTCCTCTGCTTTGCGGTCTTTCTGTTACTCCTCCAACGGGCGCAAGAGAATTTATTCTATTTCTAACCTCCTCCTGTTTTTCTGAAAAGGAAACTCTCTTCTCTTTTAAGCTTTTTCTTCTAGGGACTTGGGAGCCTTCGATGAACAGTTCTGTAGAAGAAAAATTAAATAAAGAAGTCTTAATTATTATTATAAAAACAAGCTTGTTCGTAGTAGATAAAACTTGCTAAAGCTTCAATCTGAGTAACTCCTTGTTTGGCATGCTAAAATGCTTGATTACGCTAATAGATGTAGAAAATTTCTAGACACCTGTGTTGTCAAAATAAATAAAGACAGAACTGACAATTAAATGCATGTTTTGAAAAATGTTCAACTAATTATTATGTCCGTGACACCACCAATCTTCGCTTGAGAGCACAAAGACAAAGACGGCAACCTTTCGCAATTTTCCTATTTTAAATACACGCTATTTCTTGCACGTTTCCATCTTGGGGTGTTACGGGCCTCTTTGCCCATAAAGCTGATCTTGAAAATGAAATGTGTATTTACTAATATTCGGTGGGGTATTTCATAACTAGTTGTGTAAACAAACCTGGTGTTGGAGGCCTCTGATCCAACAATGCAATTTTCTGTTTGTCTGGCGAAGACCTCTCTGACACAACATTTTCATCATCCTCAAAATCACCTAACCCGCTATCCATAGTTCTCCTAGATTTGGCCGAACTTTCACGATCAGACCTTGTAGAATCAGAGTTTGAATTCAGACTGCTTTGACTTCCGTGCAAGCTGTCTCCTTGTGATTGCTTCACTTGAATTCTTTTCCCATTCATCGTCTCCTGTGCTGTAATTTTAAGTTCTTGTGTTTTATCTTCAGAAGGCGATTTTAGATTCTCCTTTACATTTGTTGGCATCGGCACAACGACCTTCGACGCTTTCGAAGCTGAACACCCCATGTTTGAGAGAGAGTGAGCTACAATATACAACAAGGCATGTCATGTCAAAATAAGCGTGCACTTGAAAAATTATTGATCGTGATCATGGCTGAAGCGAAACAAAATCTAGTGTCGTTCTCGCCATAGCTGACTTTGTTACCTGAATAAAGAGTAGAAGACAGAAAAAGCGTGAAACGAGAAGGGAGAAGGACCTGGCAAGCTCAACCTTCCCCAGCAAAGATGGTTCTAATATGTGATTTGGCGTTACTGTAACTCTCAAATTTATGCACAAGCCTGTTGCTAGAACAAAATATACCATTGCCATGGAAACGCTTACAGATTTCCTGGTTGCTATGAAAAAAGAACTGCTGTCTATCTGATTGTGGGCTCAACTGGTACCCAATCTTACTCGTCTGGAACAAAAAAGACGTCATTGATCTATCCGAAAACCGCTGACAATAAAATCAGGAGTCGTTTTCGAAAACGATCGATTTTGTCAGCAAAGATTCAGCAAAGTTCAATACTAAAACTGAGCGATTTGTAAGGTTTAAGGTAAGAAATCGTGCAGTTCAGAACTTTAAAGTAGATCATGTTGCTAAAGTTTTCTTTTTTAAGGTTTGAAGTGAGGGATAAACCGTAAATTTTGCCGTTTTTCTACACCAAACATTGTCGCGATAAAATACGATACTAGGAAAGCGGAATTAAAATATATTCTTCATCTTTTTCTGTTTGTTCTGACTTTAATTATGAACACGAAAGACCCTAAATTTGTAGGAAGTATTGTGAATGAATAAATCTTGAAGCTTTTTAAATCAAGGCCAACATGTAGATTGAGATACTTTCCAAATCTAATTTAAATCGACTTCCACGTTTATTGATTTTCTGACAGTCGAGGCACAAAAGTTTTACTAAACTTAACAAGTAATATATCTTCTGTATGAGCTTTTAACTCTCTATAAAATACCATTTGTACTTGTAATTTAATTGTGAAATCTTTCATTTCTTAGATATAACTTTAAAATGTTATTACGGTGAACTAAAACTATCATACAGATAGTATTATCAAACTTCATATTCATTACGGCACTAAAAGGCAGTACATTTGCATGTGTCAGCTTCAAGTTAACAGACTGCTGAGATTTTTTTTAACTACAAGAGAATGCTGATCCGTGAGCTTATAAATAATTTGCTATTGTTAATTAAATTTGTGAAGTTTGTTTTAGTAAGTACTTGAAACATGATCAAGACTTCCCCACCCCTCTTGGTAGCCTCTGATATGGTTTGCTTTACATTCACATTAGGACAGACATCTGTCCGCCTTCGTTAATGACAACTGGACTAGCTGCACAGTACTTTTTTTTAACTTTTTTCATCTGTTGATCCTTGGTGACTAGATGCTCAAAGTGAGATAGTGATGCTCAAGTCTACCAGACCAACACCTTGATCCTTAGTGCTATTTTATAGCAGCATACATTCTGCTAAATAGTTTTGTTTTGTTTTCTTGATTTAGTCTTTGAAAGCAGAACAAGCACCATGTCCTTTGGTGAATACTCTTCAAACTCCAGCACAGGTAATTTATATCTTTCTGTCACTGGTTACTTATACCTATTTAGACCTCACAAGAAGTTAGTGACAGTGGCTGCATTTATTTGATTAAGCGTCCAACCTCAAAATAAGCACACACCCTGTAGGTAGGAAAAAGTTAATAAGTGCTCAGCCTTAAGTAAGCATGCACCCCCACCACCACCTCCCCCATGCAAAAAATATGACATGCACAAGAGGAGAATTGATTATTATTTCCCTACTCTGGCTTACAATCTCTAAATTCATTGTCAGCAAGTCATTTTAGAAGAAATCTTTGTTGCACAATTTTATATTCTGCATTCATTGGCACATCTTCATGTTAAATCAGGGTCCGAAATTAACTTTTTTCTAAGGGAGCCAATTGGCGACTAACCTAAAAATTTTGGTCGCCAAATGGAAGGGTTTGGTCGCCAATGACAAGTGTTAGTTTTTTTGGTTTGGTTGTATTAATTTTCGTTTTACTCCAATAGTTTCAATTTACATTAATTTATAGTAAAAGCACAAAATTTAAACTTTCCTTTACTATAATTAAACAAAATGTTTCTATTTAACACAATATTATTACATACAGCTATTAAAGGAGAGACTCACAACAGCCGTGTAACAATATTAAACATAGTCCTACATCTCAATGAGCATGTTTGTCAACGTTCATGCGAGGGCTTCGGATTTCTTTTTCTTCTCATTTCCATTTAGCAGGAACTATACTGGTCTCCTGTAAAGTTCTGTGTACTAGACATATGGGGGCCCTCTTTCAATACTTAGATTTAATCAAGTGTGCAACTCGAGTATCTGTTCTTTGCCGAAACGCAACAAAAACGCAATGACGAGAAATGTTCTAGTGCTAGGCCCTCACACTTTTTTATTGCTCGAACCAGACCCCCACCTAAGTCAGTGGCCATTGCCTAGTTTCAAACCGTGAGGGTCTAGGTACGAGTCTGTAAATTATGGGATTAGCAACTATTGATTCACATAGTCTGAAAGAGCTTACCGAGATTGACAAGATTCCCAAGTTTGGTGTTAATCAGGCCAGTTTTCACTGAGATACAGCCATTTGAAAATGTCAAAATTTACAAAGAAATGTATGGCAATCCGGACGCTGTCCGACAAGGCGTCCGGATGCCATACATTTCTTTGTAAATTTTGACGTTTTTAAATCGCTGTATCTCGGTCAAAACTAGCCTGATTAACACCAAACTTAGGAATCTTGTGAATCTCGGTGTGCGCTTTCTGACTATGTGAATCAATAGTTGCTAATCCCATAATTTACAGACTCGTACCTAGACCCTCACGGTTTGAAACCAGGCAATGATAAAAACTATAAAAACTATTGAGTTGATTATTGACCAATACAATCGCTTTTATTCTTTTTGTACTGGTTGAAATTATCAGTTTGTTTTTAATGAAGGTGTACGGTACTTAACTACAACAGTAACAAGATTTAAGAGGCATGCGATCCTCGACAAGTCTGTCTTACACAGGTTCAATTCACTGCAAAAACTCCATGCAATTCCATTATGTTGCAATTTACAAGCATCAGAATTAATTTGTAGCCGTGATTTAGGGATGAGAAGCCAACTCGATTGCTCAGAAGCAGCTCTTGGCTTCTGGTTGGATAATGACTGCACAATAGACTGTTCATTAGTTAAAAGTGGCCATACTTTTGGGCCTCTTGTTTTGTTACTGGCATTTACTCTGTTTACTGGTATTTAGGTAAAGTATTAAAAGATTAATTAAGCGCGCGTGTTTCGGCTGACGCTTTATTCGTCACGACTCGTTGCGATTGTCGCCACGTCACGTTTTCGCCCGCGATATCAGAATTGCGAGAAGCCGCTGAAACAATATGGCGCCGGGTAATTATGGCGATCGGAAAATCGTCGCTTTGTTTTATTACAATTCTCCACGGCAGTTTTATGCTTTCTTTTAAAAAAAGCCCATTTATCTTGGAATTCCAAATGCCGAGGGAACAAAAGGTTAGTTGCCTGCTGGCGACCAGTTCTAAATTTCTGGTCGCCAATGCTCAATTTTTGGTCGCATTGGCCACTAGTCAGTCGCAATGTCGGACCCTGCTGTTTTGTTATTATTTTGCTGCAAAATAAACTTACTACTTGCTGGAAATGGTGAACATTGAATAGGCATCAAGCCTCAAATAAGTGCCCTCCTTGAACAAGCACCCACTCTCAAGGTGAAAAAATTTAATAAGTGCCCAGGGCGCTTTTATCTAAGAAGTGCAGTATTACATGGGATTAGAAAAAGGTAAAGTCTTCATACGAGCCAAGTGGCCCATCAGGTTAGAGTTATCCCAGTTTCTGTAGCATGAAGTAAATAGGAGTATACACCTGGGTGGAGAGAGGCACTGCGAGAGTAATTAAGTGCCTTATCCAAGAACACAATGCAATGTCGCCAGCTAGGGCTTGAACCTGGAGTGCTCGATCTGGAGACGAGTGCACTAACAATAAGGCAACTGCGCCTGCCCCATTTTATGGGGTAAAGAGTACAAATTTCTTTCTGATGCATCTGGCTATGGACACGATAGCTATGTGTGCATCTTGCTCACTTTGTCTTGGTAGCCAATCATCTGTGTCATCTTGCAATTTATGAAGTTGCTCATGTTTGTGTTAGAATTTTAAAGTTAAATTTTATTTGTTTCATGGCATGTGAATGATAGTTTTTAGCTTGTCATTCAATATTGCATTGTGTGACTTTTGATTTATTTTGCTTTGTAGCATCAAAGGGTGGTACCTCCGAGTATAACAGACTTTGTGGTTGTGTTAGTAGTAATGTTCAAGCGATCAACAAAAATGGTATTTATATTTAATATTATTTTTGCTTTTCATCAAGATTGTTTTTTTATAGAATAGAATTATATAAATGGAAGAAGTGGCTGAAAGCATTTTATAGAGAACTGAATGCCATAGATAGCAGTTGGTGCCTACATGTAGTTGGCATTTTTAAACTCAAGAATAAATTTTCTAGACTGACCATAAATTTGTGCCATAAGATTAAAATGATTACTCAATAGACTGATCTTAAGATGCATTAAATGGATAAATTGTCTGGATTATGGATTACATGCATATGACAGTTGACTGCCTTTAAATATAACAAGCCTGGTGTCAAGGTAATGTTAAAAAATGTTAAAAATCAGCAGAACGGTAGGCAGAAGACTAATAAATTGGGTATTTGTACAGCACACAGTAGCTACTAGATGTAGCTACAGGGTATTTAGTCACGTCCACTAAGAACTCAACATACATGAGCGGTATCCACAGTATTTAGCTGTCCAGACATGCTAAATTCAAGACAACACTTAACCCATAAGGTGAAGCCTTGCTGCTTCTTTTTTTTTTGATAAAAACTTGTTATGTTGTTTGCTTGGATAAACAGTGGCCACAATTCAAAAGCTTGTGGATAAGCTTGGCACTTCAGAGGACAAGTCACAGCTGCAGAGCAAACTGTAAGTTATGATCTTTCCTTTGCCTAACTTCATCTATCTTGAATTCATACAGTTTGTGTAATGTTCCAATTTTGTTTTCAGACAACAGACAGAACAGGCTACACAAAGACTTGCCAAGGAAACTCACTCATACCTGAAGCAGCTGCCTCATCTCTATGGAGATTTACCATCTGATAGAGTATGTAAAAGTGTTTTTCAGCATTTTCGTAACTGTATGTTAAGAGAGTTAGATAATGCATGCAGTTCTATTCAGTCACTCAGTGTCTTATCTAACAATCGCTTATTACTTGTCTGAACCATTTTGAAGTAGCCTTTTGCTGTTGTCAAGAGTGAGGGCTGATAAAAGAACATTTTGTTTAACAATGTATTCATTTGGTTTCATGCGAGAATGAACAAACTGTAAGAAATTTCATGTTTATAGTACCTAAAGATATGAATTAAAGGTAAAAAAGGTGAAGTCTGCATGCAAGCCAAGTGGCCCATCAGGCCAGAGCTTATCCCGAATTCTTTAGTTTGAAGCAACTAGTATGGTGTATTGCTACTCCCCCATCACAGGTTTACCCTTCAGCGTTAAGTTTGGGTAGTACCTGAGTAGAGAAAGGCAGTGTAGTATTCTTAGAAGCCACTAAGGTCAATAACTCGAGCAACACAAAGTCACACTTCGAACTTGCACTCATACACACATGCACACACACTCACTCGGTCATGTGACCACTGTTCATAGTCCCGGATGTCCACAGGACACCACAGGTAGTGCCTTGCCCAAGAACACAACACAGTGTCCCTGGGCAGGGCTCAAACCCAGACCACTCGATCCAGACACGAACTCACTAATCATGAGGCCACTGTGTCTCCCACACATGAATGAAGGGGTGTTGATTTAATCGTCATTGTGAAACATGCAAAAGGCTCCTTGTAAACAAAATAGGGAACAGTATAAATTTACTATTAATAGCTTTTGAACATTTAGGTGTTGTATACTTGTAAAGGAAAATTTTAGCCACACCCTTTTCGTCATCTGTTAATTAACTGCAGTTTTTCTTTAATATATAGCGTCAAAGAAAAATACAGGTGGAAAAGCTAACAGATAACTTTTCTACAGCACTGAACAGCTTTCAGAGAGTTCAGCGGGTGAGTAATGTTAACAGTCTTAACTCTTGAAAGATGGTACACTAACTTAGAACAAACGCCTCTTAACAGATGTCAACAGCTACTTGCGCCTTACAAATGGCTCATCCACGATGCAAACGAAACGGACAAACAGACTTCTAACAGACCGACTTAATTTTACTAACTATACATGGACCTCGACGCAAGCAATTTGACTAACAAAAGACGGATCGAAACTGACCAATGACTGATGTCAAACTTTACACAAGTCTTTCAGCCAATACCATCATGGCTAAAGCAACCAATCATTTTCAACGGACCAAACTTATAACATCATCGACTGACAAACACTATTCACTTGACTCTGAAGATGACTTCCGCTCAGGTTGTCGAAACGTCAATCATCAACAACAATTCTTCTCAGAACTACATTCACCCGGACGATCACACTATACGAACTAGTCTTAAATAATCTTCTGCTTATTAAAATGTACATGGCTCATGTAATCTGTCCATGTATGGCTCGTAGGACATTGCTTTTTCTAGTTAAAGAGTGATATCTGCTTTGGACAGATTGCAGCTGAGAAAGAGAAAGAATCTGTGTCACGAGCAAGATCAGTGTCTGCAGGGATGCCTTCTGCCAGTGTAAGTGTGAACATATATGCAAGGTGTAATATACATTCTGAGTACAGAGTATAGCTTAATGCTAGCACTATTGGTTTAGAGTAATTTACTGCTGCTTCTAGATAGGGCATGCTAGTCTATTACAGGCTACCCCTGGCATTTAAGTTAGCTTCAGTGGTTAATAATTTGCTGAACTATACTCATCTTATACTCTTGGATAAAGATAGGCAATGCAAGAGTAGAGTTTCTTATGCTTGAAGAACAAAACACAGATTTCACCTAGGGTGAAATCAAATTTTGAGAAAAACATGTTTCTTTTTAGCGGAGCAAAAATTTTTAACGAAAGTGGAAGACATACAGACTTCCTGCCACCGTGCAAAACGGTTTTTGTTATCTTAATAGTTCTTAGTGGTTTATCTTAGTATATTAGTATTGTAACTAGATTTTTTAACATAGATTTTAGTTTTTAAGGTGTTAAAAGTTTTAATCTGTGCACATAAATTGTATTTCTAACCTGATGTTATTTATACAGGACCCCTATACCAGCCTTTGAGTTGAATGGGCTACCCTGATTAAATAAAGTTTTACTCTTGCTCTTACTCTCGTTGAGTCTTGAGTGAGAGTCCAAATGTACTAACTCATTTACCTTGCAAGCCTTATACATGTTCCTTGGCTTCTAATATATTTTAAGCAATGTTTTTTTTACTGGCTAGTAGGCTTAAATTGCAATATTTCTATAACATTTAAACTTTTTGTAACAAAATAATTGAACTAATGTATGTTTTGCAGCCAATGGGTGGATATAATGATGAACATACTTTGACAGAACATGACAGGTACCTACTTGGGCTGTTTTAGTGTGTAGTTATAGCACTGTTTAGTTTAGGTTAGGTTATTAACTATTTGCTAAAATAGTAAATGTGGTAAATCAGCTGGCCCGGGTTGTTGGAAAGGCAGATAATGCTATCCAGCGGATAAATCTCACTGGATAGCAATTTATCCAGTGGATAATGTTATCCAACTTTCAAACAACTAGGGCCTGGCCTTTGATCAGAACTATACTATTAATAGTGGCTTTGATCAGAACTATACTGAGTCTGACCAAGGTCAGTGCTTTTTATTTTAACTTGTTCCAGACAACTGAGCCTTATGAGTAGCTAGTTCCCTTTTGTTTTCATCAGTCATTTGTTCATGTGCATGCATTCTGCCATTAACCCTTTAAGCCCCGATAGTGCCATATGGCACAAGATGCAATTACATGCTCAATATTCAGTCAATTTGCATGAAATTTGCACAACTAAAAAATCATGGAAAGATCTGCACGTTGAAGGCATAATATCAGGCACCCCTCCTATACAAGACTTGATTTACCACCCCTGCAACTTTTGGAACTTTTTGTCTTTGTACTTTTTAGATCAAGTTAATATCTGACAATATGCAATGCACTGAGAGCTGCAATTTAAGCTATAGTTAAGGGGGATGCCCAGTGTGTACTTTTTAGACCAAGTTAATATCTGACAATATGCAATGCACTGAGAGCTGCAATTTAAGCTATAGTTAAGGGGGATGCCCAGTGTGTATAAGGAACTGAAAAATTTTAAACGTTTTCATTTTTTGATTTTGGGCACTTGTCAATCCAATCTGTGGCTTCCACTATCTCTTTTGGTGTGATTTATAGCATACTTCAGAAAATACCTTTCAAATGGTATATCACATGTGGTCTGCTCATTCATAGTTACCGATTTAGAAAAACTGGCCATTTCCTTCGGGGCTTAAAGGGTTAATCAATCAATCAACCAATCAATCAATCAATCAGTGAATCAATCAATCATCATTTATAAGCAATCAATCAGTCATGTTCCCTTAATTTCTTGCATCGCCTGCTTTCCTTACTGCCCCACCTTCCAGTTGACAAATGATTATCGTAACTCTTACTGGTAGTTCATTCATTTGTCTTTCATTATGCAAGCTCTTTCAGTCTTCTGCTTGTTCATTTATTTGTTCATTTCTATGTTGCAGTGCATCATATTTATTTCTTTCTTTGCCTGTTTTCAATTCCTTCATCCAAGGATAGATCCTTTTCAATAAATATTATGACACAAAAGTTAATCAATGTGAAAAGTAAATTAATGTGAAAATTTCTGTATTCACTTAGCTCTCGCTCATTTAATCACTCTTGCTTTTCAACGTTTTTGTTTTGAAGGTCAGTTGATCAACTGTAATGACTGTAAAGATTCTAATTATATCTCTAACATTTTCTGTAGAACTGCTGGTTTTGGAATCCAGGTGCAAGATGAAGAAGAGGTCTCAGTGGAATTGATTGAGGAGAGGGAAAGAGCCATTAGGCAACTTGAGGTATGTGAAACTTTCTTTAGCCTTGGTTTTATTGTTGGTTGTAGGAGTCAAGTAAGCATTTTTTATAGAATCGCATAATTTAATAAAATCTTGCATTCTGATTGGTTTACGAAGCGAGATATTTAGCGTGGAATTGCGAGTTGAAAACAAGGCTAAGTGATATTGTTTCGCATCTACGTAACAACTGTTGTCAAATGGTGACACAACAACTGCAAAAAAGTTTTCTTTTTTTCTTATTTTATTCAATCATGCGATTCAAGGAAAATTTATTACCTGACTCGTGAATTCCACGTTAAATTGCACTTGAAAACCGATATCGCACTCATCGCTTCACGATTTGTGCGATATCGGTTTTCACATGCAACTTAACGCGGATTTCATGAGTCAGGTAATAAATTTTCCTTTAAAATATGCACCGGAGGTGTGACCCACTAGTGTGGTTTTGGGGGCATGCACAGTTTTATTTTTAGGGGCTGGAAAATACCATTTCCAATGTTTTCAAAGGAAAAGTGTCACAAATCAAACATGAAAACTGTTGTTGAGTATTGTTATTAATTAGTAACATAATGTTGTTTTCATTTCAAGCTAACTTAGGTTTAATAGGTGCAAATAAAGACTGTCAAACCAGCCAATGTATTTACTAGAGATGCTTTTCACCAATAAATATATATTAGATATCCATTAATTTTAAAATATCCCCACAGGTACGCACATACATATGAGCGTATACGGCCCCAAAGAAGATCTTTAGAAATTCTGGCAGGAGGGTTTCGAAAGTTACAGGAACTTGATATTATCTCTCTTTATCTTTAGGCTGATATTGTTGGTGTCAATGAGATATTCAGAGATCTTGCCAGTATGGTTTATGAGCAGGGTGAAGTGATAGGTACAGTTTAAACTCATGTGATTAATCTTGAGTCTACACGTGTATGTGTAGAAAAAAGAAATTTCTAATCCACATTGTATGTTATTTTGTATATAGATAGCATCGAAGCAAATGTAGATAGCGCTGCTGTCCATGTTGAGGATGCAAATGTTCAGTTGCAAAAAGCTAGTCATTACCAGGTACTCCCATTTCATGAGTTTGTTGTTCTTGTACATGTAAGTTAATTGGTAAACCAAATATTACTCAAAATCTATATTGCATTTTCACCTCTATGCCCAGCGGCCATTCAAATTTCATGAACAAAACCAAGTGTTTACATAAGGTAAGAGCTCAACTCCCACTGAATCAGTCTGGACACCAACTGATGACCGCTGTTTCATTGCTTTGGGACACCAACATGTCTGCTGTGACATCATGTGAAAACACTCTATACATAGGCAAGCAATTATGTGACGGTACAGAGGGAGCATTTTTGCATGCATTGTGGGCCTATGATGCTAAGTAATAAGAGTAGTATTTAGCAAAACTGGCATGCTCTGTGGATCTTTTTTCCTAGTCTGGGTTTTCCTTCCTAGTCTGGGTTTTCCCGATCAGAAGTTTAAAAAGCTACAATGTACTACTGTCAGAAATCAGTATAGTGTATAATTTTTATATACGTCAAAATAATTATGGTCACAGTTCTTACCAAAGGCAAAGACGAAAGACTAACATTTTTTTTCCTTTTCAGAAAGCAGCAAGGAAGAAGATGTGCTGCATTCTAGTGGTGTTAGTTATTGTAGCTGCCGCACTGGGTGTTATCATTTATGTCTCAGTGAAATGAATGCTTCAGAATTCAACTTATTCTGTCAAAGAAATGGAAAATATTTTACTGCAGACCTTTAAATAGCCACTGAACTTTGAAAAACACAAAAGTACTTGAGATTCATGAGACATAACATGTTGTAAAGCACTTGTTAACTGCTAGTTTTGACGATCAATAGCTATCTCACTCAGCAGGGGCAGATTTAGGGGGCGGATTTAGGGGGACTGATTGGGTGGTTAGTTGCCACCCCCCTCTTGGTGAAGCAAAAAATGAAAAAGATGGTGGATATTTTGGCAGAAATAAAGGGAAAAAACTCTAGGTAGGGTACCTTAATGTAATAGGCCATTTTCGAGTTTCCTTTGGCCTTTGTGTCAAAACCAGTCTAAGTGCGAAACCATTCATATGGAAATAAGTTCCACCTACAGGTTCATTTCCATGCAAATCAAACTCATTTTCATTTGAATGGTTTCGCACTTGGACTCCTTTTGAAACAGAGGCACAAGATAACTCGGAAATTGCCTATTTCTAGTTTGTGACATTGCTAGTATTTCTGGTGGAACATTTTCGGGGCTTGCCTCATTGATTCTGCAACCCAAAATACTAGCCAATCTTGAAAAATCCTGAAGCTGCCCCTGCATAGCGCTTTTTTTTCTTAAGCTACTTCCTATGGTGTTATTTGTGTCTAGGTGGTTGACAAAATGATATATAGATGACAAAATGATATATAGATGATGATTGTAAATCGCATAAACACCCAAGCTGAACTGATGCCAGCTTGGTGTTTTGTAAACGTAGTTGTAACATCTCCATACTTTCTCACATTCTTGTATTTTAAGAAAAGAAATAGAAAACTACTGCTTGTCTGCAAGCAACTTGACGCCAACACAAGATTGTGGTTTAGAGCAGTTGAGTGTAAAACAGTGACTGGCCCGAGTTGGCCTGTAGTTTGGATTCACGAAAACCTACAACTTTTCCAAAACACTTGCATGTGTTTTCTATTTCTAACAAAATCTAAACTGAAAGAAAAAATGTTTTCTATCTCTAAGATAGACTATGGGTGCTTAGCATTTGTCGGAATAAACCGGGATGAACACTGAATGATGGTAAAGGTTTCTCCAAAATCATTCAGCAAACCAACTGAATGAGGTGGCGTTTACCACTTACAATTCGATTTTTCGTAATTGTTTTCGACTAATGAGAGACTAGAAACTGAAAAATTTAGCAATTGTAAAGTTCCAACGGAAAAGGGGACCACCTCCAGAGGTATTCTATAATATTTCCGAACGAATTTTCTGGAAAATTACTGTTACATTTCACTTTCAACCGAAATTTCCGGACATTTTGGGCAAATGGTAAGCACCCTAGGTTTCAACCTCTTGTATTACAAGAGAGGAACATAGAACAGTTAGAATTTTATAAAGTTAATTCACATAGACAATAAAAACATTTACGTCTAGTATAGTACATAATTACGCAAATATTGCTTAGAGTGCTTCATAGTCATGTATGTGAAGAATGCGACCAGATTGGAACTTGCAAAGGTGCCTGTCATAGTTGCTATCATGGTAACTTTGATCTTGTCTCACCTTCTTATCATTCGTGAGTGATCGCTAATTTTTCAAATGTTGGAGTTTGTCTTCATAACAAGTATGATTGAATCTGTGCAAAGTATTTTCACAATTGAGATCAACCATGTGTTGATAAGGGTCATGAAAATGAATTCTGCTCCCTAGCATTCTACCTTAATTGTACTACTATGAGGAAAAATTCCAGGAAGTGTATTTGCGGGCGACCAGCGGAGCCCGCAATCCTAATCTCAACATTGGTTTCAAACGCATGCGCGGCAGTTATATAGCCTTGCAGTGACTCGAATTTAGCAAAAAAAGTCGTCCTTCCAAATATTTGTCCTTAGGGACACTAAGAACCAATGAAATGAAAGGACGTAATTTTAGCACAGGCGCTTTGACCACGCGAGACAAACACGAAGCAGCAGTAATTTGAGCACAGGCGTTCTGACCGCTAGAAACCAACACCAAGCAGAAGACAATTCTTACTAAAGCATAGCTGTTTCACCTTCCATAGTCAATGATCTTTAATGTAGTTGAAGGGTCAAATAATATGTAAATTTCGCCTTCTTGAAGCTAAGAATGTCAAGAATCACGTGCAGTTCATGCAGAAGTGGCGGTCCATAAATTGGAATGCACACAACACAATTTTATCACGTGGACGACGTCTATTTCGTCGAAGAATCACGTGCAGCTCATGCATAGCTGGCGCGCCGTCCAATCAAAATCGAGCGTGTGAGATTGTGATCGGAACGTTTCCTGTCCGTGTCTGTTGTTGTTGGGTTACATCAAATGACCTTGACTAAATCAATATGTCCATTTTATAATCAACAGTGTTTTTATTTACAACGTGAAAAAATAACCATTTTGTCAAACCCAACACAAAATAGAACTAGTGTATAATCAAACTGGTGTTACTGTTTCACAAGGTCAGTAAAACCACTCTTAGGTCCCTTTGTCTCGTTTTAGGGAAAACAATCACCCACACTATGCAACCCTTTATTGCTCTGCAAATATAAATGCCCAAAATGGAAAAAGAACACAACGCCACTGTTTTACAATGAATTCGTTAACCTCAGTGAAACAAATCATGCATAGCCCTCGCCCGCACTTCCTAACCTGTGGTTATTACTAGTCTGTAAATATGATTTTTGCAAGTCAGTTTGTCAAAACAAACGAAAACTAGGAGAAAAGCTCATAGGTGCTTAGAAGACAATAGGCAGATTAAGCAAGGCTTAAGTACACAGTGTCCGTTTCTGAGATTACTACAGTGTGTTCAGTTATATGCTTCTGGTTCAGTAAAAAGGCAAAGAATCCGATCCCACCGATGCGTTGATCAACGCGTCGCCCGACAATCGGCCAACAGTCGGCTGAGG
Source organism: Micromussa lordhowensis (assembly GCA_964020085.1). NCBI lineage: Eukaryota > Metazoa > Cnidaria > Anthozoa > Scleractinia > Lobophylliidae > Micromussa > Micromussa lordhowensis. The sequence goes on along the minus strand of OZ026596.1, from coordinate 32,149,345 downwards.
ATCGACTGACACGGCCAATAGTCGGCCGACGTGTCGGCCACTTTGCGTGAACCCGTGTAATGTACTTATCTCTGTTTAGCTCTTTGTAGGTTATTGGCAGTAGATAAATTTAATACTTAACATGGTAGATTGTAAAATAATGTGGGGTTTTTTAAATAAAAATTGAGTAACAAATGTAGAGAACGTTTTGTTCGTTGTTGAACGTTGCTTCTTGAATGTCGAAAAACGGAGAGCATCTCTAATAGGTGGATAAACGCGAAGCTCTGAAGATGTCTTTGAAGTGTTCTAACAAACAATGCTCTAACAGAACAAACTGCAGATCCCAATTACTTCAAAATAATGGTCGTGTGCTCTCCTGACTTTAGTTGGGTCGTCATCCATGTCGTTTATTTTTCTCACCAGCTAGTCTTGGTCTATGTGGTGCGCCAGTCTGTAACAAGTGAATCACTTTTACTCTGCAGTCCATCAAGTGACGACGGAGGATCCAACATAGGCTTGGCGGGATGCGGGATGAGAGTAAAAATGAAAGCGTGTGGCGGGATGACAGATTTTTGAATGGCGGGAACGGGATAAAATAATTCGGTGGTAGCGGGATTTGTTCTTTTTGACAGACGGGATGCGGATCAGTTTTGAAATTGACGGCGGAATGTGGGATGAAATTACTGGTTTATGGACGTTACGCAGAGGACTGCAACTTCAACCAGATGGGATCGGGATAAACCTTTAATTTTTATGGGAGCGAAATGGCGGGATTAGGCCAAAATTATTGGCGGGTTGCGGGATTGGAAAAGCCTTTGTTAGACCCTCATGATGACGATGTGGATACACAAGTATCATTTCCGTCACATTCAAATGTGGCGATAGTTTCAATTAGGTATCCAATAAATTCCTCTGCTCTGCGAAAGGAGCCGGTCAACCTGTAGTCGGTGAACGGTATTATTCATGGCACAAGCTTCAGACGTATCTTCGATGTTTCATCATTCTTCTCAGTCTAGGGTCCAGACCTCTAACATTTACGATATATAGTTTCCAAAAAATTGTAACGGTCACTTTTGAAAATGTATGTAGACTAGCATACGGAACGTCAAGTTCTGTAAAAAAAATGCGTTGGAATACAATGCTTATCACCGCTGTTTGTGTTATGTCCTTGACATGATTAATTACTGTATAATCTGCAGCTAGATGACGTCACAGGCGCTAAATTCGAAAATTCACTGTAGGCTTTCGGCCAATCAGAAAAGACATAGTGAGTTCAATGTACATTAATAATTGTTCTTTCCCAACTGAAGATTAACTACAGGAGCCCATCACTAGGAGCGTGCAACTACCAACTACCCATATTCCTGTCAAGGCTATTTCACAGACCGATCTATTTTTAGCCAGGAAGCTCAGTGACCAATCACAAGCACAATTTTTAACTGACGTCATCATTTAACCGGAAGAAGTGATGGGTTCCTGATGCGAAGTAAGGCCGGTCCAAACGACGTTCCACTCATGGACCGAACCAAACTTGATTAAGTTCGACTTTGGAGCGACTTTGGAGTGAAGGGTACTTGCTTCGAATTCGGGAAGCCCCGGGTAAACAATTTTCGATGACAAATATGCGTTCTGAACTCAAAAACTCTGTTCAAATAGAAAAGCTGTGGCTAATATTTCGCTGTTATAGCAATATTTAGGGAAAGCAAATAAAATCGCAAGGTTCAGTGTTCGTATTTAGAAAGGTTTTCTCCGGTAAATTCGACCTGTTAAAGGGAAATCTCATAAGCTGGGCTATTATCACGAAGAAACCAGCTAAAAATGAATTTGCGCTTAAGATACTCGCTTATATAGTCCCGTTTCTCAAAGTTTTATGTTGTCCTTTGTTTACCATTCACTCGGAGAAACCGGTTGGTCGACGGTTGTAGTAAATGGGACGCGTCATATCCTTGAGGGGATGCACTCGCTCCCATAACCACGACTTTTTCCAGGAAGGTAGAATCAAAGGCGATCCAAGCCAAAAGGCCTGGAAGCAGTAAAAATTAGCAAATGGAACGCACATTCTCCATTCGGAAATTCCGTTTGGAAGTTTTAGTCTATCTTTCAAAAACATCCCGTTTTCCCGAGAAAATTTCCATTCATTCCATTCAATCCTTCCATTGACACTCCATCCCAAATTTCCGGATTTTTTGGGTAAATGGTAACAACCGTACCGTTAAGCGACTGCTTCGAGCTTCGTGCATGACTTGTCACGCCACTCAATTTTGAGCGAATCGCGAGTGACGTTATATGAAAAATACAATACAGTAAGTTACTCATTAGGTTCGGCACATGAGGAGAACGCCGTATGAATCAGCCGCCGCTCCAACGTCGCATAGTGCGACAGACCCTGCCGAATTTAATGTCGTTTGCCGCTACAAATCTAACCTGCCGAACCAGCCTGATTCAAACGCCGCTCTTCAGCCGTTCTTAACTCATCAGTTAGGTTCGGCGTGTGAATGGAGCGGCGTTTAGAACGGGCCTAAGCCAGGTTTTTCCTTACCCAGCGCGCTCATGTAGACTGAAACTAACCTATTTCGAAAGGAAGCCTAAAAATAGACCGGTCTATAACAAAATGAGAGTCGCCCGCACCGTAGTGATGGGCCGCCTCCTGTTCTATTAAAATTTCATGTATAAACTTTGCAATTCAGTCATTTCTCTTGTAAGGCAACCGTCAAACTTTCTTTAGTGTTCTTCGGAATTGAATCATTTCTCAAGATTTCATCATTGCTCGAGATTGTAGCTCAGCCAAACAGATTGAGGGATTTGATTGGACTGTGACAGCCAATCTTGTTCTCAGGGTCTCTCATCCTTTCAAAGCGCTAAAGCGTTTCTGGTGAGAAGGAAACCAAACACACGCACAGAAAAAGTGGGTCTTGGTTTGCTCCTTTTCCCCAGAAAAGCATGTCGCTCGCTCCTCGCGCATGGAAACGCAGGTTTTCATGAAATTTGATGGTGTTGCGTGATAAACAATGTCAGGCAAGCTTCGTGATGACTGATATTTATTCGCCAGAATAGAGATATCTTCCGTAAGAACTGAAAGATATACACCTCTTTTGGACCACAGCCATGCCGTAAGTCTAGTCCGACCCTTTGAATGTTGAAAAGCGGCCAAAAACTGTGGGGCGGATTAATTTACATACAGCAAGAAAAACAGGTTTTCTGGTCACAAAATCTATTTTACGCTTGGTGAACTCTCTCTGAAATCTGTCATGTTTGATGTTGTCTAAACTACTTGGTACGGACAAGTCACTCAATATAATACAAACGGCTTGGTACCGGCTAGTCACTAAGTATGTCAGTTCTGAGATATCTTCGCGACCTTTCATTGGTTCGATCACACGTTCGTTTGTTGCAAAGCTCTACAGTTGTTTTTCGAGCAGACGTGATTCAGACGACTTCGACAAGCGTAGATCAAAATACAGCGGCTGGGGAACAAGTCCTCTTCAACGATAACACCAGGATATTTGCTGTAAAGAGTACAAGCGATATATTGCGTTCTCTTCTCGTTCTTAAACTGTGTTCCTATGATGTTGTTGCGAGGAAGAGTATGGTGGTACGTAAGTAGAAAGCACTAATATATATGTTATTGCCCAGCTCATAGTTAACTATGCCCAGCTTTCAATCAGCCACTCTCGAGTAAACGGGCAACGACAAGTTCATCACGTTAAGGTATCCGTCAGTGTACCCCAAATTTGATCATTTTTCAAAAAATGTTCTTTTCTTTTTCCGATAGATCTTATTGCAATCTTTCATTAAAAAAAATTCTATAAAAAAGATTGATTCTAATCTCTAATTGCTAGCTGCCAACACTTTGTCACGAAAAGTTAACTTGCTTTGAAAGATCACGCGACAGACTCGACGGGTTCGACGCGGCGGTGTGCGATTTCACGCGTTTGTGATTGTGTTTTAAAAATGAGCCTTCTGTTGGTCGATCACCGGGTCATTAACTTTCACACGTTTTGTGTAATTATCTATTACAGAAATGTTGGAACAATTATCGGGAAGAGCGCCCCAAGTATTTTTTCTTTTCATATCTCGTTTCAGCGAGTGAAGCGCACATTTTGCGTTCCTTTCCGGCAAGTTTTCAACGTTTTTCGCTAAAATTTGAAGAGAATGTTGCCCGATAATCAGGCGAAAAACAGGTGTCGGGGAATTTTTATTTTTTGCTTCTTTCAAAAGTTATGACTAAGTAATCAAGAAGACGTAGCGATGCCGCTCAAATCTGACCGGAAACGAACTTGATTAGTGAACCTCTGTACTTTTAGAAATGGCGCCTATAGATCGTTTTCACGTGACGCCATCACTTTCTAAAATCTAAAACTAAAGATCCACCAAAGTTTTCATCCTCATCAGGTATAAAAGGTGACATATTTATATCTGTTTACAACTTTACAGCTCGATAGCGTGTTTCGTTTGGAAACCAGAGCATTTTGAATTCCCGGTTTATGGAGGTGCGTGACACAAGGCTACGATCAAATTTGTTGAAAAATATATACTTATCTCATGATTTTGAGCCTAGCGCATTAGGAAAAGTGCTTATGTAAATACTTGTCTTTTCAATACTGATAATCAGTCGCCTAGAAAGCCAAAGTAAGTTCCAGATGTTTACACTATTTTCCGGCCGCCATATTGGTGTACCATGGAGGTACACCAACATGGCGTTTTCATACTGGGCTCTGTAAATTTCTGCGAAACATTTCGACGAATATCTGAAGTTTGGGGAAACGCACTCAGAGCTAAACCTTGGAGAAGTGTCTTATTTTTTCATCTTCTATGACATGACAATTTCTTAGCTTTTTCCACTGGATAGTTTTCGATTTATTTTTTTATTGCGTGACAGTGAAAACCATCTATATTCGGAGTACCGTTAATTTTTTTTTATGTTAATTAATATCAGCTGTAATATACCTTCGTAACCAACAATTATTAGTAAATATATATTCTACCGAAGTTTCCGTCAAACGTCCGACCGTAAAGCGGCGCCAAAGAATGATGGTCATTTGGGGTACACTGAAAACTTAAATCTGATCTTCATCTATAACAATATTTTGTTCAAAGATTATTGCATCCTTCAAAATATTATGCGATGTAAAAAAAATCCTAGTTAAAGCACTGATGATCTGAATGTGCTTCAACGACATGAAATTGTACAAAACAACCTCTGCAAGTAACGGGGTTAACATATAATTGGAGGAAGCTATATTATTCTTTAAAATCTCTATGGACTTTGCAGGGTTGAAGCCAGTTGGCTTTTTTTTTTGGGGGGGGGGGAAGAGGGGCAGGAGGGGAGGAGTTGCAATTGGTATCTCTTGATATTTTAGTTAACAGTAACTTCCCTCTTTTATTTCAGCTTATGTCCTTTGGTCAAAGGGTTCTTGGAAAAACGTTGTTTGAATTTTTATTGCGTAAAACTATGTACAGCCAGTTTGTGGCTGGAGAGACACTGCCAGCCATTCAGGACACAATCAAAATGTTACGTGACTGTGGGATAGGGACTATGTTGTGTGTGCCTAATGAAGAGGATCTATCCACTGACTATGAAAACTTTAGAGACAGGTGAGACTACAGTATTGTTTGCCTAATATCACTGAATATTACATCAGAAATTATGTTACAAACAACAATCTTGAAAAATTTAGACTAAGTTTTTCAAGATGCGCAAACTGTTATTTCTATGGCTCCTTTAAAAGCTAACATAAATCAGAAAAACTACATATATGATTCTGACTGCTGAAATACTTATTTCTGTATTACTGACATCTCCTCAAAAATATGTAACAAATCAAATTCAGAATATTCCTAATTTTTAGGTGGGGTTGTTGTAAAGAGAGAGGCTTGATAGAACATTAGCAATGACGAAAGCAATGCCAAGGACGATATCCAGTAAAAAATAGTTCTATATTTTACCTTTAAATGTCGCAGCTGTATAGATTTGTTCAGAGCACCTCTCTTTCTCAGAACTTCCTCAAGCTAAATGTGTAATGCCAGCATTGAATTCCAAATTAAGATATGAAAAATTAGCCACTGGCATTTGTGTTCTCCAAAATACGCAGAACTTAGTCATTTCAGGTTGTTGTTTTACAGAGGACGGCTAACAAATGTACAAGATTTATAATGCATGTGCACATCCATTGTTTTGCCCCCTGAGCCTTTTGTTTGGTGGTGTTCTTGTTGCCGTTGCCAGCGTGGTTTGCTTAAGGTCCCTAATGTAGCTCTAATGGGAATCTGAATAACATTTTTTTTACAGGGAGGCTATGTTTGATAGAAATACAAATGCCATTCTTGACTGTATTGGAAAAACAGGTATGTAGATAAGAGATGGGGGAACATAACAGACATAAACTCCTGTTTAATTTCATATCTATGAAATTATAACTTACGATACATCACATTAATTTCATGCTCAGAGAAAGTCATGAAAAATTGGCGTATGAATTTTCCAACATTTGATTAATCCCAAACTCACAAAATAATGAAAGTGAATGTGAAAGTTTTCAAAATCAAATAAATATAATCGCCCAGGCTTGTATGGGATTTTGGTCTTACCAGGCAATTAACACATTAATAATATTATAATGCTGTTCTTGTTTTGCCTTGCTTTATAGAAGAAGGAGGCTTTTCACAAATGAAAATGACTGCAGTTTGCAGTCCTTTGTTACTTGTAAGTTGATTAGTCCAGCAAATACAATTAATTTGTGTTACTATGTCTCAGAGCATACTTCATAAATATGTCTACAGGGGCTGAGGTCCAGAAAATTCAGATATTGGGGTCAAAGTGTCCCCCCCCAAAAAAATTACACTCTGAAGATAGTAAATTTTTTTTTCAAAACATGGCTCCTTCGACCCCTCCTAAATCTCTCCCTGGTCTACTAAGTATTTTTACAAAAACTTATATAATATATAATACTAACTCTTTCATAAACACTTTGTTTAACTTTGTTTTTGTTTGACGTGTATAAATTAATTATTAAAATAAAATGTTATATATTTTTTGTGAATGAATGAATTATCATACATTCACATATGCAATCATTACAATACTGCTTTGTTTAGAATGCACTGAATGAACATTTGGCTCCGTATGAGACAAGTTCAGAGTTGCCAGCAGAATTAGGTATTGAAAGATTTGCAGAAGGGCTTGATAAGAAAATCAAGGTACGCAAACCTTAAAAGATTGTTCATTGTTCCAAACATTTAATTACCACTGGAGGTAATAGTTGAGACGTTGTTTTACTTAATTAACTAGCACATCAAGTTTCAACATGTTTATTTTTCCAGCTCTCTGTTTTAAATGACAAACAAAATGAACATCTTCAAAATGTTTTGAAAAGACTGGACACATTTGCTAAGGTGAGTTTTTACAATCTATTATATAATGCTCCCATGTTGGTCAATAGCTTTGTAAGAAAATGTTAAATCAAATCAAATCATCACTGTCCACAGGCAGTAACAGAGACATATTTTTCAAGACAAAGCCAACACAGAAAACTCTCCAAAACGCAATTCCTAGAGAATTGTAATTCATACACGAGATAATTGTACTTGTGACTTAACTCATATGCATGATAATCCTATAAGGAACTTCCAAATTCAAAATGAGTAGAACAATGTTAAAGAAGTGGTGCAATGTTTAAAAAGCATGCGTGTGCTCTGCACCACTTCATCGACTGTCCACTTGACAATCATTTTTTGACCATAATCAATAATATTGCCTTTTATGTTTTTTATCAAGGGTAATTTTTGCCATTATTAACATAATTTTTCCAAGGCGTGCATAAGTCGCAATGTACAGTTGGTGGTTGATGCAGAGCAGACGTATCTCCAGGCTTCAATTGGTCAACTGGTGTTAGCACTTCAGTACAAGTACAACAAAAACATGCCTTGGGTCTACAATACTTATCAGTGCTACAGGAAGGTATGGTGTTCATATTACTATGAGGCAGGGTACAAAGAAACCCAATTTTCGCACTTGCTCTTTAACTATGATTTACAGTACCCAAGTTTGTAATTTGAGCTGCCTCAAACATTTTGCCAAGAAACTCCAGTTGGGCAAGTGAAGGACAGAAACCACTGGCTGACTGCAAAATCTACTAGCCCTGGGCTATTGAACACAACCTTTTTTTGCACCATGCAGGGATTTTAAAAGTGCAATTAAAAGACATATATTATCATTAGAAATAACTTATTAAAGGCTGAGAACCAGCCTTGATCTCAATTTAAATGACTGCTCTTTCTTTTGACAGGATACCCTTGACAGAGTGAAAGCGAATTTAGCATTGATGGACAAACTAGGTTTCCACTTTGGTGCAAAGATTGTGCGTGGAGCATATATGGCACAGGAAAGAAATCGGGCAGCCGACATGAGTTATGATGACCCCATACATGACAGTTATGAGGATACCTGTAACATGTATGATAAAGTAGTGGAGACTGTGTTACAGAGAGTTAGTCATACTCCAGCAGAAGTAATGGTGGCCTCACACAATGAAGAATCAGTTCAACTTGCTGTGCAAAGGTATGTAGATATGCTAGCTATATCATTTCAAAACCTTACACTAGAATTGTTTCCTTTATGTTTGTGCACACAAGGAGAGACATTGCAGGGGCACCTCTTAGAGACATGTACATAGTATTTTTGACATAAGTAGTTTCCCTTTACTCCAGGAGACACAAGAGAAAATCAAAACATGAGCACACACAAGAAAAGGAAGCAAGGTTGTGACGAGGACAATACATGGTTGTTGCTGCCAAGTGTCCCTGAAATCTCACACTACCCCTCTGTGAAACCACCTTTAGAAACTGTGTTTAGCTCATTCAATACTGATCAGAGTTTTTTTGCTTTTCAAAACAAATTAGTCAAAAGTTAGTATTATTATAATTACGAATATGCTATTTTGTAGTTATACTGTACTAGCATTTTTCATTAATAAAATATTAAAATGTGACACATGCATGTTTTGGCCCTAACCCTGGAGTTGTCAAAGTTGAGGTCATACAAATAAATTATGAATTTATTAATAGTCATACTGCTTCTTAACAGAATGAAGGAACTTGGAATTGCACAAGATGCTGGAAAGGTTTCATTTGGACAGCTTTATGGAATGTGTGACCAGGTCTCCTTTCTGTTAGGTAAGGGTTGTACTAGTGTTTTAATCAAGGTCTTTGGGCGTGTTAATGGGGACAACATCTGTCATGTTAGATAGCAGTTATCAAACTTTCTGGCAGTTTCCATTCTCGTGATTGCAAAAGAGAATGACCAACTTAACTGACAGTAACAACTTCCCTCTTGATAGTCATTTGTTTGTTTTTGTCAATGTTGTAGGGAAGAAAGGCTTCAGTGTGTACAAGTCAGTCCCCTATGGCCCAGTAGGTGAAGCACTTGCCTACCTTGCACGGCGAGCTACTGAGAACAAAGATGTTGTCAAAAGAACAGAAAAGGAAAGGTCACTCTTGAAGCAAGAGTTAAGGAGAAGAATCACAGCCTCTTGAGCATGATATTGCCGCAAATGGCCTTTCTTTTGTAATAGGGATCGTGGAATAAGAAAATTATTATAATGTTAATGTAATTTAGTACTATTATGTACAATGAATGAATCATTTTAAGCAATATTTACCAAAGCAGGCAGCCCAGGAACAATATTTCCATCCAAATGCTGGGTGTAAACCTCTACACCCAGTCATCCAAGATTTGTGGATTTTAAGTTGACTGTCAACAACTATAAGCATTTTAATGTATAATTTGTGTTGGTTTCTATGCACACAGTGTTGTATACTCTATTGTATAGTTTTGTTTCATGATAAAGTATCAATTCATGCTCAGAGCACTTGTGACACAACATTTAAATAGGTCTCCTGCAAGATGCCACAAAGTTCTGGTGCCTTGTTGACATGCAATCCTTTTCAAACCTTAAGCTCAAGATTTTCATTTGATCACACGAGCTATTCTCACAATCTTTCAGTTTGCTGGTTTAGATATTTCTTGATGAAGAACATTGTTTGCACTTTGAAAGGGAGGCTTGGAGGTTAAAGTTAGCTAGTCTAGAAAAACTTACAGCCAAAATAAATACTGAATCTTGTAAAGGGGGTGAAACCTCTTGTTATGTTTTTGGGGTTAGAAGAGTTCTTAGACAAAACACACACACACACAAGATGGCAGGTTCAACAATGAACATTGTATTGGTAAGAGCACACGACACCAGTTATAAGGCCATGATGGCCTTCCACACAAGTTGGCATTTAATGCAAGTTAAAAAGTTATGTGGGTTATTAGAACAACAGCAAGAAAAATAACAATTTTTATCTGTTATGGAAATTATTTGTGCCAGGAGCCCATCACTAGGAATGTGGAACTGCTATACTAAGCCTATGTTACAGCAGTTTTATAGACCAATCTATTTTTACGCTTCTTTTCCAGCGAAATAGGTCAGCTCCAGTCTACACGAGCCTGCATCAGTAAGGAAAAACATGGCGGCTTCAGTTTGCTTTTCTTTTTAGTCTTCTGGTGATAATGTCAGTTAAATCAAGTCTGTACTTGTGACTGGTCACTGAAGTTCCTGCAGGGGTCTGAATTTGTGGTAAATTAAAGTTAAAAATAAATTGGTCTGTGAAAACACTGACTGGAATATGGAGTAGTTGCAAGCGCCTATAGTGATGGGCTCCTGTTTGTGCGTTCCGCTCTCTCCATGTCAGTCTGACGTAATTTGATATAAATTAATGAGAATTTTAGGTAGTACAGTAGGTATTGAATGAGAAAAGAAACTGCTAACTTACTGCAATTGATTCGGAGTATATATCAAAAGATGCTTTCTCAGAGTAAAGGGCCAGAAAAGATCTGGGATACTACCAGATACGCAGTAAAGAATCAATGCAAGAATAAACAGGAAAAAAACTATTTTATGATCAGTTACATCACAGTTCTTATCAATAATCACGTCTCCAGAAATAAAAAATGTAACAGAAATGGCTTTGGGCAGCTTCCACTTGTTAAAGAAATGAATTGATGTACTGGCTATAAATTTGACATCAACAATTTATTTTTCTCAACCTTAAGGGCTTTAATAGGCAGAGTATTTACATCAGCCTATTTTGTGGCAGGAGCAGATCTAGTCTAAATTAAAATATTAGACACATTAGAATGAGAAATATTTTGTTTTAAAATTGTACAATTAATCTAGATTTTAAATGCTTTCCACATAAAAATAGTAACTCAATTAAAGAATCCATACAGTTTGATAGCAAACAGACATTTACAAATTTTATAAAAAATTAAGTACTTTTTATCTGTCAAGTGACAAGTTAATTCTCTTGGTCACAGGATAAATATACAGTTGTGCAACAGTTAGCTAGATGCTTAATTGTTGTGTTCTGTCTAACCTGAAAGTAAAATTTAAAAAAATACAGGCAAGACAAGATTGCTTGAAACCATACAAAATATTATGATCCAGAAAAAATTCTAAATTAACATGGAACTGTCAGGTACAAAGTTTAAGAAGAGTACTTAATTCAAACATACATGTATCACCAAAGTTACAGTACTTTTCATAGATTATTCTTAAAAATAATTACATTTACTTGTTGAAAGTAGTTAACAGAATCTGGAACACTGACAACAAGGAACTATCAATTCAAAGTGTTCTCTGTTCACTCAGGTTGAAGGCTGCAAACAAAAGCAAAAAAATTAGGACCTGTTGCATGTAGCTGCAGTAATACATGTATCTTTATTTCAAATTGCAGAGGCCATAATCCATTAAAAAATGGTCATAACAGATCTTTTCTATCATTCCACTGGAGTCTATTCTGTAAAAGTTGTATTTAGTACAAGTTGAAGTATCGTTTAAGAAAACAAGTACTGTGTAAGTTCATATGCAAGTATAATGTTAGTGTTTTATTAAGTAGTGCAGGTAACAAAACATTTGTTTTAGTTAAGGATTCAAGCAATAAAATGTAGAAAAAGTAAAAAAGCATTGTAAGTAGACAAACTATAATCTAATAAAAATGTTTGATATGCAGCCAGGCATGAAAAAAAATTGGTTAAAAGAATTGAAGTTGATACTGCCTATAAATATGTATTGGATGTTTTGGCTACCACTGTTACCTGCAAAGATAGAAAATGCAAATGTCTAACAGTGTCTTACTTGGTATAGGTGCAAAATGTGTGATAATCTAATCAGTGTAACTGTATTATAATACATGCATTGTAGTGTATTAAGTATAAGTACAGTAGTGTAAGAGGTATATTTGCAAGTACATGTATAACAGAAGTGCTGTAAATAGCTTGTGTAAGTGTTAATTCTGCAAAAAATAAATTGAAGTTGCATTAAAAAAAAAGAAAAAAAAGTTGCTGTTCTGGAGACAAATTTTGTGCTTCTTTTCAGTAGCAATATTAAAAAATTCTTGAATGCAAGGCACAGAGTGGTAGGTCTTATGTGACACAGTCCTGAAAGAGATAGGTGATGGTGGTGAAGGCACAACAGGTTGGCATGAGCATGGTCAGCAGTTTTCAATGGCAACTGAAGTTCTCAAATGGGTAGCAAGTGGGATAAATATCCTCCTTGCAGTACTGCACTTGGTTTACCTGGCCGACTAGCTTTCCTCCTCAGGAGCATCACTGGATTCCGCATCATGAACTTCACCTTCCATCACCATCTGAATTGTAAGAACATCAGAATGAAATTAAGTCACGAGTGAAAACTGAAGCAGTGAGGTGTCTTAAAGAATAAATTATGTTCACTTAGTAACCTAAAATTCTATTTTTACATTAAAAACTCAAGTGAAATGCCACCAGACTGACGGGCTCATTACTAAGGTCAAGGTGGATAGAAAGTTGTTCAAAGGGCAAAATGGCTCTTTCTGTGAGTTGTCCATGTGTATTGTTTGAAATACAACCATGTTTATAATAATTTAGACAATTTGATGTATCTATTTCTTAGTGCACACATGTTACATCATGTGTATACCTGATACAGAGAGGCAAAGTACTCTGCCTGGCCAGCAACTTCTTCCAGGGCTTTGTTTCTTTCTCTGAGCTCTTCCAACTCCTTATGCAACTAAATAAAATAATCATACAAACAAGTCAAAGTAAAGCTTATAGATGCAGACTGAAGTAGTTGTAATAAAAACTAAAGATTGTTCACTTAACCATGGTAAAGGTAGGTAAGAGTTTAGAGTACTTACTGTAATTACCATCATGATAGTATAGTACGACTGTACAATTTGTATGTTAAGGTTTGGTTGTGAATTAAATGAGCAATGTGGCCCATCAGACTGGTGTTAATAATTTTGGTTTCTGTAGCGTGTAGTGATTAGGAGTATTTCTACCCCCTCCTCCCTGGATGGGATGCTTAGTCCATCACAGGGTTACCTCCAGCAATACATTTTCCAGTACCCATGAACACACCCGATGCTGTGAGAGTAAAGTGTCTTGCCCAAGAACACATCACAATGTCTCCAGTCTGGGCTCAAACAAGGACCGTTCAATCCAGAGTCAAGCACACTAACCACACCATAAGGCCACCGCACCTCCCACAGGCTAGTCCCATGAACCCTAAACCTACAACCAGGGTTTTTGAATGATTACATCACATGCTAAAAACTGACCACCAAGCCTCGTTTGCGAGAAATTCTCAAACCTCAGGTACCTCCATGTTGTTTTCACGAGGGTGTTCTTTTCATCTTTGCTACTTTGGGAATTTGCCCACGATTTTTTAACTGACATTTTCAAAGCAAGGCTTGGTGGTTTTTAAATTTGCTTGTCTGATGTCATCATTCATAAGGGCTATTACTGCAGTACATAATTACTATAAAGTTCTTACCTTCTCATTTTCCTCTAATGCCTCTTGTAAAGCCTGCCTCCTCTCCTCTGCCAGTAGCTCCCAATATCTCTCTGGTGGTGGATCTGAAGATGGAAGAGAATTTTAATAAAATGAAGTTTGACACAGATACAGTGGAACCCTGCCCTATGGCCACCCTGTCAATATGGCCACTTTTATTCTGGTCAGACATCAGAAAAAGCTTAGTCAGACATTCTTACTATTTGAAAGAACCCCTGTTGGTGACCAGATTAATGGGGTTCTACTGAACACAGCTCTACAGTCATGTACATACACACGACTTAAAAATCAGTGGAAAGGCAGCAAGTTTAAAATACATTTTGAAAGGTATATTCAAAATCCTGAGCTTGCCATGTTTTTAAAACATCTCTTTAACTGAATTACTGAAAACAGGTTCATGTTACTGCTCTTAATCCTGTTCCCAGGGTCAGAGATTCAAATCTCATCAACTTACATAACCCTGAACGAAAACAAAACAGCCGACATGTCATTTTCACACACAAAAACAGCCGAAAATCAGCAAGGAATACAATGCACTTCTGAGGTCTTGAGCAACAGCTACCATTTTAAACCAATCTGAAATCAGGAGTATCATAAAGTTTAGTCAATGAAAATAGAGTTGTTTCTTCTGTACCCTGCGAGCAGAGGTCTCTTTGATCTTCCTAGATCAGTCGGAAAGAGGAAGAGACTGATCTAGGAAGATCGAAGAGACCTCTGCTCGCAGGGTACTTCTTCTGGAGCCACTTGCCTGAAACCATCAAAGCTACTGCTTCATCAATCACCTCATTCTGCAATGATTTTGTGTTCTAAAAAACAACAACAGATTTAACAAAATGAGAAGGTATTATTGATATGGGTAGAAAAGCACATGTACTATCACATGTATGTGGCACATGTACATCACTGTCTTTTCAACATGTATACAAGTGCACAGTTAATTCAATACTAGACTACAAGTAGTCCCTCTTTTGCTTAGTCTGTTGTGTATAAAAAATGGCTGGGAGCTGCGCGGCCAGTTTTTCCTCAAGATTTATTTAAGGTCTTGCTCAATGGACTTGGCAAAAGAGGGACTGACTTTTTGCAGCCTAATTCAATATTTGTACAATACCTTTCTGGCGGAGCTTGAAGCTGTATCTGAATCTGAGGAGTCTGTACATGTTGCAGATGAACAACTGCCACTGGATGCTGAAGGAATCTTAAGCTTCTGCTGCTTGAGTTTCAATGCAGGTGACTTGCTTTTCTTTGATTTCTTTGAAGAAAAGTAGAAAATAGCACAAACATGCAGGATTATTTTACATTTTTTTATTAATAGTGTCTCTACATAACTGGATTAAACTGAATGGAGGAACAACACACAGGTATCAATGCAGAACGTGATCTAGGCTAGCAAGTTTTAACCCCTAAGGTGCGTCTAAGGTGCAGCTTTATTTACCAAAAAAAACGAAAAATAATTTTTTCCACCACTTTTTACCATGCAAGTTTGGTTTGATTTTAATAATAGCTAAAAAAAAGTTTACTTTGATTTGGAAAATAACTGGCGTGTTGAAAACTATGACCCTTCAAACACTTTCAGTCAACATGATTTTCTTTACTTTTGTCGAGCCCTACAAATTTCAAGCCGAATTACAATCTTTCTTTAGTTGCAAGCACATGCTTCCTACCATTTCATGGCGTCTTACTGCGCCACGACTTCCAACAAGTGTTCCATCTCCGCTTGCGGCAGGTTGAAGTACTTGAAGCGTCTTTCTCTTCTCCTTGTCGACACCGTTTGGTTTCTGTCAAAAATTCAAAATGACTTGAGCTCAGGAGGTTCTCAAACACGCAGAAAGAATCACATGGCTGCGTAACAAGTTATAAAAGTTTAGCAGCATAAGAAGGCCTACCGTTTTCCTTGTGGGCGATGCATACAAGCTCGTCGAGAAAGACTTTGGTTTGAGTTTTCCTTCACTGCCACGCGTTGTTCGGGAAGGAGAAAACAGTACAGAGGCAACTTTAGGGTGATTTCTCATTATGCAAACTTCTCCGGGACTCAGAGGAGTATTTTCGTCGTAGCAGAATTCACTCTTGGGCGTTTCACCGTTGAAGAGAAGTGTTGCTGTTTGTTGCACCACCGAATTCTCGTCTCCGTTATTGTCCGCCATGCTTTTAAACCTCGCGGGAAATTCCAGCGTGCATTACGTGCATACCAGTGAATCACGTGATCTTGCACAAAACTCTCATACCCAGGGTCCCATTGGGTCCCATAGGCCATTCCGAAATTGCGCAGGAAACTGGGGCGAGTTTCAAATTTTAACAAATCGATAAACTGACACCACCACGTGAAAGATCACGTTGAGAGAAGTTATTTGACCAAGTTTGATGCTTTTAGGGCGAACAGAGACTAAGTTATGTACCTTGAAACATGGTTCAAAATCCATACAAACGTGTCTAATAATGATTATGTTGAGACAGCGTCCCAAAACCGTATAAACTCTTGAAATTTTTTATCAGTTTTGTGACAACTGAAAAATCCCGTCCTTCAACTACCATTTGAAAGAAGCTGAGATGAAAATCACGTATGTTTGCCGATTTTAAGAGTATCACAGAAATCATAAAACATTTTAAGAGTTTGTATGGATTTTGAACCATGTTTCAAGGTCTATGACTTGGTTCTGTTCACCCTAAAAGCATCAAACTTGGTCAAATGACTACTCTCAACGTGATCTTTCATGTGGTGGTGTCAGTTTATCGATTGGTTGAAATTTGAACCTCGTCCCAGTTCCCTGCGCAATTTCGGAATGGCCTATTCTCGTTCCCCTTTTGGTCATCGCCAGCTCTGGCCGGACCTGATTTTCTGGGCATGCGCAGAAGTTTCGTTTCGTATTCTCAGCCAATCAGATTAGTCAGATTAAAAAGTCCGTGAATCGCAGACTTCTGGTGTTGGACGAGTTGGACCAGCCCAGAGGGTCGCCCAGAGGTACCAGAGGTCGCGATTCTTGGTGCTGACCCAAAAGAGCGCGGCATGCCCAATCATTTGGGGTAGAGATCAGAAGCCATGTTGACGAGTTTCACAACGGAAAAAAGCTCAAAGAAGGAACAAGTTTTAATCATGATATTCAGTGCTATGTTTTTTTCACATTCAACACAGTTTACAAATTAAAGGCAAGGGTCCAGTCTGTCAGGAGCCAGGTGCAGTTCTGTTCGTAATTCGGACACAAAAAGTCTTTATTTTGTTAAGATTAACACGGCAAAGATCCCCAGTTGCAAAGTGTAATCCAAAATTCGGGTGTTAATACTTCGGACGGAAAAGGCAGTGGCTAGTGATTTATCCGATGGATAGCGTTATACACCCTTTGAACAACACTGCTGGGGCCTGGAACTAAATTTATCAGTCCGTATAAAAGTCCGTATAAAAGTCCATGTTCGCTCCGGTCAGCACTAGTTTAAAACTAAGCGTGTGTTTCAAGAGGGAGGTGCGACCTGGGAGTGAAACTGCTGTTTGTGCTATATTCTTAATCAAGCTACGATGGATTAAGAATAAGAGTTTATATGAAACATGCTCGTTCCTGGGGCCCGTTTCTCGAAGAGCCCCGGAAGCTATTCGGGCCCGAAAAGCCATTTTTAAATATACGACGTTGTGTCAGCCTTGCAGATGTCTTTGACTTCTCATCGTTTTACTTTTCAAGTTTGGCTGATTAGATCTCAGGCTGTAAGATCCAACGTTCAATCAAGCGGCTTTATTATTTTTAGATAATCTGTATCTAAAATCAGGAAGGTGTATACTCCAGAAACTTCTTATATGAGGGGAACCTCTGTTCATATTAAGAATATATATATCTTATTAGACGTTTTGGTAGGGCTCGTCAAAATACTGCACAACTCGTAAAAATATACAGCGATACTACACACCAAAACGTCTAATAAGAGATTTATTATCCAACGATTTCTTTTCCCGAAATTGTGACTTGCCAAGGTTTTGAACTTCATGCGGCCGGGAGGAATGAGGCGAGTACAAATATCTGTTATTTGTACTCGTTTCGCGCGATATTTGTACTCTAGGAAGCAGAGTCGGATAATAAGTGAATAAAGCAGCTCTGTAATAAAATTTGAGGTTTTTCTCTGGCTTTCCAGAGCAGAAGTCTTTTCGGGACCTTCCTGAAACGGGCCCCTTGGCCGGCGGACCCATAGAACAAAATGCCAAGAAATACCAAAGAAAACTTTTATTATACACAGACATAAATGATACGTGTTCTTACACGAGCGTTAAAAGGTATTCATTATAAAACTGAAGCCCATCACAAACAAACAAAATCGTTAAAGCTTCAAATTGCACTTGGTTCACCGTTGCTTAATATCAAGTGGTCACCTTCAGCGGTATCTTCCGAATTCTTTGACTGCGAAGGAAAACACAAATGTCAGAATTAGAAGCACCACAACATCTGGCTCCCAACATCTATCCTAGAGAGATCAGCGACAGCATTAAGCCATAGTGATATAAGAGCGCTCTACATGTATTCTGCTATCAGATTCAATTTCTCAGGACAGCGAAAGAGAAGCGAAACAAACTGTGACGCAGGATGTTATCAAGCTAACGTGTTAACTATTAGTGTTCGGTCTATCACGAATAACGTTCTCTAATTGCCTACGCTACTCAATATCTCTTCTGTTAACCAATTGTCAGCCGCTTCTTTGCGAGTCACCCCCCTCGACTCCGGTAAAGTTGTTTTTTTCGAACCGAATCAGATTGTGTATATTGGACAACCCTCCGTTTTCGAAGTGTTCGAAAAGAGAATTTCGATAAAGTTTTGAACGACTAGTAGATTTGTACTAAAACAATTAGAATATTCGCTCTCGACTTTTACGCGTCATTTCTATGCGTTTCCATCACGCGATAGAAATCTCGCGCTCATAATCTTATTGTCCAATACAAAGCCTGAAAACTTTTTTTCAACCACGGAAGCAAAGCGGATGTCTCTGTCCCTGCTTTTGGTGCGTTGCCAGCCGGCCCCGCCAATGACTTGGAAATCTCTCATTTTAGGGACGGGTTTACAACGAATGCAAAGTGCATGTTTGTCCAACAGTTGAGAAAAAGTCAACTGAGTTACCTGGATCCTGTTTGTGGTCCGCCAGACTGCGTCTTAGACACCACTGCTTGTTGTGATGTGCGGAATTGATTATCTAACTTGGAGAAAATACCTCCTAGGAACTACAGAACAGAAAAAAAATTAATACTTATAGGCAATGGACAACATTTTTCGTGTTTCTAACTAGTTACAGGAACACGAGTGGAAGTCTGGAAGAACGAGTAATGCTGTGGTACAAAAACCGCAGTCGACTGTTTCCACGACTTTTTCTATTTCTTCTATGCTTTGGCTAGTGTTTCTATACATTTACCTCGATTAAGACACGGAGAAAATTATTTTCTCAAAATAAACTGAGCGTAGAATATGACCACCAATACATAGAAACGTGTTAATTGGTTCTCAATCACTTATGAAAACAAACAAAAGATACCTAGACCGCAACAAAAAACAGAAAGAAACATCAGAGCATCTTACCTCTTTGGGTTTTTGTTTATTATCGACTTTCTCTTGTGGAGTGTGAGCCCGCTGTCGTGTCAAATAAGACACCAACTCAGTCATGCGCTTTTGATCTAAAAGAGGGAAAGACAAGATGATGTCAGTCATAATGGTAAACCACGTGTAACCAAACAGATGCTGTACATTGGCGTCAACACATCTTCAAAATATAGAACGAAAACAACGAATTTTAATAAAAGCTACGAGGCTTTTGACATGCAAATCTTAAAAAGTACTATTGTAGCTAAGGTCAGCTCGTAACCTATAAAACCTTGTTCCAAGCGTCTCTCTCTCCCCGCTACCAAGAGCGGGGAGAGAGAGAGAGACATTGGGAACGCGCTTGAACCAATAATTGAACCAATAATTGAGTAGCACGTATAATAACAGGGGCAGGTTGGGATATCAGATCTGCACAGATTCTTCGTGCCCTCAAATGGGAAAGCCTCGCTGACAGACGTGAAAGACAATTGAAATCTTTAATGTTTAAAACCGCTAATAACCTTGTACCTGAATACCTGTCAGATAAATTCACCAGCGTAACTACCATCCACAGACATAATCTTCGGGGCGCTCAACAAAACCTGTTTATTCCGCGGCCCAACACTGAGGCTCTCAAGAAGAGCTTTCGGTATAGGGGCGCAGTAACATGGAACAGTCTGTCAGCGGAGGCAAAACAGGCCACTACTTTGAATAGTTTTTATTCTGCTATTTTACACTAGTAATAACTTAAGTTAAGATTTCTTTTTAATAATTCATAATTTTTAAGTCTAAGTAGTTAAGTTCTAGGTAATATATTTAAGGTTAATGCGCACGGCTCTTTAGAAGACCACTTTTTAGTGATAAGGATCCCGTGGATAAATAAAGTTCAGATCAGATCAGCCTCTTCAAGGCGTTCTCTCGCCGCGCTTCTCCTCTACTTTTTTGGTTGTTGTTTTTCGCGCTGCGCCTCCAGTAACTGAAAGACTGGAAGAGGCTAATAATTGAGAGTTGATTTTTTTTTTTCATTGTTTCTGTTTACTTACCTTCTTCACGCTGCGCGTCTTGATTCCATCTCGCAGATCGTTGTGAATCCCACTTGTAACTTTTAAACGTGCTGAAACTTCAAAAGAAAACAAAAACGAACATCACAGGCCCTTCCCACAAGTCGCACTGATTCCGGACATTTTCAGCTGTGAATGGAACGCCATTTCCCGAATTTCTCGAGGTATACCCAAATTTTCGATTATTTCTTCTTTTCAATTGTGTGTCGAAAGTAATCAGGCAAGTTACTTTGGTTTTGGCTTCACTACAGTTTGAGATTGGCTGAGTAGTCTAATTGGTAAGTAATCGGTTTGGTTTTCGTTTTACGACACTCAATTGAAGACCGGTCTAAACAGGACACTAGATGCAGACCACAAAGTCAATTACTGTACTTAATCACGTACTCTTTCCTGGATGCGGACGTGACTTTTCTTGGAGGTCGTGGTTTTTCTCGGGAAGAGACTAACAAAGAAAAAGAAAAAAGTCACAAATCGATAGATTAGACACTGTTTAAAAGCTGCACACAACAATGAGGACAACGATAGTAGCAGTTTTCCTGTCTGGCTTTCTAACTCAACAACAACAACAACAACAACATTAGATTCTAACGTTTTTGATCCAAGTCATTGTCTTCTGACTCTGGTTGATCCTCGTCTTCTTCCACATCATAGTCGTCTTCCTTATTAGCTGTCTGAAGCTTCATCTTCCTTAGTGAGCCTCGCTGAACCAATCGACTGCGGCTTCGTCTGATGGAGGGTAAGTACTGAAAGTAAGGGACAGCTTGTGATTATTAAACGACAGAGTATCAGTTCTTAACTGGCCGAGAAAAAAGTGTTGCTAAGACCACTGGAAGGGATACTAGTCCATCGCATGTTCTCCCCAACCCTCCCCTCCCATTCCACCCTACATTCAGCATTCTTTAAGGATTGTCAGTGCCATAGGATTTGTTGCTACCGTGAAGTGTGGAATACTATTAATACTTACCATAGGAAATTCAGACACTTTTCGTTCACTTGGATCAATCATATCCGACAACGCACTAGTATTGGTCTGAAAAATAAAATAGACAAAATCAACACAACAATACATGCGAAGAGAATTGCATTACTTTTGCACGGGTTACCCAGGTTTTAATGATTGTAAAAGCTATTAATCAAGCTAAATTCATGAAGTTCACTGAAAATAACACAAATGTGGAACATTAAAGTGTTACCTCCAGATCTCTGACACGCATGCTTGCTAAAGCGATCTCCTCCACACCAAACACGTTCAATTCAGCAGACCTATTACAAATCCACAGGTAAACAAACTTGCTATTAATAACAGCATTTACCTACTCCAATTTATATTAAATGATCTCAATGCTTTTCCTTACAAGGCATACGTATCTATGCACTTTATTATTTTCAAAATAAATTTACAAAAAATGGTCATTCCCGCAACTAGCAAAGGCTAATCTAGGCGGGTGATGCAACTAATAAAGTAGAAGGGGAAAAGACACCATTACATAATGACAACAACAACGGTTTCATTGACCTAATTTAAAATATTAAAGGTACAGCTACTGTTTATATTATTCGATCCAAAGTACAACACAACATGACCAAAAGATCACTGCGTCTTGAGGCCCTTTATACGACCTGGTCGCTGATGGTACAAAATCAGCCATGCTGGGACGCAAGTTTTTCAGTGGGACTTCCACAACAAAGGAAAGTCAAGCTAGACTTGTGTGAATTGCTTTGTTTGAAATGCCCCGCTAGTCCCACTACGTAACATCTGACCCAGAGTAGTGATTTTGTACCACGTGACCGGATCGTGCAAAGGAACTTTTACACGCACTGATAAATTTAGTTCCAGCTCCAGTAGTGTTGTTCAAAGGGTGCATAACGCATTCTACCGGATAAATCACTATCCGGTGGATAGCGCAGTTTATTTTGCAAACACACTCATCCACTGGATAGCGATTTCGTGTCCGGTGGATGGTGTAATCTACTCTCTGAAAAAACTGGCCCTGGGTGGATTAAATGCGGTCTGTACCTCCCGACCGAGAGCCAAATATTTTCTCGTCTGGCCCTCCCACTCAGTCAATAAGTACATATTATTGAGTGTCTGGAAAACACGAAAAGCGAATAGTCGCGAATAACGAATAGCGAATAGTGGCGAGAAGTCGCGAACAGTGGCAAATAGGGGGATAGTGGTGAATGACAGAAATTTGGTACCCAGTACCTCGCAGCAACGTGGGGTGGGACTTCGCCGCTTTAAAGCATAGACGCTTATCAGGACAAAAAGTGTTTCTGCAAAAGCGTAAATACGTCTTTATTAGGTTATTCTTGTGTTTTCTGTTTTCTTAATGTCGCCGATTGAGTCCTGAAAAGAAAAGGTAATACATTCACTGAAATTCTGTTGCTTTATGTTTGGATAATTAATTAACGCAAGATATAGCTTAGATGTTGTTGCTCAGAGCAGCTCGTTGGTGTCTTTTCAGTTGATAAACTAATCACAGACCGCTTGCCTCATATTTGTATTTTGTTTTTTTTGTTTTTTTTTGATAGAACGTGCTTGGTCGAATCTATCAGCGTCCGCGGATAAACGTTATTGCTCCACGTAATCAATTTCAATGAATCCAGATCAGTGCTGAACTAAAGCAGCGACTATACTAACGACTATTCGCACTCTTCGCTATTCGGGTTTTCCAGACAGCCCATATAATTACCTCGCACTTGATAATCTGCGGTATGGAATGCAGATAGCGCTCCTGTGCGCAAACAAATCTTCCACTACCACTGCGTTGTTATTGGTGATCTTTCGCTGTCCTTGTGAGGCGGAATTCTTATTGGATGAAAACTGTGCAGCCGGGGAGATTTCTGGAACTTGCTCGGAAGATTTATCCGTCTCTGATGGCTTGTCTTTCTCGGGCTGAGATGAGCTCTCTAAATAAAGTTCATAAGCATTGTTATAATTAGTTTGCTGCAATCAGTGTCCCCTTGATCGTGGCAAGCTCCGGCAATAAAAGGCAATGTGGGAATTTAAAATGTTCGCGCGCAACCTCGTGTCGACGAGGACCTCTCTATCGGGAGGAAGAGAGACCCTGGAAACGAGGTTCGTTCACTGGCAGAAAGAACTTTAATTAACCTATGTATCATTTTTTTATAATACCATAAGTGACATTATTTCACCAATATATTTCCATCTTCACTGTGACCAAACCTCGCCTGTTCTGAGTCAGAAGACGACAGAAGATCTGTTCTGATGATCTGTAACTGTGAATTATTAACTCCCAGTAAGAACTAGCACGGTAAAAATCAATCCTTAAGATCGGGAAGCCATTACTTTGAGATTCACATTTTACTTATTTCACGTTTTACTATTGCGATAAACTTAGCAGCAAGTATACAACGTTATTACTTTCTTCTCCCTTATTTTCCTTCGCGTGTTCCTCTTTATTTTCTGTTGGAATGTCTTTATCTGTTTTCTCGTCAACAAGTTCATCTGCACTGGTTTTGTCCTCGGTTGCGATTGATTGAGGGGAACTTAACGTCGGTTTGTGATCACGTATACAGCATCCCTGTTGAAAACACAAATACACTTCAACTTGCCAAATTCCTGTACAGCTTCCTCCCAGGTCCTCGCGGTCAATTCATTTCGGTGACGTGCCGAGACGAACCGGACCACGGGGCCCAAAAGGGATTGACCGCGGCGAAATGTCGCGGCCTAGAAACGAGCCAACACCTCGCAACGACCAGACAGCTGATCTGATCGTTCGCTTTATATAATCCTCACGGTTTGGTTTACACCATTATGGCAGCTACCTCGCTATACGCATTAAAACAACCAAGAAACTTACAGATGTCTCTAAAGAAGGATCAAAGTGCAGGACTCGCTGCTGGCAACACGGATACACCCCGACTATCTTAGTAGCTGTACTCTCCATGTTTCCAAAATCCACAGTCATGGGGTGATAAATGCAGTGACCCAGGTCTGTGCAAGGGAAATAGTCACCGCACCGATGGCAGTACAGGATATTCACTGTCCCCCATAACCTGTGAAGAAAACAAGATGAGTGTGTCACCCAGTAAACTACTTGCTCATAGTTTTTGCTATTTGAGCGTAGCGTAGTTCGCAAAGACTCCCGTAAAGCGTACTTCAACCAATCAAAGCGCAGATGACGTATTCTCCGTCATTTGTCCCGGCGCTTGCTTTCGTCTGCAAGTTTTTAAGCTCTGATTGGTTTAATGCTAACCACGTGATGGTCTCTGTGGTGATCTTCAGTTTGTTTTAATTAGTCTAAAAAAACTGAGTTGTTGTGACAAAGAGAAACTGCTAGGTTGGGCAAGTAAAAATCATATTAAAAGTTAAATTTCCAGTGGCGTTTAATTCGCGTTTTGTTTAATTCGCGTTTTGTTTCTACAACACAATTAGGTAGAAAAGTTATGGCAACGAAGGACCTCTTCATCTCAAGAAAAACCATTCCAATTTAAAAGAAACTTCTCCTAAGAAAATTTCTGAAATTGCTTCAAGAACTTTAAGGCGAATTTTGACGCCGATCTTCAGAAACCAAACAAATCTCACCTCCAGTAAACTTCTTTCCAGGATTTCACTTCTTCGCGTAAACCAAGGAGGTAGTCATTTACATCCCAAGTGAAATCTCTGTAGATGGAAAAAAATATCAAGAAATAAAAACCAGAACAAAACGAAGAAATTTGAGTTAAAAAAAAAATAATCGCTTTATCACGTCAACGCGATCACATCAATAGAAATACTGGGTCAATAGCTTGTAGTTAGGTCAATCGTCTCCTCGTCCCTCAACGCAAATCCGCTTTTTGTTTCTTTCTTGGGAAGGGAGAGAAGGAGGTTATATGGTGATGGATCAACCTCCCCAGTAAAAACTGCTACTACTTACAGTGGATTTCCGTTAAGACGGCCACCAACGGGATATGAAAATTTGACCGTATTAACGGAGTGGCCGCATTAACGGGGTTTTCTTATAAGAAAATGTAACGGCGTTTCGCCGAGACAAAAAAAATTCCGTAATAACGAGGTGACCTTAAGGCGGGGTTCCACTGTACTCCGAAGAGTGAGCTAATTCTTCTTGGTAACCAGGTTAAAAAATCATAAACTGAGGGACAACTGGGCTGATATTGATGCACCAATAAAGTATCAGACTTAAACATCAAACATATATACGTGCGACACATTTAAGCTTTTGTTCACGAAAATCAGTGGGATAATTTTAGAGATTTGGCACTTGGAGTAAAAGAGTTCACAAGTTCTAAAGCAACTCTCGACTGGTTTAGCAAGCACTCAGGCCACTGAATAAGTTCGTAGTGAAATCTTCCAGAAAATGAAATCTCACCGCGAATGAATATAAGACACCTTTCCTCTGTGATTCACCATCATTCTGTTTGGAACACATCTGAGTTTCCCTTGTGATTCTGCAGTCAGAAGCTTTCCACAAGCGACACACCTACCAAAATATTCAAGCAATAACCTGTTCAAGCAGAGAGAAAGCTGAAAAGTTGTAAAATTTGTAGTTTTTTCTCTTTGGAGTTAAAGAGCAACGTCTCATGATTCGGGGACAGGGGTGCCCTTCAGAAACACGTGTCACGCAAATGTCACGAGCCGTAGCAGGTCTGCGGGCCTGTTTAAATGTAACTCCGTTTTAGACTTTATTTACATTTGCATCACCAATATTTTAGGGTCGGGTTGGGTCGTGTCGGGTCGGGTCGGGTCGGGTCGGGTAGGTGACGTTCCCAAGGGGGTTTCAGACAGTACATTGTCCAATAAAAAACTAGTATGAGCATGACAGACATGAGCTTTCAAAACATGCCATGTTGCAACATTCCTAGTGAAACCTATGGCTCGGAGAATGTTTGTCTCACAGACTAAAGTTCTAGTTGTCCCTATATTGCACTTACAAGTTTGAATAGATGTTTTGCTGACTGTGACAGGTAGCTGAAGATCGGCATTTTTTCAGTCTTGTACTTACCTAAACAAGGTGCTAGCATTTGGTGATGAACTTGATGATAATCTCGGATCAAACAGCTCCTCTATTTTCTTGCAAAACAATTTGCTGCAGGGAAAAACAACGAAAAATGCCAGTAAATACTTGCAAAAAGTTCTTTACCGAAGGTGGCAGTGTTGCTCTTTTCTACATTACTTGAGATACTGACCTTTTGAATTTATCTTTGCGATCCTTAATTGCCTCCAGCTCATTGTGATTAAAAAGCTTTGCCATTCTTAAAAAGAGTCCAGTTAAAATTATAAAATTAATCAAAATCTCAGTTATAAATTATCTATGGAATACTTATTTCACTAGCAGAGTATAAAGTTTGCTTAGTTTGGATTCTTTGTGTTTCTTTGAATCTTTTTGGTAAATGTTATGACTTTCACGCTAGAAAGAGAGAAGTACCAAGCCTAAAGGAAGAACCTGTTTGGTACATTGTCATATATCTCTGATGACCCTGTATACTAGTTCAACTGAATACATATCAATAGTGTATCATTTAATTAGGAGCTACAGTTTATAATGCCAACTTGGTAGAAAACGCATGAACTGTTTTCTTTCCTGTTTCTATCTACAGTGTACATGGTATATTAATATAACTTCATGATACAGTCTTCACATTAATCAATCAATTGTTTAATTGTAATTAGCTGACATTGTTTTTGACATTTTACTTGACAGTTTTCTTGACTCCTTAAGACATACATGCAACCCAGTATATATCTGAACTGAATGACTTATATCTGCATTTGATAATGGTGACAAGATGAGGCCGAAACATCTAGTTATAGCATTTATTTTTCTTTTAATTGACCCTCACTAGGTTAATTCCTCTCATTGGCTGTCTGTGAATACAGCTATCTCTCTCTCATCACTCCCAGCAGCCATCATAAAAGGTGACTGTACATAATTACAGACTATCTGATTGGAAGCACCCAAATAGAAATTCCACAAAGTATATAACTTTCACAGTCTTCCAGTGTTCCAGTGGAAGACCACTGAGAAGCACATATAGAGGCATTAACAGCACACCGTATGCACATGCATGTGATAGAATTGTCCCGTATGGTTCCATTCTTTCCAAATACCTGGTGACAAGCTTGTCATTGATACAGTTCATGTTACAGGGTGTGGCTACAATGGGCGTCATATTCTGATGACAGAACTTGATGCACTCAGTTACCTGAAATAGATTAGCAGACAAAGATTTAAGAATGCCAAAGTGCATTATTTTACTGTGTCATGATAGTCTTCAATCTGCAAAAATTGAAAATCAGTATTCAAAGCAGATAGTTTTGTGTAAAAATAACTTTGTAATAAGATAAGATTATTATTATTACACATACTATACATCCATACCAATGCATCCATCTTTAGAAAATCCGATGATATCAAGATAGATATGACATTATTTGGTTCTGTGGGAGTAACAAAAAATTCCACTTTACAGGAGAAAAAATCCAAGTCAAACTTAGAAGTATATTATTTGCTGCAATTGTTAGCAAAGTCAGAAAGCCCTAATGGCCAGTTACACTACTAAAAATCACTGGAGAAATGCATAGTTTGGGAGAGGAAGAAAAAAGAGAAAAGAGGAGAAGTGAGAATGGGAAGGGCTGAAAGCTGAGCAGAAGCCTTAAAGCTAATCCACTAAACATTAACGTAAGCCAAATTGAATGAACTTGAGACCAAAAACTAATTCAACATTGCTTGGAGGAGTGAGGCAGCCCCCCACCCCCTCCCCCAACCATGCTCCAGCATGTTAAAGGATGCACTGAGAATGGCACTAAAAGCACACAATAGAAAAGAAGGTTTATTTTGTCCTTTTGGAGACAGTTTTGACAAGTTTTGCAAATGCTTCTGACCTGCATTGTAACGTCCACTCTGTTGCTTTGGAATGTTCGATACAATACAGTCATGTATACATAATTATTATTAATAGTACTTGCTATTAACAGAAGCTTTGCTATGAAATAGGCTCAGTTTGTTGTTCCAGGCATGCTCACCAAGTTTGGGTTTTCTTTCTTCAGATGTTGACTTGCTCTTATCATGAAGTCGTCTCTTGACATATTTCATCAGCCAATCAAATATCTGTACATCACAATGCACAGAAATATCCACCTCCTCCCATCTCTGGGCTTCCACTGAGAGATACTCGGCAAAATATCTCATCTCACTTATCAACAGATCCCTTGGGCAAGTGAAGTCCTGTTTCACTGGTCAATATTTAAAAACGTGTACAAAATTATAATTTATAACATCATGATTAAAATCAGTAAAAAGTACCGGTACATCTCGCTCCAGATTAAAATTATGAATGGTGCACTAGGAGCACTAGATGAGGAAATGCCAAGATCACCTAAGTAATATTATGTATAAATTTATACTATTAATTTTCAAAATATTTGTTACTTGTAAATAATTAATAGTACTCATTATTTTTATTATTTAAATAGACACGAGTGTTTTACTGGAAAATACACGACTCTTAAAACTTGTAATAAACTACATCCAAGACTCTCACTAGAGAGGACATTGATTGTGTCATGTCATATTATTCTGGCTTTTTTATGGTTGTTCCAGTCAGTTTGTCTAGATATAATAAAAAGAAAATTAGATGGTGGCTTGAAGATATGAATTTTAGAGTTCTTCTCAATGTTAAAAAAGGTTAGTTTACTAACTCGCTCCACTTGTTACCAAAATATTGTTTTTACCACTCAAAATAAAATTATTTGCGCTGCTGTAATATGGACCTCTATATATTATCCTTACTTGATACTGTATCATCATGATATGGAGGGTAACAGGTTATTAAAGCTCAGTGAATAAATAATAATTAGATTATTACCAGTAAAGTTATAATTTTGGAAAAGAAAAGTTGGACTTACAGTTCTTGCTTTCATCACAGACATGGATCACCATGTTAGGCCTACAGGCAAGAAACAATAAATTGAGAGCTTCAGAAAAACTGTCCACATTCCACTGTTGATCATCAAAGGGTATCGCAAAAAGTAATTATCAATAGTAATACATTTAAGGTAGGAATGTAACAGAACTTTGCAAAAAAATGATTAGACTTCATACTGAAGGGACCATGTTTTACTCACCCTTGAAGTGATTCTATACTAGAAACCTGTGATCTAGCTGAGGGAGCCTGCCTCAGAATTGACCTCTGTATAGGAAAAAATTAGCCCAGAGCATGAATAACTCGCACATAAAATTAATCATTCATACTTGAACTGGTACAATCCAGAATTTTTCTACATTTTGTTAAAAAGCAGGGAATTAGAGAATAACAACACAGTAAACAAACAAAATAAGACAACCAAATTAATATTCAGCCAATCAATTAATCTACAAAATATCTCATCGATAACTTAAGACTGCACCACTGCACCATTCATGTGGGCACATATGACCTTAGTGAAAAACCATTCTAATTATTAATGATTAGCTGTGTGTCAGCAGGATCCAGAACATTCAGATAGAGGGGGCACAGAAATTGCAGCAAAGTACAGGAAAACTCCCTCCCCCCCCCCTCAACCCCCTACCCTGCCAAACCAAACGAAAAAGTCACTCTAAAGACAGTTGTTGTTTTTTCTCCCCCCTTAAATCTGCCCCTGGGTAATGTGGTGGACATAATCGAACAAAATTACACATGTATCATTTCTCATTCTTTGATCCAATGACCACACAGAGCTACATGTAACAGTCCAGTTGAACTGACTATCCGTCCAGGCAAACTAGATTTGGACAAACTGACTTTTGGACAAAACGGCCGCGATTATCTTTTTTTACTAGCTATTTACTGCTACTTAAAATGACTAGCAACCAAATTAAAGTACCTGCTTAGATTCTCTGCCAGTTTCTTGGTAAGATGTTACCTCTGATGTCCTGAAAATTAGTGGAAGATGTTACTAGTTATTTCATTTGCTAATTCTAATTTGTTCAACCTTTTTAGAAATGAAAAAACGAAACAAAAGATGATAAGTGATAAGACAATTTAGTACATGTATGATTACCTTTCATGGCCTTTGCATCATCACATCAGAAGCAACACAAATCGTGGTAAAGAAACAAAAAAAAAAACAAATTAGTAAATGTACGGATTTTCAAAATGCAATACTCTAGATCTTGTTATTATGTTTAACTTAGTGTTCAGAGATCATGATCAGGATATCCAGACATCGAGAAGAGAGTTATGACAAATATGAAGTGTTTGGATAGCCGATGTCTCAAGTGCAGGTTGCAGGTTCAAAAATCCACTTTTAAGTCTGAGTGAGTCTACTTAGCACTCCGGTTAGCCTAAATTAGCTTAGGTTGCTTGCGGTTAGCCTTTTTACTGGGGTTTATTCGATTTCGCCTCTACCTGCAACCTGCAGAACATATCTGCCGCATGGAGTTGCCGATGTTGTGGTCTGGCTTTTCTCATGAGTTGGCCCTTCACATAGGGTTAACCTCATTGTGCCTTTCCCCCTTGGACAGAATTGTCCAAGAAAAATTGCTATGTCTATGTGTCTCTGTGGGCCTGAGCAAGATAGAGGTCAATACCATCAGTCTAACCTGGCTCATGATCAGCAGGATTATGTTCCTCTGAAGAGTTAGTTTCTCTGGTAGCTGGTTGAGAGTTTGTTCTAATCGTCCCCCGTGTTGCTGTCACACTTGTTGATTCTTTTTCATCAGCAAAATGCAAGACAGAGTTAAGAAAGCTGGAAAGGTTTTTGGAACCAGCAGATGAATGCATGATCAGGGTAGGATTAATCGTACTCAGTGCTGCAGTCTGTTGGATGTCGTTCCACCTTTTAGCACACTGGAAGATATTCATAAAACATGGACTTTACACCTCCAAATTATGTCTGCTATATGATCCATAAATAGCCTGCATTGGTCTAAGCTTATCTACTGCCGTATAAACAAGTTGTGTGCAAACAAGTCTACAAGTTCTATTTACAAAGCATCCACAGCCACATTTACCATGTCAAAACAACAATCAGTTTTAATGTACAATGTATAAACTTAAGTATGAAGCAATGTTTTTAGAATGATATGCAGAACACACATGTAGTAAACTCATGTGGTGTTTTATCAGTGATTGCAATCTATTTGATTAGATCTTGGATAAAAATAAAATGTCAAACCTGTTGTGGCGTGCTTCCTGGAATTAACTTCGCTACTCCTTCCCAGTTTTTATTCTCTGACTCCCTGAACTCTGGAGAATTCATCAAAGTTCTCAGCATTAAATCCACTGCCAAATTTTGGGACATCGTGAGGTACAGCGTTCGTCTACAACCACGCTAATCAAATGGTGTTTTGGCTGCAGGAAGTTAAAACTTCAGCAACTTTTAGTGCACGTCGATCTTATTCCCTTGAGCCTCTTCCATTAAAGAAGAACTTGATACGAGAGAGAGCAACATAATCTGGACGAGAAGTAACATACGAAAAGTGGAAAAATTGTTTTCAATCGTTGCGAAGTCTAAAAGTCACCAGCGGACGCCATGTTGTATCCAAGCAGTTTCTTAGTTTCCAACCCACCTCGGCCCGATATCCCTCGAAGCGCAACACTTGCGCGCTTACGCTGCGCGCTTCTCGTTCCCAGAGCCCACGTGCCTTTTGGTCAGCTCCGTGTCTTGGTGCTGACCAAAAGGCACGTGGGCTCTGGGAACGAGATTGATCCATTTTATTCTGTTTATTATTTGGCCAAGAAAGAACATATATTAAAGAGTTTCATTTGCCCTGAGTTATGGTTTCCAAAAAAAGAAAGGATTTTGCCCATCACTGGAATTTTCATTAGCGTACAATCAAGACAACGAGCTTTACTTCGAGTAAACCAACATTAAGGAATGTGCCGGAGTTTGCTCAAACTCAAAGCCAAGGAAGTTCGACCAAGTCCTTTGGACTATAACAATAATAAAATAAACTAAAAGGCTGCAAACTGACTACAAACATCCACCAAGCCAATCAGATTACAGCATTTAATTCATATTGATTGCTCGGGGAAAAGCTATTGGCAACTGTGGTGCAAGCTGCGAGGAGAAAAAAATATTTTTAGTAAGAAAATTAATAACTGATGAATGCATGTGAAGATTGAAGCGAGTAATTACCAGATAGAGATAGAGATAGCTTTGAGTTTTTTTTCCTAGTTGATGAATATTTGAAATTTGAGTCAAAGAAAATTCTTCAGTTTATTGTAGAGCTAGCAATTAACGAGTGAACCGCCCATTACTTTTTGTGTTGAAACAAAGCAATTAACACTTTAACATCCATTCGAAAAAGTGCTATGCTGTCCTATGTTCTTTATGATCAATACTCTTTCTTAAACGGCTATTACAGACCGTGTTACTGCACGTGTTTGGTAGCACTTATATTCCGATAGAGAAATTGAACTACGCGTTACGTGTGTTTGCGTTACGTCGATACGCGTGGTGAACCGTGTGCCGCGAACGTGATCGCGTATTACTTCGTCATTGCCATCAGAAGAGGTGTCACTTTTATGCAAAACTACTGAGCTGTGGTAAGTACCGACAATAATTGAACTCTCACAATAGATGCATTTTATATGTAATTACAACGCTACCTATAAAATAATCATTTCTACAAATAAACCTTTTCTTTTTCTCATTCCAAACTTGAATGGATTGCAGATGTTCTAAATTTGCCATCATCGTAAAAAAATTTTCTAATTAGTGAGTGCAAGAAGTCAGAAGTACAAATGTTCTCAGTAAAGAACGCAAAACTATAATGCCCCCGAGAAGTAAACAATGAACTTTAATTTAAAATTTGATATATTTTCCTCAGGCTCGGATCTTTTCGTTAATAAAAAATCATCCTGTTATTAATAATGAATGCATTTGATGTTTTAATATTTCTTTGACTGATTTATACTGGAAATTAAAAGAAGCTGTTATTGTGAAGTTGTGATAATATTTACACGGGACGTTTAAGAGAAAACTGCTCTGGGGTCGACGACAAAAAAAGCGCATCTTACGAGTTCTCATGGAAAACAGATCACCCCACACTTAATAACAGCAAATTATTTTTGGCCATTCAGTTGCACTTCGCTCCTTTCTCGTAAAAAGTAATTTACAGAACAAAGGAGCTAATGCAAATTGATGAGAAAATATACAGGTGGTTTCGCTTCATTTATAACATCACTAAAATCACCTTTTGTGTTGAATGTTACACCCACGCAATTGGCACGTTTTAAATTTAGAAAACTTTCAGTTGACAGCAACAGATTCTACACTTGGGCTTGTTGCAGTGAAGCGGACCAAACATGAAAGGTGAGTCGACTTTTTTCAATTTGGAAAAAAACGGAGATAAACACATCAATTTAATCCTTTTTCGGCAAAGTTCAGAGAGTCACAATCGTAAAATGCGTTTTTAAATATTATTTACTGGTCGATTCAAAAAAAGTTGACGAACCATACGTGGTCTTCCACAGCTTTCAACTAACACTGTTTTGTTGGTTTTAATATTCAAATATTTTCAAGTTCCCAAATGTTTGTTATCAGTTTAAAATTGTTTTTTTTTTCTGAATCGTCCGGTACACTGAATTCAAGCTAAATAATTTAAGTAGGTGATTGGCAAATTTAGAATTTGAGGTCCTTCATCTACGAAAACGTTATGTATCTTTAAGTTTACAATTCTAGTAGATTTTAAGTGTGGTTTTCATTTTGTCACAAACAAATTGTACTTGCCAACAGTCATGTCCTGGATTAAACCTTTGGATTGACTCTCTTCTTCACTTAGGAAATGTAAATCTGGGTCGACATAGTAAAAAATTGCTTCTTACTGAGTTTCCTTTAGAGCGAAATATTGTAGCTCTGCATCATCAGTTTCATCAGTGGCTCAGTACAATTCCTCCCTCCCTTCTCTCTGAGCGAAACAATTTTTATAAGAGTCATTCGCTTTCCTGATCGACATTTCTAAATCTTTAATGTAAAAAATAACATTTCAAGATGCCATGCCAGATGAGAGTTCTACTCACAAAGAAGAAAATCACGCTGCAAAACGAAAATCGTAACGTTCGGCCAAGTTTCAACAATATCCTGCCAATTTTTGACTCGAGTTGACAAATTAATAGCAACTCACACCAGGGACTCCTAAACAAAGGAAGTTATAGTTTTAATAAAGAAGAATTATTTAAGGTGATCCCTTGAATCTGTGTACGGTAATCATACAAACGCGAATGTGAGGTGATAATGGGAAACTAGAAACATTTTCAAGGAAAACAATTGTCGTTTGAGGAACTTGGAGGTAGGCCATGATGAATAAAATTCATTCCCTTGAGCAAAGCCATTAACGATATATTCTGTTCCTTGTTTGACGGATTCATTTTGACATGAGGACAAGCCATTCCTTGAGTCTGCATAGCAAGTTCGGATTTTTTTTTTGTTTTGTTGATGAAAAAGGACGTGTTTGAGGTTCTTGATTTGTGTGTGTTTCATGATGACACTTTACGCAAATATACAACGCCACCTCCAACAACAACAAAAAACAGATTAGAGAAAATTATATAATAACACATCTGATGTGAATGTCACTAATTTAAAATTTTACTTGACGTAAAATTTTCATCCATTATGTAGTGACCGTTTTTATTATCAAGGAATATTTTCTTTTATAACTCGGTTTTTAATTTCGCTAGGTTCTCACCAGTTTTCAACTCTAAGCTTGAACTTTAAGCCCTTCAATATCTTTTAATTGTGTTACTTCTGAGAGTTTTTGGGATACTGCAAGCCAGTATCCCCTCAGTAGTTGATGATTCGCCTCATTCTCATCACCTGTTTGCTTGATAATGGGTGGATATCGTTAGGAGGAAGCAGGTGTTGATCACTCCTGGATTTTAAAGCACTCTTATCCGGCATCTTGACTCAAATTTGTAATAGAAGGAGCAAGCTGGGATTTTATAATGAGTTCTCACTGTCACTGCTAATATAAGAAGAGATTTTTCCAAACACTCACAGGGTTTTCCAAATGTACCCTGAAACGCTTTCAAGTTTTTCCAGAGCACCTTGCAATCGTTAGCAGTGCCTCGTCCTAATGAGTTTCTGATATTCTAGGGTATTCAGTATTGTTCTACCTGTCGCTCAACCAGAGAATAACACTATCTATAGGATAAATTGCTTTCTTGTAAATAAGTGTCAACAAAACATACTACGCTATCCACTGGATAGTGATTTGTCCAATGTGGTAATAGTAGTAATACGTTTATTAAACACTCAATTAAAAATGGGTTTTCAGTGACAAATTACAGTCTTATTAGTGAACGATATAAACGCTGAATACATGTAATAAACAAGTGAGTAAATAAAAATCTAAAAATCTTTCCAAAGCAAGACTCTTAAGAGCAGCCTCGAAATGCACTAAAGTATTTAGAGCCGTTAGAGTGCGAGGGAGTTCATTCCATAACTGTTTTGAACAACCGGGGTCAGGCTACCGTTATAGAATTTTCTGATGCCTTTGAGACTTCTCGAAATACATGCCTGTGATAAAGCTAAGAGATATATAGCTAGCCTGTGTACATCCACCCCAGCTCTCCCCTCAAAAAATCTCTCTTCCCGATTTTTTTGAGGGGAGGGGTGGCTGCACACAGGCTATTGCATACCATGTATAGGAATTTGTTTCAGCCCTATGAATTAAGTAAATTTATTTTCTTTCCTTTTTCCTTAGGCTTAGTGCTAATCCAATCCGTATATCTATTGTGTTCGCTGTTCATACTGGTCTCGTCAGCCCCTTTTGAAAACGAGATTCGCACCAGGGAAAATGAAAAAGAAGAAAGCATTCCTCCTATAATGCTTGCGGTGCCAAAGCGTTCAGAAAAAGATTACCCTGAGAGAGAAGAGAACAGAGTGCGCGATGAAGAAAATCAAGAAGTGGAGGAGGGAGAACTCGCTGAAAAGTTTGAGCGTTCATTTAACGAGGAAAATGAAGAAGAGTTCTTCAGACGACTTGAAAGGGAACTTGTTATGAAATTGGCTGAGAGGGAAAGTCAACGGGAAGAAAACGGGAAGAAAGCGGCGTCCAGTGACTGGGAGTTAATAGGAAGAAAAGCTCCTCAACAAGAAGAAGAAATGTTTGAGAAAAAAGATGCGAGAGAACTCGCAGAAGAAAATGAAATGGAAAGGTTTAATAGGGAGCTTGAAAGAGAGATGGAAGAGAAACTGGCCAGGGAAATAGCCGAGGAGGAGAAGAAGGAGGAGGAGGAGGAGGAGGAGGAGGAGGAGGAGGCGAAGGAGAGAGAAGTCCCTGAAGGAGACGAAGAAAGGTACGAGAGAGAAGAACACGAGGAAAATACAGCGCTGAAAAAGGAAAGGCGACCAGGGAAGAGGGAAGAAGAGAATCAGGGCCCAGAAGAGGAAATGAATTTTAGAAGAATGCTGGCAGGCCCAAGTGAAGAAGTACCTGAGTCAGAGGAACGTTTTGAGAAACATCAAGGAGAGCTGAGTACACGCGCAGAACATCCTCCTAAACACCTGCGCGAACTAGAAGCTGAGAGGGAACGAGAGCGTTTTGATCGCCATGGAAAAAGGGAGCGTGAACGTGAGGAGTTCAGAGAGAGGCAGCGACAGCGCGCCCTCGGAAATGGCAGAAAAATCCGCGAGAGAGAAATGGAGGGGCGCAAACAGCGTCAAGAAATAGGTTCCCATGGGGCAAGGCGAGAAGAAAGAGAAAGGTTCCGAATTCGAGCCCGTGGGGAGTAACAGACCGTGATCTTGATGTGACTTGTCAAGTTTCTTGAATATGTTCCCTTTTTGTCAATGTATCTCCAACATTTTCAATCCCCGTCAGCATCATATAAATTCACTTTTTGTGCCTGGAACATTGAACAGTTTCCCTGATTCATGCACTGTAAAGGAATGGCAATTTTTAAATCTGTAGTCGAATGCTCTCATTAAATCGTAAATGATATCACAACATAGCGTTTCTAGTTGTTGTATCTAATGGTTCATCTCGATAAACGTAACGTAGATTTTTCTATAAAGTACGTTTTCTTTT
>OZ026596.1:32064421-32106921 GCA_964020085.1 Micromussa lordhowensis | reverse complement strand
AATGGCACAAATGAAACACAAAGACACTGAAATAAAAGGACAAGAAGAGAAATCCAAGATCAGTGAGATAGGAAAAGAGTGCAAGAGAAATCTATACGTATATATTTAGGGCAAAATATGTCGCAAATCTTACCATAAATGTACTCCAGCTACAACGACATGATTTAACAACTTGCAGTAAAGGTATCTTTCAGAAAAATAACTTACCATCCTCGAACTGGAAACTTCGACAGGAGACCAAAGGAACCAAGAAAAATAAAATCCAAATTTTCATGATTTCGTCTTCCGTAAATGTATGACTGCTACCTCCGAGAACAGTAAAACAGCTAAGATTGCTTCTCTTATGTCGAAGACACTGAGTGATGCTTTTATATGCTTTTACTAACGTGGGAAAATGTTTTAAAATGCACCATGGCTATTTGAGAATTCTGTTTGTTGATATTGCAGAGTAAATAAATTTAGAAATAAAGTTAGGATAAGTATTGCCTCGTTAAACGATTTTGCGCCAAAATGCAAATACAATGTGATAGCCTAAGCTTTTGTAAAATTGTTCCCTATGGAATTTTTGTTAGAACCCCATTAACGAAAACTGCATTTTCGTTAAGTAACGTTCAAAAGGTAAAGAGGCGAACTCTAAAAGTGCAATTACGGACAAAAACTGGTTTTAAAATAACATCGAGTTTGAGCCGTCTGATTCTTGACTTTTTACCATCTTTGTCTCCCATTAGACTCGTTTGTAAACGGGAAGTTCTCTGATAAAACTAAGTTACATTCTTAGTGGGTTGTTTTTTTTATGAGAATCAATTCGAGAATCAATTTTCGAACGTACAAAAAATTAAAACCAAAAAAAAAACAGAACAAACTCTTTCAACGCCCTGTTCACTTGCACAGTGGACGTCATGATCGACGTCGATGAAGATCGCAGGACAGGGAAAAGAATCTTCACACTGCTAAACATAAGGTAGGAATTTTTTTATGATTACGCAATGGGTCTCATAATGTTTACCTTCCAATGGCACAAGTAAGTCAATATCCACAAAAAAATTACATTAAGCTTGCTGTGTAAATGAACGGAAATTTGCCGGGTTAAAGATTTCAATTAATTTATACACGACAAAGCAAAAGTATATACAGTATTAATTTATAAATACTCTTGTTCCTCGGCCATTTCGATTTCCGAAGGAAACGAAAATTTAGTATTTACTAGTTTTTTTATTTCCCTGTATAGAATATATTTTCAAAATTTAGAGTTGGACGGGAAACACAAAGATTTTAATTATGGGATTACGGCAAAGAAAATAATGTAGATTGCTTGTCAAACTCAAGATGGGCTAGTGTTTGTAACATGATCAGTGCTGTCTACAATTCGTTTTAAAAGTAACTGCTAGTTGCACGTAAGCTTTTTATTTTTTTAATTAAAAACTCTGTAATTTAAGACGGAAGAACTAGAGGCTAATAGAGTGGAAAGAGGAAACATTGGATCTATATCACAGATATTAGTGTACCAAGATTTGCTGGTGTTCCTTTAGCACAACAAAAAAAACGTTTTGCGAGAAACTGAAAATGAGTCTTCTCATCCCGGGGGGGGGGGGGGGGAGGACTCCAATATGAAAAGGTCGGAAATGCTCGTCGTCTCCGTTAGGGGTATAAATCAAGGATTCTGGTCTCACTTAGAGTTTTGATGACAAAACGCCACTTGTTTTAGCTGTCAAAATATCTCTTAAATTTAAAAAACGCTCTGATTTTTCCGTGTTTAGGTTCGATTTCCGCCAGTCTCTCGCTTCTAGTCTTCTAGCTCGGACTCCTTTCCTGAACAGTGGCTAATAATCGAGTCTATTCCGTTTTAAGTGGTATCTTTTAGGGGTGAATTAAGGCTTGAATCACTCCCACATTGGTCTCCTTTAGGGGTTTAATTTAAATTTTTCGACGACCATCCTGGGAGTCTCCAACCGCCCCCCCCCGGCTTCTCAGTCTGTTGTTAGACGACTGATCTTTTGGCATCATTATTGTACATCTTCGGCTGCTAATGCATTTTAGCGCCTTCCACCACAATTGGAATAAAAGCCAGTGAGTCCTTGTCAATAATCCTGCAATTAAAGGGAAAATAGAGACGAATTTCAATCAGTGTGTACGTACGGTGTGCATTAATCTAAGACGCACATCCGTTATGCATTTGCTCCTAATGTGTTACACTTACATCTCAAGAAATGCCGTCTTCGCAGAAACTACATGCTAAACATCATTCCAAACTCTTTCCAGCAGGGAGACGATAACTGAATTACAACTGCTCATTGCTGTCTTCTACATCGTTTTGAGACAGTACTGATTGTAGCATGAAAATTCAGATAAACAGACATAGAATCGCGCCAGCTACACCGATTTAAATTCTGTGATTTTCAGCTGAACCTCAGAAAGGTTGGCTCCCGGGGAGACTCCTAAATGAAAGGGTCGGAGATGCGCGTCGTCTCGCTTAAGGGTGTAAATCAAGGATTGTGGTTTCACTTAGGGTGTCCAGGACGAAACACCACTATTTTTAGCCGTCAAAGTATCTTTCAGGGTGCCTTTTAAGAGATAACAATTAAAAAACGCTCTAATTTCCGTTTTTTAGGCTCAATTTCCGCGCGGCCTCTCGAGACCGATCTACCAGCGCGATAGATCTTTCCCTTTCCTGAACAGCATCTGGTAATCAAGCCTATTTCGTTTTAGGGGGTGTCTTTTAGGGGTCAAATAAAGCTCGAGCCACACCCAGATTGGTCCCCTCAGTCTTAGGGTTAAATTTAACGTTTTTGTCGAGCCTCCCCGACTTTTTTATTTGGGAGTGATCCCTCCACACTTTAACTTCTTTCCTTCCGGAATTATAAAGGATGCATTCTATTCCCGCGAGTGTTGACGCATTATGATCTTGCCATTTGAATTTTTTTTCTTGCCACAAACTCTGGTTTCAATATTTACTTAAGCTATGGAATTGCTTTATGGCGAGGGCGCGAAGACAGATACGTTAGGATCATTGTAAATTATTGGACCAATCAAACCGCACCCCATAGAAGCCTTCGTCAAAACAAACGACGGCAAGGATTGCATGACGAACGTTGCACTTAAATGAAATTGCAACGAACAGCGAGTGAATGAAATGAAAAGCGTATCTCAACGAGTACATGCACAACTTTATTTCTGTTCAGATGATTACTAATTTAAAAAAGAGCTGCTGTAACTTTAAACGTTTAACTAGCTATAGTAATGTAATGAAATATGCAATATCGAACAGTTGCCCTCCTTACTTGCAATGCTCGTCCTTTAGTCTCGATGGGCAGAAGAAGCACAGTGACTATGCCCAGAGCAGAGAATCCGCTGTACAAACTAAGCGATAGCAGGATAGAATGAGGCATCAGAACCTGGAGAGGGAAAAAGAAGAGAAATAAACATACCACATATGTGTGGTAGGCGCGGTGGCCTCGTGGTTAGTGCGCTCGTCTCCGGATCGAGCGGTCTGGGTTCCAGCCCTGGCGGGGGACACTTTGTTGTGTTTTTTGGGCAAAACACTTTACTCTCACAGTGCCTCTCTCCACCCAGGTGAATAAATGGGTACCGGCGAACTTAATGCTGGGGGTTAACCCTGCGATGGACTAGCCTCCCGGCAGGGGGGAGTCGAAGTACTCCTAGTCGCTTCATGCTACAGAAACCGGGATAAGCTCTGGCCTTATGGGCCACTTGGCTCGTATGCAGACCTTACCTTACCTACCTACATAAACAATACGGAGTCATCCACCTTCATAAAGTGTTGCGCTTTGTTTGGCTTAGAAAAGAAAGACGCGAAAATACAGTGGTCCTATTTCTCCAGTTCCCATACAAATCAAATTAGAATTTTGAAATGTTACAGGAAACCACAGAACTGACAGACGATCCCTCTGGTCATGAGTACGGGAGGGGTGGGGGGAATGAAAACAAACTGTGCCCACATATTTCCGATTCTGCATTTGCTCTAAGTGCACAAAAGTGCTCATCAAAAGAGCTTAGTTAAACTGAGTTACCTTTTTGCTCTTTTCTACTCTGTCTCGAGGATTTGAGATTAGAAAAACAAAGTCATGTACATAAGAATGCGATTTCCGACACAAGAAGTAAATCAGCGGTTTACCCTGATAGGTCTGACCATTGTGTACAATGGATACTGATATTATTGCAATTATTTCTAAAAGGTGTCTGAATATTGGTGTTTGTTTACATTTAATCTACTAACCATGGCAACAAAAGGAGTTATCATACAGCCGATCCTCGCTGCTCCGGAGCATGCTCCTAAGCCGATACCGCGCATGCTCGTGGGATA
Source organism: Micromussa lordhowensis (assembly GCA_964020085.1). Lineage (NCBI taxonomy): Eukaryota > Metazoa > Cnidaria > Anthozoa > Scleractinia > Lobophylliidae > Micromussa > Micromussa lordhowensis. The sequence continues at coordinate 32,102,600 of OZ026596.1, read as the reverse complement.
CACCTCCGGGGTGTATACATAGCCGCACATATCAGCAATGCTTATGAACAGACGAGAGCCGTACAAAAACAGCGTGGTCGATAAACGACTGGTGAAACAAAGAAAAAAGAAAAAGGAAAGTGATAAGCTGCTTGTCAAGAAGAAACCGGCCAAGATTTTTTATACTTTTGGCTACAATACGTAATTTGGCATGTGCTTTAAAACGAAGCGGAAACAAGAGAGAAAAGAATAGTTTTGGGATTAGCATGCATGAGTGTCAAGCTTTTCTAAGGGGATAAGGAGAAAATGGAATGGTTACTTGGGGATTTACAAGGCGACAAAACTGGAGTATTTTTTACTCTAGAAGCTCATCAGAAGCTCAATATTATTTAATTTTCTTAAAATGAAATAAAAAATAGCGGTCAATGCACTTAGCTACACCTAGCTAGTTCACCGGCATGCCACTTAAACTGAAAGAGACAAATATATCTACTTAACATAATGTAATTTCTGACGGTTGAGTGTGCGAATAAGACAGAAATTGATATTTCTACGTCAGGAGAACAGAAGGGTCTGGGTACGATTGGTGTAAGGCATGATGGGTAGCAGGTTCTCTATAAAGTGGCGGTTCATCACGTGGTGAGACATTCTAGGCCTGCATCAGTCCGTGTAACTTTTGTTTCTTTTATAAATATTTTGTAACAAGAGGTTCTCTAGACCCCGGAGGGATCGTGGCACTGCATTGGTTCGGGGAATACGTTTCCAGTTTTTTCCTTTTTCGTACCCGGCGGTGTCTCAGGGAATCGTTTCCCTGTAGTCAATCAGTTGTTGTTGTTCATGTTTGCTGCTGGTGCGAGGCCGAAAGAAACCAAAATAAACCTAATGGATTTCACTTGTACGTGTAGAAATATAGGTTTACAAGAATGACAAGCATGAGTTGAACGAGGGTCTACCGAGAAACAACTCCAGCTAAGTGGTCAAAGCGGGGCTTGAACCCGTGAACTCCGGATTTCAAGTCTGGCGCTCTAACCACTCGACCACGCTGTCTCCTTCTTCCTTGTTCACGTTGCACGATCCAGATTCCAATCAAGGCTTTTAAAACCAGTATAAACTGAACCTCTCTAACATATATCCATTACAATTAAAAATCCCTCTCCTCTTTCTCGACAAATCAAAATACATGGCTAGTGATGATCCTGCGCAAAATTCTCAAAAGTAACACTTACAGGAGGTGTAGATATCAGTAGGGAGAATTAAACTTTTAAGTTCGAACTTAGGTGTCAACAAAACCGGTGTTAGTATACTTACCTTCTTGTGCAAATAAACAAGGCTGTTAGGAAAATAGCACTTCCTACGAAAGCCACAAATTGAACCATTTTTCTACCTATTTTGTCCACCATGAAAAATATAAATACTAATCCTGTAGGATTAAAAAAAGACATATAAATCAGTAATTTGTTGTTAGCAAGCTGATATGTTAAATACAATGATCTTCTTAAAGAACCATCTTGTCCGATTTCTTTGTTTTCCAAACAGAACTATGTCGTTTTTATCTCATCAAATTTTGTGGAAAGGTGGACGACCAACAAGCTTACAGTAGACCTATTATTGAATATATCTATATTTTGTTTTGTTCAAGTTTCACACCCTGGTACCTGCATTTTCCAATAAGCTCTCTTATCCTAGACGCTACTGGAGTAAATAAACGACCGACTGACTGATTGATTAATTGAGCAGTTTTCAACTTTGGTCGTGTTCTATTGGGATCAACCGTTTCAACCGCAACCGGTTTGGGTTGATACGGTTGACATTTCTCAACAGAACACTTTTCCAACCGTTTTCGGTTGAAACGCGGTAACTCGTGGGAATAGCGCTTATGTGAGTTATAATCACGCTGTATTATTACGCAAATGCTTTTTCAACCGTTTCAACCTGGTTGGAGGCTGGTTGAAAAAGTTGATCAACCAAACCAACCGAAACAAGTTTTTCTCCAATAGAACACGAAAAAGCCCAACCAACCCATCAAACCAGAAACGGTTGATCCCAATAGAACACGACCTTAGTGTCGTAAAACCAAAACCTAGGTAATCACTCTAGCCAATCACAAAGGACACAGACAATACAAAGAACCAATCAAAACTTGAAGTAATTACATGTAGCTGGTGCAAAGCGCGGGAAAACTTGTGCGTTATGATTGGTTTTGGTTTTACTTCTGATCGGATGAAAAAATGGTGCAATCGCGTAGCCGTAGTTGATGCAGAACCAATTACTTGTTGATACTGAAAACAAACACAGTGAAAACATAGTGAAAACTGCTCTAATTGTTTGTTTATTTGTTTAATTGATTGACTGATCGATTGAAAAAGGACCAAAAAATATTTAAAACATAAGTCAGTTCCTCAGTCAAGAAGACCAGACGTTTGTAACGATTATTTGGTGTAATAAACAAATGTTTGGACAACCAGAGTTGAACACTTAACTATTTATGGTAATTAGTAACAAAACACAAACAACTACAAAACAACAACAAAACAATTACCTAAAAGATCGCCTGACATAACAATAAAATAATTAGCGTAGTCTTCATAATCTAGCTGTTTGCAAGGCGCAGACTCGTGTGTATTCGTAGTATTCGTAGTACTAGCCCCCTCAGGATTGATACCTACAATTATATACAACAACAAAACACTTTTCAGCTGATGCTTTGATAACGATATGAACTGCGAATGACTAATCATTGGTTAACAAGTTATGGTAAATTCCATGACATGTCACAATGAGCTTACTTTCATGACAGCATTATAACGTATTAAAACACACCAAATTTTAGCTTTAAGCACTTATAACTTAAAAACGAGCTCGATGATCCCCATTTTTCTCATCGAATTATGATACCTGACAACGTTTTGCAAAGTTTAAAAATTTCTACGGAGCGCTCTTAGGACCACGTTAGTTACCTCTACAAGGATCCACTCTAGAAAACATCTCAGTCGTTATAAGCGCTATTCCATAGATTACAAAGTGGCTACTGAACCTGTAAACAGAAAGAAACATTGACCGAAGTTACTTGCCAACTAGTGCCATCTGTTAACTTAAATTTTTACTTTGGTCCAAACGAATTCAAATATACTAAAGCTACTTATCTTGGTGTGACCGCTCGGTGACTGTCAAAAAAAGAATATCTGAAGAGATGACTACGGAAAAATTCCACGTAGGATTTAGGAAATGTGTTCAGTGGCTAAGGCAACAATGGACTCGAAAGACAAATAAGAAAAAAAAACAAGGGAGTGCTAAATCTCAAACGTCGGTCGAAACAACACGCCCCTAGTATGTCCACAGACCCTCTGTTTTGTCTTGAGTTCGTTGAGATCGAAAGCTCAGCAAAGTAAACGTCTGTGGACAGACTAATGCGAGCCAAGTTCTTAGTATAAATTAAAGAATGCTGTGCGTGTGAAGGAATAGATCGCTCACCAAATGATCCATAATAAAATTGTAGATGTTCGGAATTCAGGAGAAAAAAGATCTGTTATTCTTCCTCGCGATATCTGTAAAAAAAAATATCAACCTTGTTGGTCCAGCATTTCTTTCTTAATTGAAATTCTGAGTACCAAAGAGATTTTTCACGGTTGAGGTAGATAATGAAGACTCCCACTTCCGCCATAACATACCTCGTGTTTTTCTGTAGCGACTAGTTCTCCTGGAGGAAGTTCTTTCTTGTTTTCTTTAGCGATCCGCTGTAGAATACATAAAGCTTTTTCTGGCTTGCCAGCTGCCATGTAGAAACGAGGTGACTCTGGAACTAGCTAAAAACAAAAAAAAAACGTGTAAGCGGGATATTAGAAGTAAAATATGAAATCATTTAATTCGGATTAAAATAGATTATTGAGCGACTTGAACTTCCCTTCCTATTTCCATTGTTTTAGACATGTATTTGTGTCATAGTTTACAATGAATGTGTCTGAGTAATTCACAATGACTGACTTGGCCACTCGGTACTAGCCTTGTAAAATCAAGCTTTCTTCATCACCTTTCCGTCTATTTTCCTTGAATGCTAATATGGGCCAATTTAAAGTTTCTCTTTCAACAGTGTATCCTTTTTCTGCCTTAGCCGATGACCTATATTAAACAAATCTGCGAGTCAGTTTTGAGTTTTAAGTTTTGAGAATCTCCGGGAGGTAATGGGCCAGGGATTTATTGACTAGAGTACAGTTAAAGCGTGTTTCTCACCTTACTACAACAAATAAAAAGAAGCAGAGGGAGCGAGGAGATGAAGAACAGCCATCTCCAACCCAGCGTGGGCATCACCACGAGAGCAACAAGAATCTCCAAGCAAGATCCTAGAGACCATGATAACTGCAACGAGAACAACAGGACTTACAATGTATTAATCTAAAAAAATAGAGGGTGACACTGACATTATGAATGTTAATTAAGAAAGGAATTTTCGTTTACCTAATAGATACCACGTGAAAGTCCTATGGCGTAGGCGGCAAATGAGGTCTAATTTTTCTATCGCTCATTTTAGCTACTTAATTATGTCCCAGGGGGCGGGGGCATTTGATCGCGTCGATTTGTGGCCCAGGGAATGGAACTTGACCAACTGAAAATTCAAATAATTTGGTTTTATCAACTGGGTTGATAATGTGAATTGTCCACCGTAAAGAGATTCGGAAGCTGAGGTTTCGAGCGTTAGCCCTTCGTCGGAGCGAATCCGACGAAGGATTCGCTCCGACGAAGGGCTAACGCTCGAAACGTCAGCTTCCGAATCTCTTTACGGTGGACAATTCACATTATCAACCCAGTTGATAAAACCAAATTATCTTGTAATACTCCCACCGACGCAGCACCACAGTTTCTTTAGAAACTTGCCCCCTTTATTGAAAATTCAAATGTTGCGCGTTGTGCCACGGGGGGGGGGGGGGGGGGGGGAAGGAATGTACCGGGCGGTAAGTTGAATACTTCAAAACAATTTATCACGCACAGCTTTCTAGTGGGCGTGAAGGGTGTTGTCAATATTCTGAGTGTTGTGTGCGTTGTTGTAGTTATATTGTGATCGATGTGGCCTATATGGTGTTATGGTTTAGTATACGTATGAGAAATGACAGGGGCCGCTCGGCTTTCTGAGATAAATGCATCCGCTGATTTTCTGTCCCAATCTTATCCCTACCATCGAACCAAAACATTCTGGTTGTGTTTGCTGTGTACAGTACGAACCACAATCCCCTTAAGGTCTATAAAGGAACATTCCAGTACAAAATACCAAAGAGAACTTGATTTTCAGATCTGGAAGCCGATCGTTCTTCTAGACTAGAGGACTATTAAGGAGTTCACCAATCAACTATGAAAAACACTTAACAGTACGTATATATTGCTTTCAAAGACAAGCCACGTCCTTACTTTAGTCTGTTGTCAGAGAATAAAGCAATGCGCGTATTTACCGAAAGAGCATTAAGTGAGACTCCTCTTCGTTTGCTTGGAAGGAACTCAGCCCAAAGATTCATGCTAAGATGATAAAACAGATAAATGAACAGCTAGACAAATAAGCACAACTCGATAAAAATTTGAATATCTAGTTATAAACAGTATGGTTTACTTGTGTACATGTCAAGCCACCATGTTTCTTGATCCCTTTGTTGTAAAATACTTAATTTAGTTTTTGGTTAGTAGTTTTCCTGTCCTGTTGTTTGCTCTGCTTAAGGGCTCCCTCCATTGACGTGATTATCAAAAGTGATTTCAACATTTTTGTAACGAGTAATAATTAACCACTGAAAACACAGAAGTCTTACAAGTACAGTGGAATCTTCACTAACGGCCACGTCTCTGTAAAGGCCAACTCCTCCACAACAGCAAGATATTTTTACCAGCCCTGTCCTATACTATTTACCCTTAACAAAATCAAACCTCCTCTCCACTACGTACAATGGCCACCTCTCTATAGCGGCCCGTTTATCCCCCCCCCCCCCACCCAGCGTGACCGCCGTTGTACACAGGTCGTCCATCTTTTGCTTAGTCTGTCGTGTGTGACGCGAAAGAGAACCGCGAGAACTAACTGGCCGCGCAAAATCGTGGGGCCAAGAAACGAGATCCTTTAGCGTGCTTCTCGCCCCCAGGATTCGACGGACTAAGCGCAAGATAGACTGACATACATCAAGTGGTTTACGCATGCGTCTTACCATTGGGCCACGCCTCCCATCCCCAGTCCAACCACGGTACTGAACACCATGATCCAAAAGTAGTTTGGTGCAAACGTACTAAGCAAGGCACCAACAAAAATAACAACAGTGCAAGCCAACACTTCCTGTGTGGAACATGAAACACGTGCAAGGTGAAAAGAAAACTTCTATTAACGAAATCATAGCTATGGAACTGTCTACACAGACGCCTCTCGCCTACAAGCGCGCGTTCAAGATAAGAGGAAACTGTAAAGCACAAAAGTCCCTTGTCTCATTGTTGTTGGTGCATCCTCTCTCTATCCCCTCGAACTCACCCCCTCTTCGAAACCTAATGTAGAGGAGAAAAGGGATCAAAAGAGTCTGATGACTTACAAGAAGTATTTTTTATTCGTTCTGGAGGGGTTCATGGTACACAGTTAGCCGGGTACCCCCAATATATGTCTCTGTGTCTGCGAGACAGCTTGAAAGGGTTAGAAAAATTAAGATGTACGAAAAACAAGATTAGAAAAAGGCCCGTTACCATCTTTCTTCCAAAGTTATCTGAAACGTAGCCCCAGATGCAAGTGCTTATTGTCATCCCAGAGAAGACGGCCTGCGAAGACATAATAAGCAAATAATGATAACAAATTGTAGTGTATTGTTTTTCTCTGGGGAATCTTTTTGGCTCGGACCCGTTGTTCGAACCAATTAACGTCAATACCGCACAGGCCGTATTCCTGTTACTTAAAAGCGACAATTACTGCTAATTCAGAAACTGTTGCTTAAAATAATGACAAACTATTAATCACTATCGATAACATTAACCTAAATTATAGATTCCTGACATACCGTAGTTATCGTTGCTTCTTGCCACGTGGCCAAATTCCATTCACATCGGATTGCAGGACATACAATGGCCAGTATCGTCACTTCCATCGAGTCCGCCATCTAAGTAGCAAAGCCAGAGCTCTTCAAAATGAACGACAATCATAACTTTTTACACGCCTACTTTCACCTTCGACTTCAACATCTCTAAATTATATGGTGCACGATATATCGAGATTTAGCTTTACTACTTTTGACTTTTCTTACAAGTGATAGAGAATGATCATAAGGGAATCTCGGAGAAGACGTTTTCAAAGACTCACCCAAGCCAAGCCGATTACAAACATCAGTTTTACTTGAAAAGGTCCATAACCAATTTTGTCGATCGCCTCTTCCACAGTAAAGGTACCTTTACTTGCTAAGAAAGAACATAAATTGAAAACTAGGAAGGAAAATCATGACCAAAGTTACAAAGTGAAAAAATAGAAAAAAGAAATTTATTAGGACCGCGTTCTCTTCATTAATAAACAAACAAAACAAATAAACAAACAATCAGAACGTAAAGAAAAACCAGGAAGCCACGCCAAGGGCGGGAAAATGCACGCGTCTGTACCAACGCTGTACAACAGCGGCACTCCATCTGCCTTCTTCTACCCTTGTTTTTTCCTCGTTAGAACACGTCACCCTCGTTTTTTGTTCATTTAAACGCGGTGGACCCAGGTTACAAAAAACTTCCAATAGACTGGATCACAACTCGACCAAAATTACAACGTAAAGTTGCGCGTGCGTGGTATTACATGTGACCAAAAGGTGACGTATTAATTTATTGCACGTCACGAATCACAATATCGTAATTAAATCATTCTTCTCGGTCTCGCGAGTTATCCAACAAAATCACTTTTTGGAGTCCTGTATAGCTAGCTCGATAACAAAGACAAGAGAATAATCTAAGTGTGTGATCGTACACACTCTTAGGTAAGATCAAACTACGAGTGCAAATCAGTTTCAGTTTAGAAGTGGTTTGGTTTGTAAGAAGGGAAGCTTATAGCGCATCACGTTAAAGTGGGAACATGAAAACCGCGCAGCGCACCTAGTGAGTCAGCACATGAAAGAAAGAAAAGAAAGGGCATTCATTTCGTCTTTACAAGATGCTCCTTTTTTTAAAGCCAAAAAACCCCTGATCTTCTCTTAACAATACCGTGGGCATGTTTTCCATAACGCCGCATTTTCCGAAGTTGGTTAGTAATACCATTGTAACTGTGTATTTCTTTATCTTCCTTAGTTTTCTTTCTCGCCATGGATGTTGGCAAGTTCCTTGCACAGTGGCTGACTGACTGCTGGGAGATCACGAAGAACTATCAAGCCGACTGCTTGGAGAGCCTAAAGAATTGTCAAGCCTTGCACAGATACAGGCAAGCCAAAGAGTTTAGCCACGCCTATCCCGTGATCGCAATATTCCTAGCTATCGTCTTTGGCTTTGGCTTATTTCCTGTCATCATCTTCGTATCGTTTGTACTCGGCTCCTTTGTGGTCATCTTCTTCACCGCGCTAACAGTATTCGAGGGAGTCCTTGTGATATCTCTGGTGCCATTCCTAGCGGTTGTGGCCCCAATACTGATGTTTGGAGGCGTAGTGGCCGTTTTTGTTTACATTGCTTACTGCGGTGTTGTGAAGACTCGACGAATCATCAAGCGACTCAAAGAAATGTTCAAATGCAGACTTCCCTCAAGAATCAATGGAAAACGAATCAAATTTTCTGGACACAGAGTAAAACTGCATGTCTCACAACAGCTTAACTACAACGATTTGTTCCCTCCAAGCGAGGAAGAAAGTTTCGTGGATGAACTGTTTAACATTTCTCCCGATTGTTTCTAAACAGAAATTAACCAACTAAAAAAACTAAAAAATATAAAAATATATAAAACATAAAATAAAACAAAAAAATATTTACAACATTTTATTGAAAACAATTCGCTCTTTTTGTTTGCCTCCTTGATTTTTAAACCCCACTCCATTTCAAATATAAATATACTCCTCTTCCCTTGTTCTATCAGTTAAAAATACATATGACATCCACTTTTAAACTGTCTCTTTTATTAATGACTCCGATTTGAAAATATAACTAACCTCTGAGCTCCACCTTTTCTTAACAAATCCTTCAAGGTTCTACTACACCTCAATAAGACCAGGCTTTTCAAAGAAATCTCTGGCAACAAAAAAGCTGGGTTTCTAAAACTTTTGTCACTCAAGTTTATTTTTTAATGCATAGTTGTACTTGTCAATGAGACACTTTTACAAGAAGAATTGCTGCAAAAGGATGGCAAATAAAATACAACAATTCTTATAGCAATGATTTAGTTTAAAGCTATTTTTATTAATTTATGATGGGACTGTCCACTAGCATGTAATACTCGACAATATTATTGCATAGCGGTTATCTTAGTTCCAGTTACACCAAGTGATATCGAACTACGAATTTTACCCCTAAAGGTCCGGAAATACGGGCAACATTTTGTCGTCTTGTCGCAGCAAATAAAGTATTGCAAGTTTGCGGAATCGTGCGTGTGTGATAAGTCAGTCGTGTGTAGACTAAGATGCCGGCTGCTCCATTCTTTGTTTGTTAGAAGAGATCGCTTGCCGCCCTCTGTTTGGGCCTTTTGCTCGGTGAAGACAGGGAAAGGACTCGCTAATGAAATCGAAAAGTTTACATGCTACAATGGATTTTCCGGAGACAGTAGAGGGGCGATAAGTTGTATTTTTTTGACAGTTTATCCAAGCCTTTTTCCTTTTAATTTGTTGCTTGTTTTGAATCGACAAACGAGGTGTCCCAAAGACAACGATAACCCTTGAGGTCTTTTATATGGCAGATTTCTGACTTTCCGAGAGTTTCTGGTCTACTTCGAATTCAGGCTCGTGTTCTCCGTCAGCCATGTATTTTTTAATTTGCTGCGTAGCTGCGCTTAGCTGACAGCCAATCGCAAGAGCTGCTTCGGCGGTTATACGAGCAACCCTTGGTCACAACGTGGTAATACGCGTAACACTGGGTTTCAACTTGCAATGAGACAAGTTGAAGGATATTGGCGAATTCTCACGCGCTCATTGACGGAAAGGTATGGTCAGAAAACTTGAGGAATTTTTCAGGACTATTCCAATAAACCGAAAGCGACGAGTTGGGAAATAGCACATCTTGACCGAAATTTCGACCAATTCGTCGGCTGCAAAGAGAAGAATAGACCTTAAAAGCTGCCGCGCGAGCGCACAATTTCGCACTGAGTTTCCTTCTAATTGGCCGGCAGATTTTCTGTTGTTGTTTGACAGATCAACTCCATTTCTCCATAGCCTACAATGTACTCTTATAGCCCATAGGAGTGGTCCCAAACTTTGCAGTGAAACCACGCAAATTCAAATAGGTAACTTTGAAAATCTAACTACAAGGTACGATTTTGTAATTGCTTTCAAATCAGTTTCCTGTCGTCAAAAACCGCGAGTAGACTCGCGAGGAACGCGTTCCATCGAGCAGGGTTCCACGAGTTACGAGTGCTATATTGTTTACGCCATTATTTTACTCACCCTTCTCTGAATCCTGTGGCATAGTCACTCTCGGATCGTCTTCGGCTTTTAGACCTGATTTATCATCTCGAGTTTCCATACTGGTAAAGGTTAATACCCTAAAAGGGAATCACTGCTTTGCAGTTATCTCTACACGATCACAACAAGAATCATGGGATTTACCAAATGATTAGCTGTAGTTTTAAAACGAAGCGATCTCTTTTAAACAATATTGTTAGGTTTTCTGGTTGCCGATTTTCTTAGGGAATAAGCGAGTCACATCGCTAAGCTCCTAGTTTCAAAGGATGCTCTCTTCCGGTAAATCGAGTCGACTTTCGGAAGCAGGTACCAGCCTGTTTTGATTCGACTTAGCAAAGCCATGCATAATTGACGCTGATTTGTTTTTTTCACTTCACATAAACAACGTACACGATAAGCGAGAACCAGTTCCTGCTCTAAAGATCATTTAATATATTCCCTATCGCTTAGTACGTCGTGTTAGTGATCATAAGGTCCACAGTTCAATCGTCGATTTTGAGCTTTGTGGCATTTTCTTGAGTTGACACTTGACTCTCACAAAGCCTTTTATTTGCCCAGCTGCTTGGGATACCTGTGACATATTTGTTGCCGGGGATAACTTGAATGAGTCACCAGTTTATGAAGATACTGAATACGATCGAGTTAGGTGCCGGTGCAGAGTTTAAGCTTCGATGGGCAGCTCTCATTGTGATAACTGGTCGGAATGACTTTTTGAATGATTCCACGACTGATATAAGCCGAATAAACAAGTCTTTTTAGGTGTTTCTTCAAAGAAGTCAGGAGGACGAAATGCAGCAAAGTAAAGCTAAAAGATGATTTCTTCTACCGAACGACCCTTACCCTACAGTGTCGCAGATTTGCTGAGATGCGTACATTCTACAGGTTTGTTGTTCATACAAGATTATAACTTTTTACAGTACAACGGGAAAAAGGCAATTGTAAAATACAAATGAACATAATGGCATTTCAAAGAATCGCCGTTGCCAGAATAACTCGAAAGTGTGTGATCGAGCTCTCGAAAAGGTCCAATTTTTTTCCCTGGAGATTTTTCTTTGCCCCTCTCCTAATGGACACCCGGGGTCACTGGCTGAAAATGGACTTGGCACGCGTTAGATGGTGTTACTGATGTAGTGATCATAAACGGCAAATTACAGGGACCATTGGTAGTAAGAAGAACGTTTCATTTTCTCTTTCTGCGTTAAAAAATCAAAGTGCTATTATAAAATCAACTGTAAATAGGGAATTAATAGAGATAATGATTTTAAGTTTTATTTTCGTGTAATACAAGTCTAATAAAACATGACTTTTGCACATTGATGCTCCACAAACTATTAATCTCACTCTTATTGCTATGCTCCATTTGTAGTTTCACGTGACTACTCAGCCAATCGATCATGATTAATAAAAGGAACGCCATCTATTTAATCCCCAGACTGTATCTCGTCGAATTTCAGACAAAGTGAATTGTTCATTTCAGAGCCAGGTATCTTTACCGAGCGAGGAACCAGTTATTTTTCCACGGAAGGAAGACTATTTTTATTTGTTCATTATTTTCCTTTTAGTCCCTTCCAACATTGTGTGTCGTCTGTGGTCGGTCTATTCTGTAAACCTTCTCTGCGAGGCTAAAGAAGCCAGTGTACTGCACGTCGTCAGGCGTGACGTCATAATGATAGTGCCCTCCCTCTCCGTGATCACTGAAGCAGTGAAAGTGTTCAATGCGCAAGTCCAGACCCTGGAAGAGAAAGTGTTCACAGTGTTCGCATTGCTGTTGGTACATGTTTTCCTGGATGTGATTAAAACCTGGTCAATGAAGGCAACATGAAATACTTACGGGATCGTGGCTTTCAAAGACTCCAACACACACTAATGGTGCACTCATGTTGTAGAACTTGAGCCAGTTGTTGACATCGGTGTCTGTCTTGAGTGGAGTTTCGGAAAATTTGGGCTGTTTAAGACAAAGAAACTTTTCAAAACAAACAGACCTGTTCCTTATTTTGGGGGCTTGAAATCCTAAACCCTCTTCAACTTTTTGAAAGCGTTGTTAATATCAGTACACTAACCCTAAATCCCAAAATCGGTTATGGCAGACACCAAAACCTGCGTCTTTGGCGAGGTAAAACCCGGTTTTCAAAACTACGATAACGGATTTTTGTACATAACTCACAAGGGACCAGTGGAGTGAAATAGCAGATTTGTACGTTGTCGTCATTTGACTACAACTACCAGAACTCCTTTCGTTTTTTCTTTATTATTTAAATTTGTATATTCCCAGTGGGGTTTAAATAACAATTGCCCTAATTAACATAAGAAACAGAAAAAGTGAAGCATTCTGGTAGCTGTAGTCAAATGACGCCATAATGAAAATCGTCTATTGTTAATCAAAGTGACATGAAATCTACAATTGGCTTTTGAGTGATACTGTAAAAGGTATATTAAGTGTACTGTGCTCATCATCATTATCATCATCATCATCACCATCTTTCGAGCAGGTTTTAACGCCTGGACAAACGGAGTCCCAACTAGACGCAAATGTCCAACTATTTATAGTGTTTGGTTTGCTAATGTCTTGCGTTCGCAGGCTTTAGTCGGGTTCAAATCTGCATAGGAATTTAAACCAGACCCCAAAACCGGTTTTTGCGACCCTGAAACCGGTTCTCCTGTCCTTAAAACTGGTTTTTGGCGAACCCAAAACTGACCCTAAAAATCGGTTTTTGGGCGACTCCAAAACCGATTTTCCGCGAATTCAAAACCGTTTTTTTCCGATTCCAAAACAGGTTTTTGGCCCACTCAAAAACCATTTTCTCCCGACCCCAAAACCGGTTTTTCCGACCCCAAAACCGGTTTTTGCCAACCCAAAACCAGTTTTTGGTAAACTCCAAACCGGTTCTTTCCGACACCAAAACCGGTTTCTGCCGAACTCCAAACCAGTTTTTCGCAAACTCAAAACCGGTTTTTGCCGACCCCCAAACAGGCTTTTGCCGACAACAAAATCGATTTTTGCCGATCCCAAAACCGGTTTTGGTGAACTCAAAACAGGTTTTTACCGACTCCAAAACCGGTTTTTGCCGAACCCAAAAACCAGTTTTTGCCGAACCCAAAGCCATTTTTTCCCACCCTGAAACCGATTTTTGCCGACCTCAAAACCGGTTTTTTCCGATCCCAGAATCGGTTTTTGTCGAACTAAAAAACGGTTTTTGCCAAAGCCAAAACCAGTTTTTGCCCACTAAAAAAAACGGTTTTTGGTGAACTCAAAACCGGTTTCTGCCTATCTCAAAACCGGTTTTTGCCGACCCAGAAACCGCTTTTTTTCCGATACCAAAACCGGTTTTTGCTGACCCCAAAAACTGTTTTTTTCCGATCTTAAAACCGGTTTTTGCCGACCCCAAAACCGGTTGTTGCCGACCCCAAAACCGGTTTTCGGCGCACTAAAAACCATTTTTTTTCCAATCCCAAAACTGGTCGTTTTCGATCTTAAAACAGATCTTTGCCGACCCCAAAAACCGGTTTTTTCCGATCCCAAAACCGGTTTTGGCTGACACCCAAACCGTTTTTCGATCCCAAAACCGGTTTTTGCCGACCTTAAAACCGGTTTTTGCCAACCCCAAAAACCGTTTTTTTCCGATCCCAAAACCGGTTTTGGCTGACACCCAAACCGTTTTTCGATCCCAAAACCGGTTTTTGCCGACCTTAAAACCGGTTTTTGCCAACCCCAAAACGGGTTTTTGCCGACCCAAAACCGGTTTTTGTCGACCCCCAAAAACTGGTTTTTTCAGACCCCAAAACTGGTTTTTGCTTACCCCAAAACCGTTTTTTTCCCGACCCTAAAACCCTCTTTTTCCGACCATGAGACCGTTTTTTCTACCCTAAAACCGTCTTTTTCCGACCACAAAACTGGTTTTTGCTGACCCTAAAACCAGTTTTTCTGACGTCAAAACCGTGTTTTTGCTATGCTCCAATTGTAATTTTCATTGTCAATAACAGGGCAGACGTAGGAAATTTGCCGTCTATTTCTTTTTTTACACTAACAAATTGAAATTGTCTGCTCTCGCTCATTGCGTCATAAATTCATGTCTGTCCGCTTATTGATGATGAAAATTAGCCAATGAGCGCACGAGAATTTCTGCAGTTATTGTAAAAGTTAAATTTATATATGGATACAACACATTAAAATAAGAACAGTACACAACAGCTATGGCCATACTGATAGGGTTAATCATTCTCCTTATAGTTAAGCAAAACCCTGGCAAAGAATGTGCGTTCTGTCAAGCTTAGTTTACTCAAATCCCAGTTCACCAAGAAGCTTAAATTTGTAAAGTTATAAATAGTTACCATGACGTGAATCTTGGCCTTGCCCTTCTCTATTACAAACACTCCACCCATTCCAACTGGTTTGTCTCCATAGCGACCAGCTAGCGTGTGACGCATGCACGTGATAAAGTTCTCATCCCCAGTTCTCTTGCTTGCGCAAACCTTCAGAACCTGATGAATAATGGAGTAACATTTAACTCAACCACATAGAACCTCACAGAACTGCGAATCTCTACAAGATCGTCATCACTGTCTGTCATCAAGGTTAGTCAAACTAAACCAAAGCAGTTATAGCACTTTACACTTTGCAAAGCCTTCTACCTTCATACCTTTCCTGGATTTCCATCACTAATAAGGAAATTTCCTAATAAACCAAATTCTCCACAGTTGTAATCTTCTAGGACACAGGATCCATTCTAAAACAAAATGATACAAGTTATTTAAACCTAAGTCACTCTGTGATCATTTCCTGGAAACTGTGTGAGACAACAGAGAGGATTCCTTCCTTTAAAAAACAACTTTTAGTGCACAGAGTTTAGTACCGGTATTTTGGTATCTAACTGTTTGGTCATCAACAGTCCTTTAGACGCCAAGTGGCGCATAGGGCCTCAACAAGCTTTCCTGTCATTACTATCTGTTCTTTGCATGCTGTGCAGCTTGCTCCCAGTCAAGGTTTAGAGCCTGAACTTCTGCCACTTCACTACTACCCCAGTGGGATTTGGGAGTGGCCTCTCCCCCTTTTACCCTCTGGGCCGGGTTGTTCAAAGCCCGATTAAGCAAACCCAGGATTAGCGAGAAATTTGATTTGAGTTTTGTAACTTTGCAGTGAGGTTTTCTGTTGATATTTTTTGTCATTCGGTTTTGAATTTGAATAATTTCAAACTACCACAACATAAGCGGTGAAAAACGTTTTTATACAAGAAACATACATACTACGATTAACTTTTAATCCTGGGTTAGCGTTAACCAGCTTTCGAACAACCCGGCCCAGGTGTCTATCTCACAGGGACTTTAGAGATGTTGGTGATGAACCTGAACCATGGTGATGCTCAATGCTCCCCAGTGCAGAAAGTCAATGTTTATAACTATTAGCTTGGAGATGCTGCACTGAGCAATGATCATGAACTTTAATCTCATAATAACTGGTCATATTAGATTTTAAACTGCATATCTACATGTACATCACTGACAGACTTACTTCTTCATTAACTTTAGCAATCTTTGTTGCAATTACTCCATTCTGTTCAGAGTTTGTTACCAAGTTTGCCATCATCTAAAAGCACAGCATTCAGTTACACAGCTTGAAGTTTTGGCATTTGAATCACATTACAAAAGCATCAAATGATGTGAAAAATGTTAAAATTAACAAGCATCAATGAGTGCATTGGCTGGATAATTTCTAGTATTGCAGGCCTGTAGTATAGGAAGGACAGTGATGCATGCAGAGGGCCAGAGACCAATAAGCACCCTTCAGGGTTTTGAGAATGTTAAGATTGCTTTAAAAAGTAATATTTTGACTTGAAATATTTGTACGCTTAATTCAGTGACTAAGCCACACAGATGAAAGTGACAGAGGATGGTGACTACACATTGAGAGTTTTAAGATTTGGTTCATTTCCTTGCTGGGATCATGCAAGCTCATGTTAGTGCAATTATGTAGTACATCTTCCTCAATTGAACTATCTAGCTATGTTAAAATAAAGGTAGCATATGCTTCCATGGCACATTAGACAGACTGGCCCTCTTTTAATATTGCTTCATGTACCATGACAGCTGAGGAGTAAAGAGTTACCTCACAATTCACTCCTACAAATTTACTGCTTCCAGCTCCTGCACCAATGACAAATCCTCCAGAAAGTTCCACATTTTTTGCCACATTGTCAAAACTGTAAAACTGGAAATTGTAGTAACAAACATATCATTGGCCATACCATTCATAGAAATGACAAGAGGGTAACAGCTTATACATGTGAGCACTGATTTAAGTTGCACATATAACAGAAATACAACTCCAGTTCAATGTGAAATAACAATGGAAAAGTTGTCAAGTAGTTGAGTAGTCAACATTTGCTTTCATAAACTATATCATTCAGAGCATTTTAAAGTTAGGCAGGTGCAAGCCTCCTACACAAACTGACATTTTTTTGACTTCTCGCGCACCTCTCTGTTTGGGGAGGAGTTAGAAATTACAAAACCGATGTGACTTAACAGTGTACATGTACCTTGGAAAGGTTAGGAAGAGGTATGAGATATGGTGGACCACCAACATCAGCAATTCTTGTTCTCCCACAAATACCTTTATGCAGTTGAATGAGATTGCAGAAAAAATATCAGTTTTTAAAATTATCCTCTCAACTTGACAATATTTGTTGAATAATAATTTGAAATAAATGTATAAACATCAGTTCAGGAGACAATTAATGTACATACCGGGAGCAGCTAGAGTCCATGGTTTTTCTCTCAAATCAGGACAATCAACCACTTCTACCTCAACATTTGAAAAGTTGTTAGCTAAGCCAGCCTTAAGCACTAAAATTATAATAAAAAACAAATCAATGCAAGCCATTGACAGCATTACCACAGTTGTGGCCAAATGATGTTTGAGTGGTTTATCAAGTTATATAAACTATGCTTAAGGGGGATGCTCTTGCACAAACTGACAGTTGGCTGATATATAACCAACATTTGACCAATTACCACTGATAATATCATGGTTGATACATCAATTAACAACATGAGGACCATTAAGTGGGCTGTCCATCAATACATAAGTACAGTATCAATAGTGAATCAGTCAATATGCTGACTGAGTATTGACTGGGTGCATGTCGACTATCAGTCGAGTATCGACTGATATATCAACAAGATGTCACGATCGAGCTTGTTTCCCATAAGACACATGATCCAAGAACTTTGTTCTACTTTAGTCTCAGGGTAGAAGGATGGACTGTGGAACTGACATGCTGTCCTAGAAAATGCTACTCTAGAGTTTCGGGATAAGGTTTATTACTACAACAATTAACTATTCTCAGTGGCCTAAAGTGAAGGTGGTACAACATCGGACCGCCACGCTGTAAATTACGGCAACATCGATGATAAATTATATTTCAGAAGCGGCCAGTTATCTTTCAATGAGGCAGGTACAAAAGTCGGACCGGATCAACTCGGACCGCCAGTCCGGGTTGGATCAACTCGGATCAACCCGGATCGACTCGGATCGTCTCGGATCATGAAAAAAAACTAAAAATTAAATGAAATTGAAACTTTTACCCATTTGAAGGTTAAAATTCCGGTCAAAAATGGTACAAATTAAGAAAGACTCGCGACGTTACTCCGTGTCGTGCTGCATGCTGTGTAGTCAAGCCGCCATTTTGTATTCTAAGTACTAGTTCCTCTCGGACTCGTCTTGTGTTCATCCTTCCCTGATCCCGCCGTGTCGATCTCCACAATCATGGACCCGGATGAAGGTAAATATTTCGAAATGAATTTGCATCTGCCAACCAAATTGATAGTTTCAGTCATAACCCTTTCTGTTACGCTGCGTGATTTCGCAGAAATTCGCTTTACTTCCGTTTGGCTTCTAATTTGGAGAACAGGAAGTTGATAGATTTAGCTAATCATTAAGCAAAACTTGACCACACTTGGCCAGCTTGACGACAAGTAGTTAGCGCGAAAAATTGAACTGAACAAACTTCGCATCTACATCTACATTTATTACGTTAATTAAGTTAATTAAGTCAGCAGAAGCTAAATAGTTATCAAGCTAACTCTATATAGACATGTTGTTCCAATGCAATTAAAGACTCTTCAGATCGCGGCTTTTATATTTAGAATCTCACTAATTATTGAATAATGTTTAGTGAGTCGTTTTTGGGAGTGTAGAGCTCCGTAAGTTTGGATAAAGGCTTCGTTTTGTTGCAATGTTAGGACGCGGACATGGACGCTACTGGCGGTTGCCATGAGGAGTGTAACGCAATCCTTCTGTTTACATGTACAAAAAAAATCGTACTTAATTCTAGATTCGGTCTTTTTCTGTTCTGTTTTCAGGATATATAAGCTCGTAAAGCAAGGAAAATGCTTATTCTGAGATTCGAACAGCCAAGTGTTTTTACAATAATATTTTTTGTTTCTTTAAAATTTTATAACTTTTTTTGCTAAATTCTAACATAACATGTAGCTGTAGCTGTGAAAAATAAGCAAACATAAACATTCTTAATTACTGAAACTATCATTTTGGTGGACGGATGCAAATTCAGTGACATTTACCTTCATCTGGGTCCATGATCGTGAGATCGACGCGGCGGGATCAGGGATGGATGAGCACGAGACGAGTCCGAAAGGAACTGGCACTTAAAAGACAAAATGGCGGCTTGACTACAGAGCACGACACGGAGAAACGTCGCGAGTTTTTCTTAATTTGTACGATTTTTGACCGCAATTTTAACCCTCAAATGGGTAAAAGTTTCAATTTCATTTAATTGTTAGGTTTTTTCATGATCCGAGACGATCCGAGTCGATCCGAGTTGATCCGAGTTGATCCGGTCCGACTTTTGTACCTGCCTCTTTCAATGTGCCATAATTGCCGTACGATTTAACTAGTATGTGTCAGAATTATATATCTTATAAATTACCAGTAATCAAAGATGATTGGAGTACCGGTATGTTCGAATTCTCCATTTTATCAATAAATTCAGTGAAGCTGTTATGATCACCCTGTGATCTTAAAATGGCTTATTTTTCTAGAGCAACAACTTGCTTCACAATTATCGATCGTATCTGGCTTAACAAAGAGATGTGACGACCATACCTTGAACCAGCTCTCCTAATGGAGGTAGAAGAAGGTCTCTACTTTCTATTGGTAAATGCTCCGACTTTCTCGAAGTATTTTGTATCCCTGCCATTTCATTCGGCTTCGGGTGGCAAGAGAACAAGCGAAAACCGTCAGGCGTTCTTCCAATCTTTAGACTCGTATCCAGTCTTTCAAGTGCTTGCCGCCCAGAAATAAAATATTTGCCGCGGATTTATCGGAGGTTGCGTTGGATTCTTCCCAATATAATGGCATCTTTACGAAGATTTTCAAGATTCGCGGCGGTAGCTTCGGCAGCAGTAACATTTTCAGGAGCATACATAATCTTTGACAGCAGGAGAAATCCCGCACGTGCCAGCTCTGACACTTCACCCGGCTTCCAGAGCTATACAGAGGAATTTCCACATTGTCTTCTTTTCAAACCTTCTGGGGTACGATGGGATCCGAACTGGGATATGCGCGACAAAGGTGTAAAGAAGTCTAAAAAGAAGGATACTGGTAGGATTGAAGAAGAATTGAAAGAGATAAAGCCCACAGCTGAACGCCATCTTGTGTTTATAAGACACGGCCAATATTTTTTAGACGCTGAAAATGACGATGATAAACGATTGACCGAGCAAGGAAGGTATGTAAAAAATGTTTTGCCTTTTATATTGCGAAAAATATTCAGCTCTGGCTTCTTAAATATTAAGTAAGAAAGAAGACGATCAGGGTATCAGTACTTTGTGAATCAGTTGACAGTAATCTGTCCCCCTCCCCCTAGGGGAATGACTGCTCTATTGCCAAAAAGAGCACGTGTGGTCATTTCAAACGAGGCTGGTAGGTATAAACCTGCCACAAACCTAAGCTTATTATCTGGGGGTGGGTGTGGGGGTAGGTTGTTGGAGGCTGCACTCCATACTACAGAAACCTGAGATGAGTTTCGAAGCTTATGCATAAGTTGTGGATAGGCCTGGCTCAGTGGAACCCTCCCCCCCCCCCCCCTTCTGTGCTTCATCGGTACTTGATCAGTACAGACAGTAGCTGTGTCGTTGGGAATGAGCTTATATCTGATCACAAGAGATCTTGCATTCACTTTATGAAGGCTGGAGGCACTGTCCTGAAAATAGAGTAGTGTGTAGGCTTGAGGTAGAAATCTTTTACTTCTTGTCATCCAAGCCTGCTACTTATAACTTGCAGTTCATAGATTGTGTTACACTGTATTTCTATTGTCACTTTATGGTTATAGAGCGCTTTAAAATTACCTGCTGTTTTATTCAAACCATGTTTTGTTTTTCTTGGATTCAGGTTACAAGCAAACACAACTGGTCAGAGACTGCAAGACCTAAACCTCAAGTGCACCAAACTAGTTTGCTCCACTTTAATAAGAGCTGTCGAAACAGCAGATATCATTGCATCATATCTTCCAGGTGTCCCTAGGGAGACATGTTACATGTTAAGGGAAGGAGCACCTGTCAAGCCTGATCCTTCCTCATCAAATTGGAAACCAGAGAAAAAGGTCAGCATACATAACACTGGAGCGAATACAGTATTTTAGAGATGAGGGTTGGAAATGCGGACCTCTGAAAGTGGTCCCCTGTAAGGGGGTCCTGGGGCATCCTCTCCCAGAAAAGTTTTAAAATAGAGGTCCTTGGAAATTGGATTTCCGGATTCTGAGGCCAAGTCAGCGTGTTATAATGTCTCATTTTTTAATTTGAGGGGTTTCAGCTAACCCCCAAACCCCCCTAGTTCCTCCCAGTAACATGTATAAGATGTGTTATAGAATCTCCATTGTTTAATGTGTACTGTAAAGCTCTCCCCTGCCCAAGTCTTCTGTGCATCTACATGACTCAACAGCTGATTTGAATATAGAATCAATGAGCATACAATGTATATTTGAAATGTTAGTGGTAAAACAGCATAGATTGCAATTTTTGTTTTTCTGCCTGGTATTCTTTAGCAGTTTTTTCAAGATGGCCCTCGCATTGAAGCTGCTTTTAGAAAACATGTCCACAGAGCAGATGTTAATCAAGTAGGAGACAGTGTGGAAATCTTTGTGTGCCACGCAAATGTCATTAGATACTTTGTATGCAGGTAAGGTTTTGAAAAAGTACAAAAAGAAACAGTGTAAAATGCCTTTGAATTCTTTCACAGAATACATGTACACAATGTTTTGCCCAATTGCAATACATTTTTTACCCCAAAAATATACTGTTTTCCAGCTGAGTAATTCAGCCACTGCTTGAGTCCAGGCTGCTTTATCCAGAGTCCAGACCACTAAACGTAATCTTAAGATGCCCTCTAGTAATGCAAAGTGACAATAGTGACCCTGTTTTGGGTTCTTTCTATAGGGTGCTTCAGTTTCCTCCAGAAGGCTGGCTTCGTATGAGCATGGGTCATTGTGGAATAACATGGTTAACCATCAGGCCTAACGGGAGGGTGAGCCTTAGAAGTATGGGTGACACAGGTCATTTGGCTCCTGAACTGTTGTCGTCATAATAGCAGTTGGTTGTTCCAAGTTCCAAGTTTAGCCAGTGTGCTGCAAATTCTCTAACAAAATTATAGGAAGACTGTTTGTTAGTAGTAAAATATTTATTTTAAAATGTTAAAAGAATGGTGAATG
This sequence comes from Micromussa lordhowensis, assembly GCA_964020085.1. Classification (NCBI taxonomy): domain Eukaryota; kingdom Metazoa; phylum Cnidaria; class Anthozoa; order Scleractinia; family Lobophylliidae; genus Micromussa; species Micromussa lordhowensis. Next base: position 32,080,339 of record OZ026596.1, on the reverse strand, counting down.
CTATGATAGCTCATTGTGAGTTCATCAAGTTCCATTACCTTATAAATAACAATATAACATGGCTTATTGTGGGTGACATGCGCATGAACACTGGATAAAGGATATAGTAAACTTGCTTCTCATGTTCTGAATTTTTAAAATCAATTAATATATCTGTACAGTTAATACTTATAATGACGATTAATAAATACCAGACTGACCAGGAATTAACAATTATTGAATGAGGTTGAGCAAAATATCATGATTTGTCATTGGCGAGCAGATTAATTATTTGCTGAAGCAGAAGGCTGAGGCAAATAATTGATCTGCGAGACACTGACAAATCATGATATTTTGTAATAACCGAGTTCAATAATTGTTTTATCATTCAAGTTGTCTTATCACCAAGTTCGTTTTCGTATTCAAATCACTCTCTGACATCTCAGGGAAGTGATTTGCCATTTTTTGCACAAGAGTGTGGTTCAATTACACATGAACAGACTATTATTTGCAGAAAAACTCATTTGGATGGTACTACGCATGAGCAGACCATTATTTGTAGGCGGTTATGTGCAGGTCACAGGGTGGGCTTTTGGCCGATGAAAAGGAAGAGAAAAATGCATTGAATGATAATGCAGGTTTTCAGAAGCATGTACAGGAACATATTTGTGTGTAAAGTATGCACAAGCAGTTGAGCTGCATTATCCCGGCCACCATCGGAAAATGTAATTGGATAAGGGGTTCAATAAATGAGTAACTGACTTGGTCCCTGTTTGGGCTAAAAGAGGAGGTGGTACAGTGGCTAACTATATTGGGGCGAGCTAAACCATAATGCAGATTTCCAAGTGTTAAAATTGTTGGTTTCCATTCACACGTCTTGAAGATGACTTATTTATTTATTTGTTAAATTTGTACTATTTTCCATCAAAAACATGTATATTTTGTATCATGTTAAATTGTTGCACTTTTCATTACTGTTGTAAATCACATTATTTTTCATATCGGTACAGTCAAGAATACAAAATAAAGTTTTCTTTCATACTAAACTCCAGCAGTATAACGAAAAAATGAAATTGCTAGTCCCTTGGGAAACAGTTTTGTTTTTTCCGAGAATCTCAATGTTCGCGAGGGCAACATCGGAATTAATTCCTCACTAGCGACGCAAGCATTATCATAAACATAAGCATAAGAAGCTTTTATGCGCTAGTGAGGACAGCCGCGACATAAGCATAAGCATAAGCTCTTTTCTTATGCTTATGCCTATGTTTGTTAGTGAGGACATCGTTGACATAAGCATTAGTGCTCGCTGATGGCTGATACTCTTAAGCCTGGTTCACACTTGTGCGATAAGCATAACACAAGCGACATAAGCACAAGCATAAGCACAAGAAAAAAGGAATATGTTCCTTTTTTCTTGTGCTTATGCTTATGCTTATGTCGCTTGTGTTATGCTTGTTTACGCTTGTGCTTATGCTTATGTTGCGACTGTCCTCACTGGACTATAGCGACATAAACATAAGCATAAGCATAAACAAGAACGCAACGTTTTGATATTCTTATGCTTACGCTTATGCTTATGTCGTAGCTGTCCTCACTGGCGCATAACTTATGCTTATGCTTATGCTTGCGTCCCTAGTGAGGGCCGGGCTTAAAGCAACGATTCAGTAATAATTAACGTTTTGGAAAAAAGCATTAAAAATTGAAACTGCTTTAGCCCTGGCATAATATATTAGTGGTATTTTAGGTTAACTAACAATTTTATCCGGGTTAAAGGACCATTTGATATTTTAGAGGTAGATATGTGAGGTTTAGTGACATCGGAGTGAAAGCAGTCCAGCGAGAAACTCATCAATTTGTAATTCGTATTTTCTGTTTGACAAAAATCCTTCTCAAAGTTTAAGGGGTCTTGCGTTACCGCCATCCATCTGACGGCGTTTAAGATGTCATTAGAAAATCTCGAAGAGACAATGACGGAAAACTGTTAAAACTTATGAAAAATGTTAAGCCTGGTTCACACTTGTGCGATAAGCATAACACAAGCGACATAAGCACAAGCATAAGCACAAGGAAAAAGAAACATGTTCTTTTTTTCTTGTGCTTATGCTTATGCTTATGTCGCTTGTGTTTAATAATAATAAGTGTTAATGCTTATGTATGCCGGGTTTAAAGGAATGTCACGGTGGTCATCAGTCGACATACGCTTGTCGGCGGCAAACCACTTGAGTTTTGGCGGGAAACAGCCTCATTACTTGACTGCTACCTGCTACCACAGTGTGGCTCAGTCGAGGTCATGCCGTTGGAGAAGAAGATCTTACATGAAATTCCTGCTCTACAACAATCCTTGAATTACGTAAGTTATATAAAACGACAAGGATCCCATTTTTGGAGGAAGATATGGAAGGTTAAGTAACGTTTCAGTGTACGATTCACGGGTGAACGTACCAGCATTGTACGAATTTCCTGTCTTATAGTTTTTGTTCTCTTGCAAAGGTCATTTCAAGTCGTGAGCTGTTCTTCATTTACACGTAAGCCACAGTGAACATTCGATGACTTGAATATAAATATGCTTACCTACGATTTGAGTAATTTTCACAGGCTACAGGTTCTTAGTTTTTAACTGAAGTGGACCTAGGATCTTCCGTTCAGGAGATAATGGAGGAGACTGCTGCGAACCAGGTGATTTTGAAAGTTTCATATGTAATAAACTCCCCGCATATAGTAGAGAATACACTACTGACACTACGGTTTAATCCGCCTTGGACTAAGGAAAATAATTTAGTGGCTAACTGTTATGTAGTCTATTTGTCTCCTAATCATCAATAAAGAAAACGTGGTAATCGCTGTTTGAACAGCTAAGGAAAACGCACTGATTTATGACAATTAGCTAAACGTATGGTTGGTATTCATACACTGTCAGTAGCTACTTGAGATCATTATTTTATTTCGTTAGTATTCACACCTGTCACCTGAATGTTCTGAAATTATTAATAGTGTCTTTCTCTAATAACTAGAATTAACTGTGTATTATTGCTGCTTGTAGCCCTTTTTAGGTCCAATGGTGAGTTTACTTTGTATCACGTAAACCGTGGCATGAAGCCACAAAGTACAGCTGCGCACTAGCTCCAAGGACTCCAATGTTGAGGTAAGCCAAACCCATTTATAGTTCTGGATTAAGAAGAGAGGCATTGGGAAATATAGAGTGTCTTTCCCAAGAACACAACTCCTGACTGCAACCGTTTGGTCACTTGTGGAGTCAAAATTTAATTTGCATTGTTAATTTAAGGTTACATGTAGTCACTAAATTTTTGAAAATTTCAGGAGCCTCTGAACCCCCTTCACAGAATTGTTTAAAACTGTTTAAACTTTGCAAAAAGTTGCATTTTATGATGCTGATTACAATTCGATATTCAAAACCGTTTTTGAGTTATAAGCGTTTAAAGCTTAAATTAGGGGTGTTTTTAGCAGGTCATATTGTTGCTATGGTAACCTGTTACATAAAAAGGATGACTGCAACTTGGTTACCAATGATGGGGAATTTGTATGATACCATTATTGTAGCATTACTTGTTAAACTGTGGTAGTATTCATCCTTCAAAGTCTAGCTGTTAGAAAAGTGCTGGAAACTGTGCAGATTTAGGCTCTAACTTTAGTTACATGTACAGTGTGTTACGCAGACACTCTCGACTGTTTGTTCGTCACCCACTCCACCCTGAGGAAAGAAGGTGTCCATAGGAAGGCTACGACTTAAATTGCTGCCTCTCGAAAGGTAACAAGAAAACAAGTGTTACATGTATCAATTTAGTGCGCATGCGGTTGTTGATTCCCTGATTGGATGAGAAGTGGGAACGAAACAAGTTTTTAAAAACGTTTCTCAGCGATGGTGGAAACGACCACATTTTTACTGTATAAAAGTATTCCTTATGAGAGAAATTTAAAAACAGTCGTTGATTTGAGTTGTTTGCATTTTGTCTTGCCTTGCTTTTCATGTCTTGATGAAAGACTGAAAAAGATACTATTAATTAACCATTATAAATGGTACTTAATGAGGACAAAATTCTTCAGAACACCAAGTAACTCTTGGCAACAGCTATTCTCAGAAAATAGTATCAGTTCAGCATTTTCATGCACATTTTCGACAAGGATTTTTTAAACACGTTATTTAAACAAATAAATCCCTTAAAGTGATTTGTATTTGCAATGTCTATGATCAGTTTATACTTCAAATTACCGCGAGAGTTTGACGAATAATATCACTTGATTTAGTTATTCATAAAAAAAGCTGCGCCTATTAATACTGTTTTGCTCTGTAAATTGCGGTCATTTTATTGGTGTCTAGTTGCAAAACTAATTATAAAGCTATCAGTTTGGCATTTTGTGGCAACATGTATTCGTCGAGAATAGCGTGTTTACGTCGTTTGTTTCATGAATATCACTTGTGTTTTTTGAGGGTTTTTTTCCGTGGTCACTGATGCGAAAGTCCCACAAGGGTCCTTTAAAGCATTTTTTTTAAAAGACTGACGCGGAATACCTTATGCAAATTGTGTTTAATCAGGGAAAGCTTTCAACTTGGCTGAATCTATTCCTTGTATTTGTTTGCTCAACGTGTCGGTAGTATGTGAATATTAGAGTGGGAAGCCTTGAACGATTCATTCAAGAGTATCTCCCGCCTTGGTTCGCCGAATCAAACGAACAAGAACTGTCATTCAAGACATGAAATTGTAAACAGCTACTTTACGGCGCGGAAATGGATGAACCTCAACACGAAATGAGCAGTGCATTAACAGGCGACTCCGACGCGTCCGACACCAAGTTAACGCTTTATTCCGGTTAGTAAAATTCTAATTTTGATGTCATTTTATGAGCAACAAGTGACGAAACGTGTTCGCTTTACAACATTTATAGTTTATACTGTTAGTAGGCTGTCGAACGCTGCTATGCTAAATGGGTTTCATAGAGTGGAAAAGCGATACGGAACCGCACATCAGTGTTTAGTTTTTGGAAAATTAAATCGATTGGACCTCAGATTGGACCTATATACAGTCGTACAATTTTTCATAACTTTTAACTAACTATGTTTTAACATACTATTTATAAACACAATTGAGCGGCGCGTCACTTGTTCTGTCTTTCATGTTGTTACCGTATAATGAATTTTTCAGTTTCGCTTCGAAGCATTTGGTAAATTATAGGAAGCCAGCATATAATATATTATATTTTGCACGTTAAAATGCCTGTAAAGTGCTTTTCGCTTATTTAGTTTTACACTCGGTGTTAGTCAACTCGTATTTATAAACGGGTAGGTTTGTACAAGATTCTCCCAATCTTTATTCAGCGTTACAAACACAGTTGTGTACTTAGGTAGCCCACTAATCCGAAATGACAATCGTGTCGCTTCCAACTGGACAGTTCGACAATTTTAAATCGGTATTGGAAACAGTCAGTCAGTCCAAAACAGAGTCATTTTGTGCAAAATAAACATGAGTTTTGCTGTCAGGAAATATATCGTAAATTTGAGAGATCGTGTTAGTCACAATAGGAAATACACAAACAAAACGAGCAAACAAATAAAATTCAAAGACTGTAAGAACGCTGTACACAAATGTGAGAATACGGGCGCCAGTAAACAGATACAAGGTACCGTTTGGAAAATTGACGTTTTATTCGTCAAGAAAAACCTATGACAACTTGCAACAGCTTCGTGTAGTGACATGTTGCTACTTGACTTTCGTAATGGGTCATTCAATTATGTTTTAACAATTTGTCACACGTCCATATGCCTGACAGTGCTTTCAATAGGACCTGGCACCCGCTGGAGCTCCGGCAGGTATTCTCTCCGTTCAAAAATTCTCCTGAGGTAACCACCTACTTCAAATCTTATTGAAAGCACTTACCGTTACCTGCATGATCTTGGTTACCTGCCATACTTACAGTACGCTATGGAAGACTCCCGCTATCTTTTTAAGCGCCACACAACCACACTCTTTCTAAAAGGTGTTTTTTTGCAAAATGTTGCAAGAATATCAGATCATCTTAGCTCGTTTAGTGATTTTACTGCCAAGGTAATTGTTGAACAGACATCAAACTGTAGTGATAATGGCTGCACCGAACTTCACTTTACATAAAGATGACCAGAGGTTTTAAAATATGCTAACCATTATAGACTTCTGTATTGACTTATTCCTATTCAGCTTCATAAGCAAAAGAGTAGCTTGAAAATGTAGCGACACTTGCTCGGCGAAAACAACCCGCGTTTTTCCGCGCTCTGCCGGCGCTGATTGGTTTATTTACTATGTGTTCTTAAAGCACTGGTTCACTCTGTTTTTACGCTTGTTCTTATTGGCCATTTTAAGTGGAAGCCCCTCGTTACGACCACCGTGTGAAAACCGCCGCCTCGTTATCAGGGTATATGTTTTTTTTTGCCGAAGCAAAACTAAGAGGCTAGGGGGCCTTAGTTTTTTTTTTCTTGCTGCATTTATTCCACAAATATGACCATTCGAAATCCCTGATGGCATTAATAGCTGAGTAAATTTGTACCTAGTTGCAATGAAGCGAGTCACTTTGAGTTCACTATTAGACTGCGAGCAGGAGTTGATAGGAAAATCAAAATTAAATTCATGATATCATTTAACATATTAAGTGAAACCCGATCGAAGCCCGCATCTCTGGCTTGGAAAAATTAAATTATGCATTTCCGTCAACTTAGGCGGGCCAAGTAATTCTCCGACACTGCAAGTAAGATTTGACACTTCAAAGATCAGTTTATTCCTCCTTTGGTGTCATTCTTTTTAGCTTGTTGTCATGTGTCAGTGTCAAAATTTGGTGAAAAACGGACAACACTCGATAAACAATCATGTTTTTTACTTAACATTCTGTCCTTCGCAGACTGCTTGATACATTTTTGCACTTTCCGAGCAACATAGGCGTTGCTTAGAAATCTGTCAACTTTCAGCAACGCATTTACGTATTTTTTTTAAAAAAATTATTCATTCTCATTTTAGTGTTGAATTTTATATCAAGTTCGTTACAGGTGACCGACGAGAGACTTGTTTTTCTTTAGCAGATGAAGATGACGCTTCTTCGAAAAGGGCTGATATTTTAAAGAAGCTTCCCAGTCGACAGCTGTCACTTTGGCAGCGACAAGCAAGAAAGAAAATGAAGAACAAAGATCGGCCGAGATCTCACGATTACGAAGCTGTGAATAACGAAGATTCTGACGATGATGAATTGGCGGAGGAGGCTACAAGCTCGACGAGAAAGAAGTTCAGTCAGACAGAGCCTTTGTCAGTGCAACTTATGAAACTGAGAAAGAGAAGGTAAAGAAAAACTTAGACTGCACAAATTTTATTGTAAACATAAGAGGTTTTTTAAATAAATAATGCGTGTTTATGTTCGTGCGGTGTTGGAAGTCATTTTAAAGAACGCTTCTGGAATTAATTTTAATACGCATTGAATTACAACCGGGTGGCCACTTCAAAACAGAAGCCTTTTTTGAAATTTGCACTGTACTCAGCGATAGTGAGCAATGAGTGCATTGATGAGAGAAAAGTGTTCAGTTAAACAGTCTGTTTAATAATATTTATTTGTCTACTTTGTGCTTTCGTCTTTAGGAGTTCCTCAGTGGCCAGTACTCCACATGGTCTTTCTTCTTTCACACAACTACGACTTCATATTGCAATGGTACGCAATTCACAAAATTGTGACTATGTGAGGCCATTTTTTAGTTAAGCGTCCGATGATTGGTGTTGAGTTTTAAATCAGAGTAAAAGAAAATAGAAAACTGATGATTTCGTGTGAAACTATGGAGAAACGTTGAACGTTTTAGAATGCGGTCACACCTTTTTGCTTGCACGCAAGGTAATATTTTTCTTTAGAAAACAAATTCGTAAACCAGAATAACAATTACAATCAACCTGCTTTGCCAGGCATGGGAAGTAAATATAACGAAGTGGGATACGATTTTACCTTGTAATTCTGTAATTCTTGTGGGAATTTCCCGAGATACCAGGATGTGAAGAGGGGATGTATTGAATTCATCGTCAGTCTTTAGTTGTACAGTTCTGTCGTTAGTGACATCTGTCAGTATGTTTAGACACAAGTTGTTGAATTTTGGACCGTTGCATTTCTTTTGTGTGGCCTTAATCAGTTTCATGAGTTAGTTAGGTTGTCGAGGTTATCAGCTTAAGGACATTTGTCAGTTGTCATGTACTCGCATTTAAGATGATAAGGAGGTGCAAGGGATTTTTTGGGTTTGTATGACACAATTTTTAATTTTTTTTTGGTATAAAACCTTTGCGTAAAGTAATTTACACATACCTATGGCTTGAGATTCTGGCGATTTGAGTGTTTTTTAGTGTTGGTATTGATATTTTTATTTTTGATTAAAGCTTCATCAGTACCCCCTTGGGCTAGAATGTTCTCTTATTTGTTAGTGTTAAGTCAAAACTTATTTTCAGTTTTCAGTTACAAGATATCTTAACTTGATGAAAAATACTATTGGTCGAGTAGCTTGACGGACACATTCGTTCGCCTTTTCTCAAGAAAAACACGCAATAATACATGTTTCGTTAGTAAAATAGGGGAAAAACGCATTGCGATTTATTCCATATTTTTATTTATATTAACGTATTTTGGGCACGTTTGAATGGCTCCAAAAACGGTGTTAAAATTATCATGAGCGTAGTATTGATAGCGTTGCTGGTCCATTCAAGATTGCCTTCCTAAACCTTGAAACTCTTTCACTTTCAGAATTTTAAAAGATGTTACGGTGCTAGCAAGGAATTTGTAAACTCGTATGAGTTATGGAGAGGTCACTTCAAGGAAATAGAAGGTGAGCGAACATGGTGGTCTTAGTTTGTTACAGATTCTCCCGACTGGTATTGAAAGAACTCTATGTTCGCCACTAAGGAGAATTAATATTTCGAGATTGGAAGTGAAATGGGAAAAAGATAAACAGTATATGTTCTTTGCTCTTTTGTTCTTCTTGTGTTAGGCGTTTGCTTGGTATGCTGGCTGCGGCGGTGATTCCTGAACTAAACAACATGAGAAGAAAAACAGTGTCACACTGTTTTTCTTCTCATGTAGGCGCCAACTCAAAACAGCTCTTGTTGCTACTTTGGTCACCGTATGCATATTACTAAATTTCTTTACTTATAATGCCTCTAAGTTAAGATAAACTGAACTGATTTGTTACTGATGACGTCTTGTTGTTGTATTTGACAGGGTCATTCGGGAATGGCGTCCTTTCCTTTTTCACATTTCTCAAATGGCTGCTTCAGTTAAACGTCTACATTTTCATTCTAACTCTGTGCTTCGTGATCATTCCACAAGCCATCAGCACAGGAAAAGAACTCCCACTGAACCAGACTCCTCAAAACACCTCCAACAAGACAATAACCTCATCCAGCTCGTCAGCCATTGTTCCAGCAACTATAACACCATCTCCTGTCGTAAGGCGGAGAAGAGATGTGGGCCCCAACGCGACCAAAGAAGAAGAAACTAATCGAAAATGCCATCTGGTGAAACCAAATGATTATTCCCTTTATACAAACAAACCTTTCGCGGAACTCCTTACAGACTTCTTTTCTGGCATCGTAAGTTTTCATATCTGTCATATTTTTTTGTGTCACTTTACCCTTTTAATTTGAGCATTTTCACTTGTTTTTATTGTTTTGAGATCTAAAATGTGACAGATGCAAGACATTTCCCCTGGTTTGCATTGAACAACCTGACACATAAACCGATTTAGTAGGATTCTACTAATATACTAATGCAGATACTGTAATCTGATTGGTTGAGCCATTGCACATTATCAGCCATTAGTGTGCAGTGGCTGGAGGTCGTGTACGAAATGGCGACGTTTTTCTCAAGTTTTGGAGGGAAATTTTGATGCAAATGGTAATTAAATTCCTGAGAAGACTTAACGAAGGACATTTACATTGTGCGGTTTCTTGACTTGAAAAGAGTTGGAATTATTGAAAAAACTGATGCGCGCGTACACAAGTTCAATTTTCAATGACAATTCAATCATTGATGTGATGTATATACGAAATAATTTTTTAGGCTTCTTCTTTCCGATTGCTTAAATTGGAAAATATACTGCAATGGTCATTGTTTACTTTCAATTCAGTCATTGCGATCTTTTTAAAAGGCGCAAAGTTTAATAATACGTCGAGAAATAATTGGAAACGTAATTTGAAGTAAATTTTAGTAAGAATTCTGCTAAAACAATTAGATTATTCGCTCTCGATTTCCATGAGGATGTCTCCATAATGTTCGTCCACACGAGCTTGACAGTCTATTCAAATAAGTCAAAAGTGTCGATAGTTTGACTTTGCATTTGAGAGGACATACATGTAGCACGCTAAGATTTTCATTGAGCTGGCCACCATTTCGCGCTTGAGATCTGGACCAAAATGTTTGTCCCCAATCTTTCGCAACGCCTTGCCGGAATACGGGGCTACCAAGCTTTTTTCCACTTACTTTACTCGTGTGGCGCCGATACTCAAGGTAGTCAGAAATTTATTGGGCAAACTTTTCATTTAGTTGATTTAGACGGTTTGATATGTTCAGACATCAAATGATTGTACGTGCGTCACCTAAAAACCGTTCGTTGTTCTTTACCGAGTGATCGCCTGCCAAAATCCAGCCGGCGATCACCTCCAGTTTCTCAGCCGGCGAATTTCGTCGGCAGCCGGCGCTAAGGGACAGCCCTGTTAATGGTTGAATTCAGTTTAGTCTTTTAGCAGACGAAGTCCACTTATGAAGTGTCTCGTTATGTTTTAATTATAGGGTTGGATCAACACGACTTTCATGTTCTATGGAAGGTACTCCGACAAAGTCTTGGTACTGCCGAATGGTGAGAAGACTTACTACAACATGCCGCTGGCCTATTTTATGGTGGGCTGTTTCTGCTTTCTGGTCATTCTCCTCTCCATCTTGTGGAGGTAAGACCTTTTATTAAAAACTCTTTATTAACTCATTGGATAATGCAATTCAATAGTTTAGCCATCATGGTGAATGAGCCATTATATCGTTCTCTATCAATTTTGGGGGGAATTTTTATCTTTATTTTACCTTCGTTTTTTTTTCACATTTTGGGGCGTTTTTGGCAAAGCAATCATTCCACTTGCGCTCATATCCAACGCGTGCGTGCGTGCGCATAAGTTCAGCTAAAATCCTCCAATGAAAAAGATGGCGGCTGTACATTTTATCACAATACAGTGCGAACCTTAGCTCATAAAGTACAAGGAAAGCCATTTTTTACAATATTTAATAGTTCATGTGCTTACGACATTGTGCACGCTAGGTTTAAGACTTTTTTTTGGACGTTTTTATGAGCGTTGTTAAATTTTTCGTCCGTTACGACTTGTGGGTAAGTGTACCGGTCGCCATCTTTGTTTTCTACTGAGGATTGGAACTTAGAGTTTGTGTGCTTGCTTTGGAATTACTCCGAAAGGCTATCGATCCATAGCATCACTCTAGTCGCTGTAGTTTAAAGGGTGGATAACACTGTCCACCGACTAAATCGCCATTCAGTGGACGAGTGTTGCCAAAACAAACTACGTTATCCACTGGATAGTGTTTTATCGGTTTTATCGGAGACATCCATCATTTGAACAACTGGGGTTTGGGTTCCAGCTTCAGGCTGCCTGGAAGTCATCAAGACGCCTATATTTTAATCCTCGCTGAAGATCTTATTTCTACAATGCCTTTCCTACGCGGTAGAATAGATACTTTAGCTCTAAATATTTGAGTTCTCTGATTGGTCAAAACAACATTTTGGTCAAGTGACAGCTCTAACTAATAAGTGTTTCCATTTACTCTCATTCTGTATGTACAATTCATTGTTTCAGTGCTTCGCAAATATTTGAGGAGAGTTACGTAAAGGAAGGTAGTAAATATTCTCACACGTACGCCAATAAAGTGTTTGGCGGCTGGGATATGTGCATCGAGGACGAAGCTGCAGGAAATCTGCAGACAATGAGGATCGTCAAAGAAATCGAGGTAAGACTGATGCCTTCTCTGCTGAACTTCACAAGTTCTCACTATCGTCATGGTCATTTTTATTCTTGTTCTATGTCGTAGTGAAAACCAGGCCTCGCAGGGTGTTTTAATACTTACTGCGCTTTTCAATAACATGCGGACTCTAAAATTCAAAGCTAAACCGACAAATGCACTTTTCGCTACCGTCAATCAAATGTTCGGCGGCTCCTCCCAGTTTCCGACTACTGCCGAGCGCGCGGCAATCAAATCTTATCGTTGAGCACAGTTCAGTCAGCATAGTCGGAAGCTGGCAAGAGCCACCGAACATTTGATTAACGGTAGTAAAAAAACGCATTTGTCGGTTGAGCTTTGAATTTTAGAGTCCGCATGTTATTGAAAAGCGCAGTAACTCATTTATTTTTAGGCCGATCTTGCAGAAGACTTGAGACTTGCAGCTTTGGCCCGAAGAACAAAGAAGGAAATCTATACACTGTACGCAATAAGGATTCTTGTCAATCTGATTGTACTTGGGTTGTTGGGTGTGTCAGCTTACCTTATATTTAAGGCCAGTCAGTTGTCCGTAACGGTAAGAAATAGTGAAATAATGAATTGTCATTAACATAAAAGTTGGCTAAAAAGCGTGCTTATAACTTCTAGCAGCCGAAATATTCGGAAACAGTGTCTCTTGTTCATGTTGACAACATTGACGTCATATCCGGTCACGAGCACACTGTCTTGATTGGCTCGTAAGAACCTTGTGGGTCAGTGTAGAAAACCATATTTACCATCGACCTTTCAACGTGTTTTTCATGTTTCAGAATTCGATTTTCCTTCAAACATTCAAACAAGAACTCTGTTTTGGTACTTCTGAAGACGTTTCTCAAGAAACAGTTTTTGATCAAAATCTACTGTAACATAAGACATAAGACTAACATAAGACTTAAGAAAGTCTATCTTAGTCTCTTGTAACTTTGTTGACGAAAAATCTTCGATGCGAATGGAACGGGCACTTGAATATTTGTAATTTGGCCGAATTTGAGAATTACATCCATTCACAGTGACCGTTTGGGAGGCGCGGTGGCCTCATGGTTAGTGCGCTCGACTCCGGACCGAGCGCTCCGGGTTCGAGCCCTGGCCTGGGACATTGCGTTGTGTTCTTAGGCAAGACACTTTACTCTCACGGTGCCTCTCTCCACCCAGGTGTATAAATGGATACCGGCGAATTTAATGCTGGGGGTAACCCTGCGATGGACTGGCATCCCATCCAGGGGGGAGTAGAAATATTCCTAGTCGCTTCATGCCACGGAAACCGGGATAAGCTCCGGCCTGATGGGCCACTTGGCTCGTATGCAGACTTTACAGTGACCGTTTAATGGAAAACATCGTCGCACTCCATGATTCGCTTGTTTTTGGCTTTTTGCCAACCACAAATGCCGCGAAAAGCGCCTGTGATAATCTTTTTGACGTCACGTGAACAAGTGTTACATATTACCAGTCTTCCTCATTAACGTTATAAAACGTACCCTTTTTTTTTTTTTTTTGTATTTGTATTTATTTAACATTTTTAATTCATTTTTTTTCTCGAGGTAGACGTCGCAAGATAATCCGGATGCAAAGACGTCAACTAAGACAGATTTGATTCAATTCTTGGAAAGCTACGCTTCACCAATCACACTCTCCTCTTTAGGGTTCATTGTTCCCAGTATGTTCTTCTTCTTTTCTGGGTTGGAGGACTGGAACCCCAGAGTCAGAGTCAACGTTGACTTGGCCAGGTATGTGACGAGTGCTACGTCACAGCAAACGAACGTGCAAAGGAGGTTGCTTCCTAATATGGCGCGTCGATAGCGTGCGTATGGAAAAAGCGGAAAAAGGAAAACATAGCTGATCGCGTTCTACTCAGACGTCGTCAATTGCTTAAGTCTATCATTTCCATCCGATCAAACTTCAGCTGGTGTAGTTAGTTCCAAACTTTGCCTTGTGTTTTAACCACTCACATCGAAGTCTTGATTCATCTAAGCCTAAACAATTGATTAGAAATTTGTAATGTTTGATTGCTTGGGTTTTTTTTCTTCCATTTGGAACCAAGGGTGCTCATTAAACTTGTTATAAAAACAAAAAACAAAGCCAAACCGCCTTCTGTAACATCTCTATCGTTCAAATTTTCAGAACTGTGCTTCTTAAGCTGGCTTCAATTGCAGTACTTCTCATTTCGCTTTACAATCGAATTAACAAGACCTGTATGTTGGTAAGTGAGATACCAAGTTCATTAGTTTTAACTATTAAGTGTCACCCCCTTTAAATAAAGATTGATTGATTGATACCGTTACATTTGTTCTAGTCATAATTCATGTTAGGTGTCTCCATAAAATTGTGTCCTAGCATTTTAGCGGCAGTGATATATGTAGTGGTATTTCGTCCGTCTGTCAGTCAGTTCCTCTGTCTGTCTATCTGTCTGTCAGTCCCTCTGTCCGCTGTGTCTGTCTGCCTGTCAGACAGTCAGTCAGTCAGTCAGTCAGTCAGTCAGTGAAAGATGAAACTGTCTATTAAGTAATGCTAAGTCTTATTTTTTTGTCCTTTAGTGCTGGGAGAATGTCATTGGTGCCGAAATGTTCAAGTTGATATGGACTGACTTCTTCGTCACTATTTTGGTTATCGTTGCCGTCCAAACGCCTCGGAGGTAACAAGACAGCATTTTATTGGCAACATATGCGTCTTTGCTGCGAATATTCACGAAAGTGCGTTAATTTTGTAATTCATTAACCTCTCGGCAATATTTTTGTCCCACAAAGTGACTTTTCGTGCCGTTTACATATCGTCGTTTGCAATCTTTCTTTAGGTATTTTGCAGATCACGTTAGTTTAGGATGTGAATTGGGAAAAAAAGTTGGCCGTCCCGGCTTCAATCTTCCGAATAGCGTTCTGGATCTTGTATATGGCCAGTCTCTGATATGGTATGTGTGGTGTTTACAATGATAACATCTAGATCTTGTGTAGTAATGTCAAAGTGTTCGCGATGGGACGATAATCATGCTTAAGTTGTGTACAGAACTGCGATGATCACTCGTGTTTTTTACGATGATCAATGTATGTGTTTGTGGGAGCTTAAGACTTGAAGCAACTAAGAATCTATCGATGTACAGCCTTACACAGAGCACACTAAGGAAGGGGAGGATGGATGAACACATTCTCGAAGTTCTGAAAGCGCCCCTCTCAACTGCAAAAATAAAATCTTAAAGGGGGCAAGGAAAAAGTCAGCGCCAGGAAATGTTATAAATATGAAGTATATTAGCCTTGTGCTGCTGTGAACAGCCGAGCATCGATACCTGTACTCGGCGTTGACTTGGCATATAATTAAGCTTTGTAGTAATTTTTTTCAGGATTGGTACATGGTACAGTCCATTTCTACCGCTAATGGCGATCATCAAACTTCTAATTACTTTCTATGCCAAGAAGGTAAGAGTTTCGAGTAGTGTGGCCACTTTCTAAAGGTATAGTATACTCGATCATTACAGCTATTTTTACGAGATTAAGTACTAAAGAACTAAAACTGATATAAGAAGGCTACATTACTCTATAGTAATATAATGTAAAGATGTAATTTAACCCGTTGACTCCTGTGCTGGCCGTAACCGACCGTGACGAGCGTTGGCCTTTGTTCCACTTCTGACATCATCATCTTTGACCAAAATTTATCAAAAGGTGAAAAAAATTTCATTCAGTTTACTAGGTAAATTATTCCAGAGAGTCAAAAGGTGAATAATTTTTTCATCCAGTTTACTACGTAGTGAGTTCTTTTTTTCTCGTGCGTTTTTTGCTCATTCCTATTGACTATTGACAGTTTTCTATAGATCTTTTTCCCTTGCAAGATTACAAATTTTGATGCAGAAATTCTTTCATATCAAGCGAATGATTGATGATCACAGTTATAAGTCTGATACCTTTTTCTGCTTTTCACAGG
>OZ026596.1:32007221-32064221 GCA_964020085.1 Micromussa lordhowensis | reverse complement strand
CGACCGTAGTTTGCAATTGTAGCGCCCAAGAGAAAGCTTACCGTGCTGGGAGATCAAATTACTTCTTTATGATTCTGCTGCTCGGCACATTTCTTCTTTGCCTGGCCGCGGTGGCTTATGGAGTAACACAGTAAGAATTGCGATTAAAAGTGTGAATAAAGCTAAATATATATACAACCACAGGTGGACTGTTGCTTAACCGATTTTGAGATGATTTTAGCTCAGTTAGTCACTGTTTTCAATATTTGAATTCGATTTTACTACCGAGGATCTCATATGTAAAAGCAATGAAGGTTGAACACATACCAAAAGGTATAGTCAATTCCGGTTAAGAGCCCCATGGAATTATCCTCACAAAACGAATATGACAACACCAGGCTAGTACTCAGTCTTATTCCTCGGTCTCCGAGAAACGAGGGTTAAGTTGGATACGACTTATTTTAGTAAATCAAGATGCAAAATTTCCCATCCTTTAACTTGCATCATGATTGAAAGGCTTTCACACAATGGAATTACGACCTTTGATTGTTACGTTCTTTTTCATTTTCCCCCCAGGATCCGTCCATCAGAGTTGTACGGACCATTCAGGTGAGTTCTTGATACCTCGGAAGGTGCTTTACTCCACGTGCCATTGTCATCTCTTTACAATTCAATCACAAGACTTCTAGGTTTTGCTTAATTATACTGAAAGAATTTGATTCAGAACTCACGACTTTTAAGTCCAGGAGAAAGGAGAACTAGAGTTGAATGTGTGAGTTGGGCGTAACCTCAAATGTCAGTCGTCTTATCCCACTGCGGAGAGCACAAGACATCTGGCATTTTAGGCTAAGTTGCGCGCCAATTGACTGTAAAGTTTTTCGACGATTCCCTTCAAAAATAAAGATCTAGAGCTGCACGCAATCTACATGTAAAGAGACGTCAATGAAGCTTGATTATGGTTTTATTCTTGAAATTCTCAGAGGGTTAAATGGAGTTTACGACATTATCCCATGGACGGTGTCAGTTCTTCCCGGAGGATTTCGAGACACTTTTGACATTCTCAGCTCGCCCGTCTTTCTTGTCGTGCTTGGAGTGGTTATCTGGTAAGCGTTTATACGTGTTCAACGTTACGCTACGTTACGTTACGTTACGCCAGGTTTCAAACTGATGCCTGACTGGCTAATCCTTTCTTTTTTCAGTCTTGGTTTGTATTTTTTCTATGCCATTGCCAAGGTTTACCGAAGAATGATTAGCGGCCTTAGGGAAGAACTCAGTATGGTATGTATACTTCAACGTGAAGCCAATCGATGAATTATGGAAATGAACATGTGCTAACTTTTGATTTCAGAAAATGCAACAGGAAAACTTCTTACAAAAGGTGTTGACGGGCGTTTTAAGTTTTATTGAGTTGTAGCAAGTGACAGTCTCGCTCATAACATTTGTTGCTATAGAAATCGAGGATGGAAATAACTGTTTTTAAAAACTTTATAAAAACGTGCAATAGGGAATTCAGTTTTCGCTGAGTCTGTGTTGCCTGTGGATTGACTAGACGATTGGAATCACTCCAGCTCGATTCATACTGACATACACTTTTAAGGTCTATTCTTAAGATATTCAGTTTGAGACATGTTAACATACATTCACCGAAATACTGCTACATATTTTTTTTTTTAAAATTCAGTTTTATTTCTTCTTTTATTTCTCCCACTAAAGGAATCACGAGACAAGAAGTATCTCTTGCAGTTCTTTACAAGTCAAGAGAAACCTTGAGGATAACCAATGGCTTTCTTGATAAATGCTTGGGAATGACCGCTTTACCCGTGCAAGAAACTCAGAAGTAAACTTACGGTGCAGAGTGATATGCTTTATCGTTTGATTTCGTCGTGCGAAGTCATTTTGTCCGACGAAAAAACCAACATCTGAAATGTCTCAGATGAATTAATTTGGTCAATGAAACATATTGTTAGTTTATATTGTTTGTGCAGATATTTTGGGAACCTTTTGTGAAGTCTCTTATGGAAGTGTTGTCATAAATAGTATTTTATAAGAATTGCTTTAATCTAGAGTCAATAATAACAATAATAATGGCCACGTAAAAGATCCTTCTCACCAGTCCCCGTGCGACCGTGCTATCTCTCTTTCATTATTATCTGACAATGTAGTCTATACTGAATACAGACTACAATGTCGTAGAATTGTAAATTTGGAAAGCTATGTGAGCACTTGGCGCGCATTTATCCAAGCAAATAGTCTAAAATGAAGTAAGGTATATTTTTGCAAATGGATGGTTTGAACGAAGAGCTTGCTTTGTAATGGTGTAGAAAAGGAAGTTCTGAATTCAGTTTATATTCTACATAAATGATGTGTATTTCTGAGTAAATACATGTGATCAAACCAGAGTTTATTTCGATAAATATCTTTCATTTTGCCCCAAAAATAGTTGCTACTCTCGACTGAGAATATACATGCAATCAAACCAGTGTTTATGTCCTTCATAATCTTTCATTTTGTGGAATTAAAACGTTTCTATCTCTTTCTAAGAATCAAGACTATTTTGTGACGAACGTTTTCGAAGGGAAAGTTTTTCCAGAGGTCTGGCCAAGTTACGCCTTTCGCCTTTTCAAAAGTATTTCTATTCCGGCAAATCTACGAAAATCCCCCCATTTTCATTTCTTATCAATCGATGTCCACTCGTAGTGTTCCAAACTTTGGCGCCAAAAAAGGGTTTGCAATCGTCGTGCAACACACGAACTTGATGGCAACAATCGGAGAGCATGGATCGTCATAGTTCACGTACCCAGCCCGAATCTCCGCTCGGAGCCAGCCGGTCAACCGACGAAAATCTTCGGGCGTGAAAAACAACTGTACAACCAAAGCGAGAACTCCATCGCCTATTGGCTCGTAATGCGCTTTCATCACCTCATGTAAGAGCGCTGATCTGTTTCCAAAACTTCCAAGCAGAATGATAGAAGCTGATGCATTTCTGTGGACGTAACCGTCCCGGGTAAATCCACCGTTTTCTAGAATGCCATCTTTTCCGAATAGCTGGAACATTACGTTGGCCATGTATCTGTTTATGGGGAAGTTGATAGTTGCTGATTTGAAAGTGGGTTCAGGAGTCGGTGTTGGTATCTTGTCTCGTTTGAGGTCTGCTTCGTCTGTGAACTTCATGCGCTGACGAGTTCTTTACAATCTTGGCAACTGGTTCCTGGTAGCAGTGCAACAAAACTGGAAAAAAGAAAGCTTTTAATGTATAAACGTGTTACAGACTTAAACCTAAACTGTTGGCAGCCGGTCTTTTCTGTTAGGGTCAGGACCATGAATGCGGTATGGACGGAAACGAGTTGGGGCGAGTTCCTGTCTCGTCCCAATCCCATCTCGTCTGAAACGCCTCTTCTCACAATAGCCCATAATCCCTGCATGATGTCAAGAGAAAAACAGACTGCTAGCAGTTTAACATAAACCCAAGTTTGTACGCAAACAATATAGCTCGTGAACCAAGAAATTGTCTATCAAAGCAGATCAGTGTTTTGTTGAGTATCCGGAAATAATATTTAATATGTACATTGATTTTACGGATTAAAAGTTATTTGTCTTGTAACTTATTGATAGAAGCGGGGTTTTGAAAACGGTTCGATATTGGACACACTTAGAGGAATAAGCGACATCAAACTTAGAAAAACACAAAGCCATCTGTTCAACTAACGAATAGAGGGAGCAAGTTTCTAAAGAAACTGGTGCTGCGTCGGTGGGAGTATTACAAGATAATTTGGTTTTATCAACTGGGTTGATAATGTGAATTGTCCACCGTAAAGAGATTCGGAAGCTGACGTTTCGAGCGTTAGCCCTTCGTCGGAGCGAATCAAGGAATTGTGGGTTGTGTGTGGTTTATATACAGAAATATGGAGCTACGCTATTGGTTGGTGCCTGGCAACGTGTAAAACAACAGAATGAATTAGTTGAATGAAAAGCGTTCGTTGATACCGTGAGGATTAAGAGTGCCGATTTGAAAAATAAATCTTTGTTCAAGAGTTTTGCGGCTTTCTGTGCTTCCTTGATGTAGGGAGAGGCCGCAGACTGCCATATGTTGTTTAGAATGATTCAGCAGATTAAAGTGTCTAGCAACCGGTTTAGAAGCGTCTTTATCGTCTTTCTCTACATCGCGAAGGTGTTCTCGGAAACGGTCGCCTAGTCGTCTTAATCCTCACGGTATCAACGAACGCTTTTCATTCAACTAATTCATTCTGTTGTTTTTCACGTTGCCAGGCACCAACCAATAGCGTAGCTCCATATTTCTGTATATAAACCACACACAACCCACAATTCCTTGATTCGCTCCGACGAAGGGCTAACGCTCGAAACGTCAGCTTCCGAATCTCTTTACGGTGGACAATTCACATTATCAACCCAGTTGATAAAACCAAATCATCTGTTCAACTGTCTGTTACAACAGGTTCCTCAGTAAAACGTTTCTAGAACTGTTCCTACAAACTTGACCCATCAGCCATCAGCTAGGCTTTTTACAACTTCCATGTCCTTCTAGCTTAGTGTCCTTAGGATCTAGCTTTTTTTATTCATAGCGAACTGGACATATGTAAAACGTTTTACGCGTCTGAAATTTTGGCATTTGTATGCCATCGACATTTGTATTTCACCCATTCTGAGTACTATGTATCTTAGGAAGACAATTTTTTTGAGAGTTGTTTTGAAACATTGACTCTTTGAGGGCGTGAGAAATTGCACGATATTCACTTGTGAAAGATGTCAAGCCATCCTTTGATATCACACACAAATACTGTGAGTGGGCAAGAAGACCTTACTTAAAGTTCGATAATGAAGGTCAAGGGCCAAAAAAATAGAGAATGAAACGAAGCCACGATCTATTTTAAACTTGTGATACAATTATAAATACTACTTACCCCTTACTTGAATGGCATATGAAAAAAAAAACGTGCTAGCCGACACATCGACTTCACAAATTGTAACTACTTGTTTTAATCTTGCACGTATTCCTGTAATCACGAATGTGGCACGAATTTCTTCGATATAAAGCTTAGCATAAAAGGAAAATGAGGAAAATACACTTCGAACAGGGCGAGTGTCCCAAAATCAGGGGTAATCAGAATACATCATTTTTGAACTTACATCTAAAGGTGTTTTTGGTGGCTTCGTTGATTGAGCGACCCTCACGCCGAGCTGAAAGCGTTGTCGTTCCTAATGCAAGCGCTACCAGCAAAACTGGTAATTTTCCCACTGCCATCGGGCACAAACCGAAGCTTCTTGTACGAGCGATGTCTCCAGAGCCATGAATTAAGACTCGGATTGCCAAAGTCGTCGGTTTCCCTGGATACATGCACTTTATTGCGAGAATCCCTCAATGAATTTCATTTGATTGTGTACATAAAGTGTTGGGTTTTCTATTGTTGTGCACCTTTGGGAACGTCGTTTAATTACGTCCTCGAGGTAATATTTGAGAAAGAGAAACACATTTTCGTAACTTTAATTTTTACCAGTTGATACAAGCATCATGTAAATAAGGAGTTCAAAAAAGAACGCAATCTACGATCTGTATACAACAGAAAGCGATTGATCAGTTCCTTTCAAACAAAAAATTATTTAGATGTCATGAAAGGTTGATTTGTAATTCTACATTGGAAATACGGATTCAATTTCGATTTGTAATGTTTTAGCGCAGCTCAAAGTGTAACTGCAACATCCAAATTGCACAGAATCTTTAAAAAAAACCTCAAACTAGTGTATCTTGCACTTATACATCTGTTATATTCTGTTGGCGATTATATAATAAACAACTCTAGACGCAAAACTAAATCTATTAATTTTATTAGCAAAAACCAATATTACCCGCGGGCACAAGCCTCTCAAGCCCCCCACCCAGAGGGGGGGGATGTTCTCGAATTTCAAGTAACAAGGATGATCGAAACGGGACAAAATTCAAAACCCCCAAAAAACCCTAGGGCTTTCAACCCCCCTCCCTCCCCCCGAAGAAAATCCTGGACCCAAAACCTACCAAGAAAATCCCTTGTCGAAACAGATGCAGAACTACACAGTCGGGTCACCATCTTGATATTGCTTCGAATCTCCGCCCCCACCCCCCCCCCCCCAACAAAAATAACTTTTAAATCAAACCACCCGACAATTGTTGTCAAAATCGTTCTTGACTTTTCTTTGCCCGAATTTTTTTCTGGCCCGTTTAGACTTTTCCCCGCCCCCCCTAACTGTCCATGGGTCTCCGAGGATGGCAATGAGTGGGGTCGGGGTAGGATGTGTGGATTTGTTGGTAACGACGCAAGTGAGACGATTCACACATACAAGTAACACGTCAAATCCGGTTTAATTTTTAACTGGCGAGTTGAACTTTCAACAAGCAATACGTGATAGTTGCCTTTAACAAGAGAATGAAGACCTTGCTCTAACCCCATACATCCCAAAAATGAACATCTAATTTCTCCTAAAAATATCCATAAATCTTGGAGTACACAGGTGATGAGAATAAAGAAAAACATCATTTAACTGATGGGTATTGTCTTAATGCAATAAATCACATGACAGTAAACATTGGCAATCAATAAGAATTCATTTTTTGAACTTGGGACTTGCAGCCAAGAAACCATTAAAAGGTGACATATTTCAAAACCAACTGCTTAATTTATCCTTCCAGGTTACAACCCAGATTGCAAAATAAATAAATAAATTGTATCAAAAACGAAACGTTAACATTTCATTTCAACGTGAATTTAGCGAAACGGTGTAAGCGGTCAATTGAATGCTCCCGGTCTGCCCCATGACGCTTACATGACGCCTGCTAGAGAGTGACGAGTCACTTGTCTGGGACTGTAACTTTGACCTGCGCAGTACATTTCTGCCGATTTTTCTGATTGACAGAAAAAGAGCGCAGTAAGTATCCTTGAACTTCCGGTTGCTGAGAGAATAGATAAAGGGGTTTAGGGCCGAGTTTAGGTATCCCAGCATTAAAAGAGAGGCAAGCAGTTCTTGTGGAACGCTAAAAAAGCAAGTTTTACAAAGGCTTAACACCATACTAGTCACGCTATAAGGAAACCAGCAAATAAACAATACAGAAATTATAAATGCAATTGTTTTTGTGGCTTTGAGATTTCTCTTGTAGTTGCCTTGATCGCGCGGGGTCGGGTGTCGGACTATATGGCCTGGGGAAGAGTTTGCCGTGTCACACAAATCCTGGCAGTTTTTCACGTTCTGAGCAATGCGATTAATCTTGAAATAAATCCCGCCGATGATGAGCAACGGTAGAATAAAGTGTAGAACACTGCTCAGAGCGGAATAGGTGGGTGTGATATTGAAGAAGCAATAACCTCCATTGACGTAGGAGGGGTAAAGTCTCCACCCCATCACAGGCAACAAGGAGAACACAAGAGAGTAGCACCACAGGGCAACCACTGTCACGCGAGAACTCTTCACAGACAAGAACTTTGACTTGCGAAACCGTCTCAGTGGATCACTCAGGGTCTTGTAGCGGTCAATTGTGAGGATCAAAAGAGTTAATATCGATGTAGGCACACTGAAGAGGTACGCAGTCGTCCATACAATGCAAAGGACTTCACCGTGTCGCCAGACTCCGTCAAGCAGCAGGTTTTCCGCGTCGAATGGCATAGCAATGCTCGCAGTGAACAGATCGCAGCAAGCCAGTGAAAAGATGAACGACATTGTTGGCGACGACCGAAGACTTTTATTGAGACAGATTGCCAAGCAAACCAAACCGTTCCCAAGGAGGGAAGTGAAGATTATCAACGAGTAGCAAGCCGTGGAAATCGTTACAAACACCGGGTGCCATGCATTGGTGATACTGACTTGGCCCAAAGACGTGTTGTGAAAAGAGGTGTTGTTCATTTTACCGCATCAAGCTTCAAACTGAACCTCTTAAACGAAAACAGCAATAGAAAAGGGTATTAGTTGAAATTGTTTACTCTACGTGTGAATGAAAATAATTAAATTTTAACGTCGCCAGCTCTTGTCTGATAAAAAACAACAGTCGTGCACAATTGTATAACGTCACTTCAAATCATTTATCGCTGTATTCCTGGCATCGTTTAGGCCACTGCTAGAAAATAAGTTTTATTACGTCAACTCATGGTAAATGTTTGTCAGAAATATTTACCCAAGACGTCACTAAAACGTAGGAATATTTCTTTCAAACGCAGATTAAAAGAGTTTTCAACAAGTTTTCTCTAGGGCGTTTTGTTGAAAAAACTAAAAGCTTTTAAATAATGGATGGCACTCAAAGTCCATAAAATCACTAGCAACTATCAGTTACTTAAAGTGAATTTCTTTCATTTTTGAACACATTAAGACCATTTATTTGGTGACAATTTGCCGCTGTTTTAGAAATGTATTTGTTTTCAAGTATACCCCATGTGATAAATAAACCACTTCAGTAATAATTAAAACTTCGAAAAAATTGAGCAAGTTTTTCTTTTTGGCTAAGAGAAATGGTTCGAAGGAGCAGTTAATGAGTGTTTCATTACTTTTGCAGTACAATTAAAATCACTCCGATGTAAAGAATGTACTTATCCCTAATTTGAAACATTTCTGAAAGTGGCGGTTATCTGCGATTTATTTGTTGCCAACAACAACAGTGCTTCATTGCTCTTTATTCGCTCTTTAACTGGTCGTGAGAATATCACCATTTTTTTCTAAAAAACCTTGGACAGTTCTTGTTTATCATGTTATTTGTCATGCATTTTCTGCAGGACAGCTGTTGTTTGTCCACAATTTTCTTATCGCGACATCGACACGATATTCCGGAGTTTTGCCTGTTCACGCAGTCACGCGTTGTGCATGTGACGTTGACCAATCCGCAAACAATTAGACTTGAGTTTCATCTGTGGTCATTACCACAATTGGCCATCGTGCTGGTTGCTATGTGTTTGCTGCTACAACGTGCTGACGAGACCCAACCAGGTTGAAACAGCTGTCTACGGTTGCACCTTGCCTCTCTGGACTCTATCATGTCGTTGTCGCGTTTGATTTTCTACTTAGTATCAGCCTTACTTGATTTTTAGTCTATTTGTCTAGAGCAGGAGCCTTTTGGATTAAGTCTCTATGCTTGTTGAATAATATCCGATAAACTGAAAAAATAAAACGTTTCGGCTTAGATTGAAATAAGAAGCGTTTCATCGGAGTTCATTAAGTAAGGGACTTTGCTCAGTCATCGTTGGTTTTGTAAACCTGCTGGTTTACACAATTCTATTCAGTTCTTCAATATTCCTGCTTCTTAGAGGACTGCAGGACACGCCACCAATAACTTTCTTCATTCAAGATATATTTCAGAAAAAGTCACCGAGTTTTGACTTACTATACATTTCAACAGCAATGCAACCGATTTAAAGCGAGCCCCTTGAAAACTATAGAACACGACCATAAACGTTAAATGTGAAGCTGTATTCTAATGTAGTTTCTTTACCACCAAAAAAACACTCTTCAACCACTGTTTCACTCTCAAATAGTTAAAATGCGATCCCTCTGAAAAACTCACCTTTTGCCGCACGGTTTCAACAGGTACAAACGAGCTCTCGGTGTTCAAGGCTAGCTTCTTGTTCTGCCGGTATCATTTATGCTCCAGTTGGTAAAACGATACCCGAGATCAAAAACTCTACCGCTTGACAAATGACTGACATTTTAATTCTGTAAAAAACTGTGCATGAAAGTTTCCGACGAGAAAACTTTGCCACAAATATCAGTTGTACTATTTGCACATCTTAAAACTTAATTAGGAGATTAGGTCAGATAACATGACCACGTTTTTAGCAAATTCTACCTCACCTCTCATTCAGTTTTCGATTCAATTTTTGAATCACTGTGGCGTCTTTCAAATTAACGATTTCAATATTCCACTTGGCGACCGGTCGCACCCACGCACCATTTTAATGGCATAAACACTATAAAAATAAATCTCGACACGTTTTCTTTTCATATATTTGAATTAAGATTGATCTGTACGCCGTTCGAGCCTAAAATCACGTTCAATTTCAAAGGTATGTTTTGATCCTAGCTATTGTTAAACCTTAATTATAGCTTTGATTACGGCTCAGTTTTGACTCATAATTCTTATCAAACTATATACATTTTTCAAAACGTGACTTTGTACTGGAACTGGCAGTTCGAGATATCCTGATATCTCTTTCAGATACTCGATTACGCAAAATAAAGCAATTAGGCTCTTAACGAAGACAAACATCCTCGCCTTTCGTTCGTAAGCTAATTATTATTGTAAACAAAGTTTATTTTTATCAAGGCTGCTGGCGGGTTTGCGTGGAGAAAATATGGAGTGACAAGTTCTTGTGAGGAAAAATATATCGAAGGAAAAAGAAATATGAATACGACATTACAACAGGTTGTTAAAGACAGTTGCGGCAATAATTTTTCCCCAAAATAGTCAACACACTTAAAAAGTATACAGTAACAGTGGTCATAGAGGAAACGTTTAAGCCAATGGTTGATCGCTATTTATTTGACGCTAAGACAAAAGCCGGCTCTCGCTTGCCGCAACTAAAGATGTTTTCCATTAAAGCAAAGCTTCCGGAAAATTTGAATTGAATCAAGTGGAGTAATTAGCTGCGGTGAGAACATTCTCGTGAAAATTGTTTTAATTTTGATTCGATCGGCCGAACCTAGTCAATCAAACTAAAGTCCGACAATAGTTGATTATGACTGGTCCTCGACAAATTCAACCGATCTTTTCTGTTCAATGATTGGCGTAGAAGAACGTTCTTGGATTTTGCTGCGACGCAGGTTAGGTGGAGTGGAATAATTTGCTGAGCTTGGCTAACCATTGGATTCAGGGCTGACAAAAGTCGACGATTATTACATTTTACGTTTGGTTGACTCGTTTCCCTTGTAAGTCCAGCAGTTCATAACCTCGTTCAACCGGTCAATCCGGGTGAAATGATAAGCAATCTTAGACTACACTCATACAGTCTGTTATCCGTCTTCAAACTTTCCAATAACGTGCGCAAGAAGCAAACAGTCCGTGGGAATTAAGCACAGAAAAAGTAAAAGATATTTTTTAGAATCAAGTTAAAATGTTTGTTGTTCTGATTGTCCATTCCTTTGTATTGCTTGTTCAACCCTCACCAGCATTTTTCGAAGGTTGCCTGGATGATACGAGGGAAAGAAAATGAAACGCACGCTTCTAATAAACGTTAAACACAATATCGTTAGAAGGTGTATTCTTCTCGTGATTGAGGTGGAAAAGACATCAGCAAAAAAACCAGCGTAGGCAACTAAAGTCACCTTTTCTTCATTTTTTTTCTAAACAGGTCAAAATCAAAAGTTAATCCGGTAACAAAACCTTTTTAAACAACACACACGAAGAAAGAAAAGAGAAAAATAACTAAAGATAGTTTACATCTCCGGAAAAGCACGAGAAGCTTAATTATTAAAGCCACAGAACGTTAGTGATAAAACTCAGTTGTTTTCAATGCTCGCGAACTTGTTTGTGGCAAAACATTTTTGATATAATAAAAGAATGATATGTGCCTCCGAAGATAAAGACATAGAACTATATCCTCCCCCTGTCCTTAATATCTCACAGCTGCAGCAAAACAAATCTAAATCAATGCTCTCTCTACAAAAAAAGACATTGTAACCTGTGTACACCCGCCCCTTCCCCTCAGATGAGGGGAGCAGGCGGATGTACACAGGCTAAAAATAGTACTAACTTGATAACAAAAAAGTAATAATAGTCTCGTGAGCATGAATAGCTCTTCTAAAACCTCTTAAAACCGTGACCTGAATAAAAATTACAGTTTTCCTGAGATCAATTCTCTAATAGCTACCGGTACATTTCCTTATCGCCGGTTAAGAATCAGACCTGTCTTGCTAATAATACTTGTTGATAAAGAGAGTCTTTGAAAGGGCTGACTCGACACGTCTACCCACGCCGACTGCCTTGTTTGTGAGACTCAACTGATTCGCGATTGTGAACATTTGCTACGATTTATCAAAATCAGCCCTCAGTATAAAGCTACGGTTCAGACATTCCAAGACGAGTCTTGTTTCCACTCAGTTGCGAGTTAATAGTAATTTCACTGCGGTAAACACTCGCTGCCTTAATTAGATATTCTTAGCACGTAGATCTGTTCTAGATGATCGTTTCAATTAAACAGTTTGGCAAATTAAAGAGACTGCCTTTGATTTAAATTTATCAGATAAGCATTCTGAGGATTTTGAGTTGGCATGACGTGTCGTCATTTGCCGCGATTTTTTGTATGTAGCCACCTATTTCTGTAAATAAGATAGCAAATGCTTACGACGGAATGGGAGAAACCAAACTAGAATTCTGCCAAATTGCTAATACTTTATTATTATGAAAGATCTATAGATGGGTAGGACTGAAATCCGTTCTGGAACAACGCATACAAGCAGCCTCCAACTATCTCTGTCAGAAACTCAACAGACTGGGTACAAGCTAAGCGCGCTGGGCTGTGTACCAAGTGCGCTTCTGGTTGACAGTGAGGTAAAGTGCTTATTCAATATATACAAACTAATTTGGCGAAGTTAGGGAACTTCGTTATTTAGTCGCTTAAAGTCTAATTCATTAGGACGGACCAGCGTGCGATGACTAGATGATCAAAATCTTGATCAAAATCTTCATCTGGAAAAGACAAAGATAAGAGAACTCTTCCCACCGTGACAAAAAAAAATCGGTAAAATATATAAAGGTTTAGAAGCTAAAAATAAGATAAGAGTTCTAAAAAGATCTCAAATTATAACGTTTTTGGCACATTTCTGGTAGTAAAGTCCATTGTTTTATTATGTGATTTGCAATATTTGGACTAGATGACGTACAGATTTGGTATTCAGTTACAATTTGCGTTATCAAGGGAAAGTCCAAGCTGTTCGAAGGATGACTAAAAGCGGAAGAAATCTGCCAATGCGCACGTCTGCCCTCTGTACATCGTTTTTTATCCACATTTAGTAACTTATGAATAATGTTGCAAGGTTATCAAGCGTCCTCATATCATCTTTATTGTGGTTTTTGAAATAAATGTAATTAACAAAATATAACAAGAAAAGCTATGCCAAAGCTTTCAGTCAAGTCAACTAGCTAGATTAATCTTTGTTTGTTGTGCAATTATGTTGAATTGTCTTCATTCAAATATTTTCATTCGTGCCGTTTTTCATGTCTAGGGGAGCATTTCAGCTGGACTAAGTTTCCCTACTCACCGATCAATCAATAAAGCAGCGTGGCTACGGCCAGCTTCAGCGAGGAACAGAGCCAGTTTAGTGATTGTAACTTCAGACAAGCTATGAGATATGGAATATGTATAACAAGTTATATGAAAAAAATAAACCTTCCCTGCTGCCCTCCAGGAAAAAGCTGCGTTTCATTCGGAGCCTTTGGCTCTCTTAAAAGAGAACCAGACACTCAGTAGCCTTGGGCGCGACAAAACTGATTCAAATAAAATGACAGGTTAGCAGTAACGCCAGCTTCACCAGTCAAGCTTGATCCCAGTCAGTAAAATCCCGGCAACAGATGATCTCAATTCTGTTGCTGCTAGAGAGAGAGCCTCGGTCATGACGAAAGCAAAAAATTCTTGCCATGCCCCGATCTCTTGTAAACAGCAGAATCCCTACCGTCCCGCAGGACAGTGAAGAGCCTGGCTCTCCCGTTTTTGATATTTCTGTACTTCTGTGTCCTGTACTTTCCTTTGAGAATTAAACAACTGAATTGTACCTCTCTACTTATACTTTTATTCTTTCGTGTGTAACTCCCTCATTGACAAGCTCATGGTCAGCTATAGGACAGCACTGACAGCGGTAAACAAGCACTGTCCTTATTCCTTCCTTAATCTCTGAGGCGGCGCGACCCGTATATCTTCGGTCTCGTTTACACGGGTCCGGACAAATTTTTTCACGGACAAAAACTTGCACGGTTACACCTTGCGATTATAAGGGACCGTCGAAACTGGACGAATTTTTGAGCGGCTAAGGCTAGCTGCTGGATTTCAAATCTGGTGTCCTCCCCGGCTTCACTAGTTGGTTTCACTCACTTCTTGCCAAGTTATGCTCCTCGGAAACCCTTGCCCTTGTAAGCAACAGGTTTCGGGTTCTCATACAATGAACAATTTTAAATACTTGTTTTTACATTCTCAGTATTCATAATTCATTCGCAAGCTAGACAGTGCTTAAATAAAGTTGTTTTTTTTTCGTTATTTTTCTCTAAGCTATTTTCTCCGTTTCAATTGCTCAACACGGAAATTCTCCCCGCCGCCTTTTGTTTATAAATTTTGCATTCCGTGACTTGCATAGCAGATTTATGTTTGTCCCAGAATTGTGTACTTCGTCCTAACGTAAAATTGGCCCGTTTCACTTGTATCCAGGGATTTCCACAAGAGGCGTGGGGAATTCAGGGAGAATAATGCCCTAGTATTAGCCAATCAGAGCTCGCGTTGTATCGGCTACAAACGCAAGCCATATAATAAGTAAATTTAAAAGTGAGGAGTAGGTGCCACTTTACAGAAGTGACACTTATTTATACAGCAAGTTTTTAATTCTAAATATACATCTTCCAAATTATTGCAAACTCTTTTATAACTTCGAAAAAAAAACTTTCTCTTTACCTTGTGTTACATTCTGGTTCTTGCTTAAACTTTTTTGAAATTGATATGCAAAATGCTTGGGTGCTTTTACATCACGTCACGGACACTTTCACTTTACCGTAAACGGCAGAATCCCCACCGTTGAGTAGCAAACTGAAGAGCCTGGCTCTCCCGTACCTCTCTACTTATACTTTTATTCATTTCGTGCGTAACTTCCTCATTGACAAGCTCATGGTCAGCTATAGGACAGCACTGACAGCGGTAAACGAGCACAGTAGTAGGAAACAGAGAGTTCTGCGCCAGGGACACAGGGACACAGTGACGTCACAATACCCTAAGGGGTTGACGTCATCAAAAATGATGGATTTCAACCCTAGATTTGCATACAAACTCCAACGGAAAAGCCCATGGGACAGCTCTACCATTGAAATTACAACAATAGAATATCAGACCGCTAATTAATTGTCAACACGCGACAATAAATATTTTTCAGACAACGCGTTTTCTAAACAGACTTTATTGCTTGTTATTAGCGAATACAAAAAAATAATACACACAGATTTGAAATGAATACACCAAAATTACAACAACTATAAAATGTTTATGAGTAAAGTATCAGAAAATTAGGATGCAATCAATCGTCTTCATCGTATTGAGAGTACTTGTAAGGCGAAGTCCTGTGTAAACGTCGTGATCGTCTAGAGGCTTTCTTCGGTTCATAGTCCAGGTAATTTACAAATTTGACAGACTGGGGGCGTTTACGCTTTCTAACTGGTGACAGCGATTCGACTGTGGGAGGGGGAGTCAAAATGGAGGGAGGGAGGGAGGGAGACGAGATAGAGGAAGAGGTTGCCATGGTAGATAAGGCTTGTGGGGCTGTCACTTGGGTTGGTGCTTGAACTGGAGTCGCTGGTATGATTTCTGGTGGTTCTTGATCGGGGTTTGGCACTGCTGTTGATAGGCCGCCTGTCAGTACAGTCGTAGACATTTGGTTTGACTCTTGGGGTTGGGTGGATATTGTTGCTTCAGGTATTAACGATTTCAGCTGGTGTTTATAGTTTAAAAACTTGTTTTGCAACTGCATGTACTGCTTCGCTTTTTGGTCCTCTCCAAGGTTTGTACGATACAAGAGATTATCCACATTATTCTGAATGCGTTGCATCTCCGAAATTGGCGGGGGCACCATCAGAGTTTGCTGTTTCAGATATCTTAGTAACTCCTGAGGGATATTTTCTTCTAGCTCTACTTGATTAAAGTTTTCTTCTCCAGGGAGCACGTTTGTTCTCAGCCTACAGTCATCTCGAGTGGTAGTTTTCAAATCGATCAAAAGATAACCATAGGGCCTTCTTACAGCTTCTTCATATTGTTTTAGGAAGAAATCGGTACGCCCGGGATACATTTGTTTGGCTAGAGTCAAAACTTGTAGTTTATCACGTGGATTTTTGAACAACACCAAGTAATGACTGTTTAAGCTGATGCTTCGGTTGCCTTTGCCTTGATGGAACAGATTTTGCACAATGTAAAGAACGCTCAGATTTCGGTGATGCGATCCTTTTGTAAACAGGTTCACGATCCGATTATCTTTTCCGGCTTCAATCATTTGGTCGTCAAAGACAATTAAATTCCGTTTGTTAACACTAAAATAATCATCTTGCTCTAAAGCCGTTGGGATTCCCTTGACAAATTCTATATTTGGTATGGCGACTAGCATTTCCATATAGGCGGGCTGCCACTGTGAGTAACACCACACTATCCTTTCGGGAGGAAGATTAATCATTCTGTAAGCCTGTCTTAACAGCGATTGGACCCAGATCGTCTTGCCTGATCCAGTCATCCCGGCCACCATGCAAGTGAACGGATGTTCAAACTGAAACCGCTGACACTTTTCTTGAGACATCGGTATGACTGGAGCAAAATTGGAATTACTGTGTTTGCTGTTCATATGTCTTTGCAAATAATCCTTTCTAGAAAAATCCTTTTGACAAACAGGACAGGACCAACTCATGTCAACTCACTCAAAGCCTAGCGCGAACTGACAAAATGGATAATATTCCACATTTATATAGGCTTCAACCACCACAGTTCTATTATTGTCCCTCCACCCCCTCCTCATCCTCCCCCTCCTCCTCCTCCTCAATTCTATTGTTTTCCCTCCTCCTCCTCCTCTTCCTCCTCCTCAATTCTATTGTTTTCCCTCCTCCTCCTCCTCCTCCTCCTCCTCCTCCTCCTCCTCCTCAATTCTATTGTTTTCCCTCCTCCTCCTCCTCCTCCTCCTCCTAAATTCTATTGTTTTCCCTCCTCCTCCTCCTCCTCCTCCTCCTCAATTCTATTGTTTTCCCTCCTCCTCCTCCTCCTCCTCCTCCTCAATTCTATTGCTTTCCCTCCTCCTCCTCCTCCTCAATTCTATTATTTTCCCTCCTCCTCCTCCTCCTCCTCCTCCTCCTCCTCCTCCTCCTCCTCCTCCTCCTCCTCCTCAACTCTATTGTTTTCCCTCCTCCTCCTCCTCCTCCTCCTCAATTCTATTGTTTTCCCTCCTCCTCCTCCTCCTCCTCCTCCTCCTCCTCCTCCTCCTCCTCAATTCTATTGTTTTCCCTCCTCCTCCTCCTCCTCCTCCTCCTCAACTCTATTATTTTCCTTCCTCCTCCTCCTCCTCCTCCTCCTCCTCAATTCTATTGTTTTCCCTCCTCCTCCTCCTCCTCCTCCTCCTCCTCCTCCTCAACTCTATTGTTTTCCCTCCTCCTCCTCCTCCTCCTCAATTCTATTGTTTTCCCTCCTCCTCCTCCTCCTCCTCCTCCTCCTCAATTCTATTATTTTCCCTCCTCCTCCTCCTCCTCCTCCTCCTCCTCCTCCTCCTCCTCCTCAATTCTATTGTTTTCCCTCCTCCTCCTCCTCCTCCTCCTCCTCCTCAACTCTATTGTTTTCCCTCCTCCTCCTCCTCCTCCTCAATTCTATTGTTTTCCCTCCTCCTCCTCCTCCTCCTAAATTCTATTGTTTTCTACCACCTCCACCTCCTATTGTTCTATCACCATATCGAAAACCATATAAAGCACGACACAGGAGTATCACTGCCACTGAGTTTGGGAACGTGTTGCTTACACTTCACTTTCGTCAGAGCAGAACAGCAAACCTTTAAACGCGATGCGGAAACTGTATACTCCAAATCACAAGTTGTATGAAGAATACTATTTAAACCAAGCTAAGCAAAAAAGGGGTAATTTACCGGCTTTTCACGGTGCTCGATTTCAGCAGGGATATGGCTTAGGTTCCATATTTAAAGGTCTTTTCCGTTGGGCGATGCCTCATTTACAACAAGGTGCTAAAGTACTGGGCAAAAAGGCGTTACAAACCGGAGCCCAAGTGGCTCAAGATGTTCTGGAAGGAAATAATGTTAAAACAGCGCTGGCAAAGCGTAGTAAAGAAGCTATTCGTGGACTAGTACCTCAGGCTGGGAGTGGTAGAAAAGCTACAAAAAGAAAAGTGCAGTTTCGTGGTTTACCCCCGTTCAAGAAACCAAAAACAGTTGTGTTGGATCAAGACCAAGACGACTTTCAACTTTGGTCGTAAATTTAAGTGGGACTCCCTGGCAAAATTATAAACTACTGATACCTGTCATCTTTAATCATTTTACGACCATGTCTCGAGTAGTAAAGAACAATCTACCTTTCCTTCATCTCTTAACTTGTTGCCCAGAACATCAGCGTCAGTTTCTTCTAGAGACAGCCACCCCAGAACAGATACACGCATTAGTTCAAATTCTTTTTAATCTGTGTCATGGGAACATACCGGTCTCTAAGGAAGTGAAGCGCAACTTAAAAAAGCATATAGATGCCCTTGTTAGTCTCGTTCAATCAAGTGTTCCTTACAAGACAAAGAAGCAAACCCTTGCTCAAGAAGGTGGAGGATTTATACAAGATTTGCTAATCCCAGTTCTAACCTAATGTTATAAAACGTCGCGACCTAGTCTGTGGTATAATCAGTCGGTTCTTGACGTTCGCGAGTGCTGGACAATATGAAGAGAAAAGCCGACTGGGATGAAGAGGAAGAGAGTGATTATGAAGGCACCAACGCAAGTGAAAACGACGAAAGCGATAACGAAGAACCTCGAATTAAAGATGTTTTAGAAAGTCTTTCCCAACTCGTTTCTCGACAAAAGGCCTCCGATCTATTACACAGCATGGCGGCTTCCAAAGATATCTTGTTTTGGACACCTCGCAAACAGTTACTCCGAAACCAGCGAATAATACCAGTGACGAACATTTCAGAGCTGGTCGAATATGTGTTACTCCCCCATAACGACGATATTGTTAAACCCCGCGCCCTCAAAACATTTATAGATGGGTTGGCAGAGTTAGGAATCAATAAGCGTTTGATACAGAATAAGAGAATTTTGGCAGAACTATTGGAAAAAGAACAAGCCTATCACGATAAAAACAGTGAGGCCGGTGATAAAGAAATGGTCTCCGAAAGCAGTGATATGGAAGATGACACAGAGACAGCCTCTGAAATTAGTGATCAAGAATCGGAAAACCCAGATCTGGAACCTGAAGGAAATTCAGACGAAGAAGAAACCGCAAGTTCAGAGATTTTGCTTAAAGTAAAAGGTCCTTGCTACTATTGCAACGGAGAGAACGTTTACGAAAGAGCAGTAGTCAAGTGCCCTAGATGTTTCTGGCAAGATGGTTATAGGATTTGTCCGATATGTGCACATCAAATTCCTGTTGATCGTAAATTAAACACTTGGCTGACGGATTTATTTGGTGCGCTGACTGCCATGCAGTGAAACACATTGATTCAAAAACTTTAAAAAGGACTCATTATCCAAGCGAAGATGAAGACGATTGATTGCATCCTAATTTTCTGATACTTTACTCATAAACATTTTGTAGTTGTAATTTTGGTGTATTCATTTCAAATCTGTGTGTATTATTTTTTTGTATTCGCTAATAACAAGCAATAAAGTCTGTTAAGAAAACGCGTTGTCTGAAAAATATTTATTGTCGCGTGTTGACAATTAATTAGCGGTCTGATATTCTATTGTTGTAATTTCAATGGTAGAGCTGTCCCATGGGCTTTTCCGTTGGAGTTTGTATGCAAATCTAGGGTTGAAAGAAGAGTTCAGTGCGTGACTAACGGAGCGGAAAACTCGAGCAGTTAGCTAAGCCGAATAATATTCACTCTGTCTCTCTCTCGTCAGCAAAGCTGAGAGTTCAGATAAAACTTAACAGATATTTTCATGAACCAATCGGGGTTAAAAAAAGCCCAAATTACATGACATAAGTTTGAAACCATAACCAAAACGCGTGACACTCAGTCATGGGACAATGGTGAATATTATCATTTAAGTGAAAACCACAACTCGCTAAAATAAAGTTTGTTTTTTTTTTCGTTATTTTTCTCTAAGCCATTTTCTCCGTTTCAATTGCTCAGCACGGAAATTCTCCCCGCCGCCTTTTGTTTATAAATTTTGAATTCCGTGACTTGCATAGCAGATTTACATTTGTCCCACAATTGTGTACTTCTTCCTAATGTAAAATTGACCCGTTTCACTTGTATCCAGGGGTTTCCACAAGAGGCGTGGGGAATTTCGGGAGAATAATGCCCTATCATTAGCCAATCAGAGCTCGCGTTATATCGGCTACAAACGCAAGCCATATAATAAGTAAATTTAAAAGTGAGGAGTAGGTGCCACTTTATAGGAGTGACACTTATTTATTCAGCCAGTTTTTAATGCTAAATATATCTTACAAATTATTGCAAACTCTTTTATAACTTCGGAAAAAAACTTTTCTCTTTACCTTGTGTTACATTCTGGCTCTTGCTTAAACTTTTTGAAATTGATATGCAAAATGCTTGGGTGCTTTTACATCACGTCACGGACACTTTCACTTTGTTTGGCAACACCCGAACGGCTGGGTTTGTATAGTAATTAGCCAAACCGTCACCATTTGAATCTATAAATAGTGCTGACATCCAGACCTGCCGTTCTTTGTTATACGTGATCTTCAAACACAATAACTACGACCGTTGCGAGAGAGAATTGAAGTAAAATGAGGATTTCTGTGGCTCTATTACCGACGATAGTTTTCTTTGTCGTCGTCTGCGGTAAGTTCGGGCTATGACAGCCAAACTTTGTAGGTTTTAAACCAAGCAATTTCAGCGATATTTATGTACAATCCTGTGCCTACACTTGAATGTTTATTCAGTTTGTCTTGAACTCCGTTTCTCAATGATTATCTCCCTGCAAACTGAGTTCCGATTCGAGAAGCTGCTCATAATCTTGATCAAGAGATAACAACACACGATGTCGCTGAATATGGTTAAGATCGGACATTCTTTATACAAATTGAGAGCATTGACATGGCCAAGTCTTGTTGTTGTAGTTGAAAATTATTAGTAAATGCTAGTCTTTTGCCTTGATGTTAAAACATTAGACTGCCGATTTTCACCAGAGTCTTAGTGCAGTACTTAAAGACAGCATCTTCGAAAGGTTCGATAAATCAATGAACGACAGTGGTAGTATCTTAGCGTAAAAACATTTCTTTAGACGTCTTTTTGAAGGAGATAACCGAGTTTATAATTTTCGACACGGGGGATTTCAGTAGGCTTGGATTTTTTTCGAGAAAGGGGAGGACAAGGGACATGGGGAATGGAGAAGAGGTTGTATTTATCACAGTAAAACGCCAGTAAATTCAATTTAGTTGTCCTCGGTATCTTCAACTTAAGACATATTTCCTTGAATATTAATTCTTCTTCAGTCATTGACTATCAAACTCCCGGCCATCTCGAACTTTTTTTGTTTCCGTTGAGAGCTCCAGACAACGGGTTTCAGTTGTATTATTCAACCTTATTCTCATATTGATTTGCGCCTATTTGTCTGCTATCTTTCGTCCTACTCCTTCAATCCCATCTGTGCCAAGTGCATTTAAAGGTCTTGGCATGACCAGCAGGAAAATTAATGCAATAACGCAAAGAAATTGCAAATAGAAGAGATCTAAGTAGGAAAAATTACCACGTTTTGAAACTATACGTTATGGCAAGCATTCTGTTAGATATCTCGGGCCATTCTTATGGTCAAAACTTACTGACAATCAAAGAGATTCGCCCAGTTTACATGTTTTTATAAACAAAATAAGAAAACTGAACCTGGCCGACCTTTTAACTAATAACAGCAATTGCTGTAATCTTTGTAGTCAATAGAATTATTTTATTCTTTAATTTTAAATTTTATCTCGTACATAAGCTATATAGGATCGCCCATATTCCTTAATTTTAATCATTTTCTTGTAAATATTTTAATTTCATAAGTAGCATATATTTTTTTTTATGTGTGTGTCCCCAATTAGTCTATCTAGGCTAAATACATCGACACTAGAATAAAGGTTTTACTTTACTTTACTTTACTTTACAGGGAATCCGTATCTTAAATTGTTATTCGCCGCAAAGATGAAGAAATGTCTCTTAAGACAGTTTTGTATTTCATTTCATTTCATCCAATGGAATTTGGTAACCCATATCGAGCCAGAATGTTTTAATGTTACAAGAGTATTAAAACATTGAGAAGTTTTAAATAAGTCTGTTGTTTTGCTCCATGCAGGACTTGCCGAAGCCTCTCCCGGCTTCTGTAGTTTGGACAAAGAGTCTGGTCCATGTATGGCATATTTTAGAAGGTATTACTTCGACCAACATGAAGGAAAGTGCAAGGTGTTTATTTATGGCGGGTGTTCAGGGAACAACAACAACTTTGGATCATTGAGCGAGTGTCAAAGCACGTGTGGAGGGGAATAAATTCTGCGTTGAAACTATAAAAGCCAAAGAGTCATAAACGTATCAGCAGCTTGCTATCACAATGTAGAATTCTTGCAAAGCCCGATGTATTGTTTTTTGTAAGACACCTTGTAAAAGACATTCAGAAAGAACTGTAAGATCGTGATAGTGTTCTTACATCGGAATTAATAAATAAATGCAAGCTATAGTGTTATTTGCAAAGCCTCTTCTTTTGTGCAATTATCGCTGGGAAAACCTTTGGCTTCGCTGATATTCAATGTTGGCATGCGTCGAAAATCTAAAGTCAAACTCGGACTAACTGGCACACACAGCCACAGCTAATCTCGATTTGTTTTAAATTTTGCTGAGAATTGCATGGCTTCATTAAAAAAGAAGAAACACAGATGAAGCCAAAGAAAAATAGACATTGTAGTTGTTGCGTGCCGTTAGGGGGAGGAGGGAGGAGAGAGAGGGGGGAATTGTTGATCCCGTTGCACTAGAGGATGCTGGGCCGGGTTGTTCGAAAGCCAGTTAACGCTAACCCAGGATTAAAAGTTAACCGAAGTATTCATTTTTCTTGTTTAAAAATGTTTTTCACTGCTTGTGGTTTTGGTAGTCAGAGATTATTCAAACTCAAAACCGAAGGATAAACAATGTAAACAGAAAAACTCACCAAACAGTTGCAAATTCAAACTCAAAATTCACGCTAACCCTGAGTTAGCTGGCCAGGCATTGAACAACCCGGCCCTGGTTTTTATTTTTCATGTGGACTGGAAACTAGTCCAACACAGTATTTTTAGGGCCTAAAGGGAGGGTCTATATCGTGAGGATGAATTCGAAAGGTTTAATGCTAGCAGGTATGTTTATATCAATACAGTCCTGAACATAAATGTCTGGTCTTATGAGTTATTACAATAGTGCGCTGCAGGCGTTAGAGGTGTTTTAACATGATTATTACTGGACCGAGAAAATTTATTCATTGTGATTGGCTAAGAGCAGGCCAATTTATCGTTGAATATTAATTTGATCTGCAGTAGAAATTAACTCGCGCACGTTCGCAATTTCTCAGTCATATATTAAAGGTTCATACAATTTTGAGAGAGTTTTTCACGAGTAGAGTAAATCCTAAATTGCGCTCGCATTCATACCATCATTACCTATAGGCGGATTCATGCTGACGTCATTGTTTACATTTTTGCTCATTTGCATACGGCTTTGCGTACAGAAGGCAACATGTTAGATATGAATTGACTTCACGCAGCTAAACAGCTAGTGAAACTTAGTACATGGTGCCATTTTTAGCTCTTTGGGTGTAATATTCAAGGAGAAATTGTCTTTCAAAAACTGCAAAATTTCTGGGTGGCAAAAGCGCTAATGAGCTCATATATTTTTTGCTAAATTTTGAGTTTTTAAACCCGTGTTGCACAAAAAGTATTCAATACATCAGGCTCATATTCACTGGCAGAGTTAATCGTACTATGACCTTTCAATATTCAGAACTGATTTATTTGTAACTCCATCAAAAACTGAATTGCTTATGCTAATGAAGCAAATATTGTAAACAAGGATTCCCCTACACAAATCACATGTCGGCGAGCAGACGTTTCAAAGTTCTGACCTTGTGTCTAACTGCAAACAAATTACAATTTTCTCTCCCTCTAGCAAATTACTTTTAACAAGAGCCCATCACTAAGAGTGTGTAACTACCCCATATTCCTGTCACGGCGTTTTCACAGACCTATCTATTTTATAGCTTGATTACCGGGAATTAAGACCCGGGCAGGAACCTCAGTGACCAATCACAAGCCCGGACTTAAGTTTTAACGGAAATCATCATTTCATCGGGCGAAGTGATTACCAATGATTACCATTTATTATTATCATTTGAATTTTACACTTTAAAGGATTACAAACCCGCTTATAGCAGAGCTAATCTAGGCGGGTTGTACTATTTACAATTATATTTACCGTGCAAAAAGTGAATGGGTGATGGGTTCCAGATGTGAAGTAATCCATTATTTTCCTTACTGATGCGCGCTTATGTAGACCAGAACTGACCTATTTCGCGGGAAAGTGTCCTAGAAATAGAACGGTCTGTTAAAATGCAGTGACATAGGCTAAGCATGGGAATTTCACGCTCTTTGTAATGGGTTCCTGTTTTAAATATCTTGGTCATTGATCGAAAGTACTTCGTCATACTTTTAGCGCTATTTTGACCAAACAAGTTAGCAAAGTCGCCCTAAGGAGTTGTCCCACTTGAAGAAGTCATATCAATTTAGCAGTTTCGTAATTTAACATCCAATCAATCCCCTGTACTTTCCCGTCTGGCAACACCGCGCTTCCCCCCCGCCCCCCATCCGCACCTTAAGAAGAAACAGCAGAGGTGCAAATTCTCCGTTGACTGTGATATAGTTTATTTAATTTTCAAGTGATAGTTCTGTACAACATGAAATTGATTTCAATAATTAAATCTGGCTACCATGGAAACCCTCAACGTGCACACATCTCATACTAATTACATTATTAAGTTGCAAGATTCACAGGGTCGCTTAGTGTTCTTGTTTTGTCTCCTTTAGTAATTTTGGACAAAAATGGCTTCATTTGCGGTCGAGGCATTTCACTACAGAGGAATCGATTTCCAAGTAATCAAGCAACCAATCACATCCCGGGCTGCAACAGGCGCTAAACTCACGGCCTGAAAGAAAGTCAAAGAACAGACATGATCAGTGACTGAATTCTTCCTACAGTTATAATGCACGATCAAAAAAAAATGGTTAGGTTAGGAGAATAATTGAATTAATCAACAATAAATTTGCATTTTGTTTGGATTTACCACAAAATTCTCACAACCAACGTTAAAAAATTTCGGCGATCAGGAAAGAGAGTTTAGTACTTCAAATGCTACAATTGCGATCAGATATCCAACCACCGTCACGGTCATGATTTCCTTTGATTTAACCTGATGAATTACCAATGAGCTTGAGAAGGAGTAAATTAATATATGTTATAGTAAAGAACACTATCATGTGAAGAGCGAACCAAATATATCTTACCATAACGAGCCGTGTCGTAATCAAATTCTGCAAAAAATGGGAAAAGATAAGGATCAGTAAATGCCAAAATTAGAATTGGGAATTAATGCAAAAGGCTTGAAAATGACTCCCCTGAGGACTGGACATCAGTTCTGAGAATTCTTGACGGCTACCTTAACAGAAATCTTACGGAAAATTGCTCGTTTCCGGTTTTGAGGGAAGTTACGGACAAAGTGCGGACGTACCAGTTTTCAATATGTTGCAATCATCATAATCTTTTTAACATCATTTGTCATACTTCAACCGATTCTTTGAAGTCCTTTATAGTTTACAACTTAATACTTCAATCAGTTAGTCTTTCTGTGGCATATGAAATAAATAAGCCGTTTCAGATTCATTGCGAAAATACGAAAATAGGACTACTTGTCCGCCATTTCTGAAATCAAGTGAAAAGTGGCATTCACTGAGAAGCACAATTACCTCTTTTTTTAAACTCTCTTGCAAGCAGGTTGGAGGCGCCTATAGATGAAAAAATGAAACAAAAAGAATATATCATTTTGTTAAAAAAGGTACGGCAAAAATAATTGCAGAAAAATAATAAATTAACAACGTGGATCTGAGCAATGAATTAAAATTATATGTTTCTTGAGGCCTGAATGGTGAATTGAACAAACAAATAACTTTACTTCCCTACGCCCGTTCTTCTTTTCTAATATGCATCAAGATTTCTCTTTTCTCCTTTATTGACATTTTTTATGTAAACTAATTACTTTCCGACAAATTCAGATTCATCAACAACCGTTATTTGCGTCACACAACGCTTATCCCCAGTCTCCCACAC
Organism: Micromussa lordhowensis; assembly: GCA_964020085.1. Taxonomy (NCBI): domain Eukaryota; kingdom Metazoa; phylum Cnidaria; class Anthozoa; order Scleractinia; family Lobophylliidae; genus Micromussa; species Micromussa lordhowensis. The sequence continues at coordinate 32,038,008 of OZ026596.1, read as the reverse complement.
AGAAAGCGTTGCGTTACCTACTATCAGCTGAGTATTTAATCGTTTATTCACTGATAAAAAAAACCTTCCACTCACGTTTCTGGGTTACTTGATTACAGCCAATGTGACTAGTTTTGAGATCGACATGATAATGCTTTAACAGTACGAGTTCTTCACAATTCACCTTACTGCGGGTAGCTGAAATGTCAAATGTACAACAACTGAAATTACAATTACTGTACTTTAAATAGATATCGGATTAAAGCAGCTATTCTTGCCGAGTTGCACATTTTCCAGATCTTTTAAACTTTTAGAAAACAACCGAAAGTTAAGTGGCCATGCTATACGTCACTTCATGGAGAAACTTGGGAGCGCAAACGCTTGTGGGATCATGGAGCAGGAAAATTTAACATGGTGGTCAGTAAAAATGACCACATAAGTTTGGTTGTTCGCGGCTTCTCTAGTACACTGACCGGGGAATATTACAACTTACTGGGTTTGGAATTCTGATTTCAGTGAAGCAAACAAACAAACAAACAAAACGAAAGGCGTCATCTAGTTAAACACTCGAACAATTCCAGATATCCTTGCGAATGAAGTTGACGCTCAAAATATGCTATGGTTTACGTAGTTCTTTAGTTCTAGTTCAAGTTTTAGTTTGCTGCCAGTATTCACCATTCATTTCTGGCTGCTCTAAGTTTGAAACTATGGGCGCATTTATTGTGAATCATTTTATTGTTAGGCGAGAGATTGGAGCAACACTCCCACTTTTCGAACTTCAAGCTTTATTACTTCAACAAAATGGAATGAAAAGATCATCGACTTACCAAGTTCGGCGTCTTCAGCTTGTTCTCCTATAAATAAGAATCAAGACTTTTATAAATTTCTTACACTCCTTTCCTGGTTTGAGTTGAAAAGCCAAAATGGATACTAAAGCAAAGTCAGTGCTAAGCGACTGAGTGTTGTATATGTAACCAAATTGCCAGTTTCATTTTCGAGATGATGCACAGTTTAACTTGGAGCTATTCGTAAGATCGTACTACTAATAACCAACAGAGGATAAAGAGTAAGAGAGTTAATCTTAAGGTAATGCCTCTCAAGTAATTATTTTTCGACATAGTATCCATTTTTCCTGCGGATAATGGAAAAATTAATAGCAACTTAATAAAAAAGTTAGATATAATCATTTGATTGATTATTACTAGATTATTATTATTAATACTGCAGTCGACGAACATCTCTTTCAGAAGTCAATTGAAAGGAAGAAATCGCAGTGCTACACATTTTAATAACACAACAGTTTCCGAATCATGCACTTTCGGTGATAGAATAATCTCGCTGCCCTTTCGACACAACGATTCTCCATTAGAAGAAATGAAAAAAGAAAACCAAAAGAAGAGAAGAAATTAAAGTTATCGCTAAAGAGATAGTTAATGTACTAACGTAGAGCTTGTTCCATCCATTCATTTTCTGTGAAATCTAAGAAAAATGGTTATTGGTTAGAAATTATTGTTAACCTATTCATTCCTGGTTCACCGTCGACCTTTCAAGCCGGTGGATGAAACCCTATAGTGTGTGACCATTAAATCAAATGAAAGCTATTTAGCAGTACATGCATGTGGTAATGATTGTAACTTTTTCGTCTATCGATTAAATTCTATCGTGTAACCATTCAGATTAAAGGCACTGGGGAGATTTTTGAAATAGTGAAAGAAAAAAATTGCAAAATATAAAATTGGGATTTTTATTATTTTTATTGTGATAATATTTATTATGTTACTGGTCAGCTTATCATAAATTAAAGGTTAGGGATACGTTCTGAACGTTGTAAACAATGAAAAAAATATATACTCAGCTGATAAGTTTTTGCCGAATTGCATGTAAAATTTACTTCTGGAGTGTCGTTTTCTAAAGATTACTCAGTAAACTTGTCAAAATGTCGCCGGCTAAGCCAATTGTCGACTTGATGGTAAATCATCTGTCCTCATATTTGTCGGACAAGTTTAGTTAAAGATTTCAACAATATAAACTGAACACGGCATTTTGAGCAATCCCTGTATTATTTCAAAAAGTTCAAAAAGCAGCAAACTACATGTCTTTTCAACTCTTGAACGTCCAGTTACTAAAACATGTCTTCTTTTCCACTTTCTTTTTAATTACAAATTGTCACAGACTATAGCTTTGCTTTGAAAGACAAAATAGAATGACTTGACCTTGCGAAGCAAAGCGAAAATATAAAACTTCAAGCATCTGTTATCGTGATATGAAGACAGACAAATTGTAAAACTGTAAATGCAACGAAAAATCGAAAATCAAGATATTATGTTTTCAACGTATTGGAATATTGAGCGCCGTATGGTAGCACAATGTTGCCAAAACGTCTTGTAAAGTGAGGTACGAAGAAAATTCAAATCCTTTAACGCTTCTGTTCTTCTCTGGCTTCCACTGTCTTCGCTTTTTCATCGAAATTGTTCAAAACTGTATGAGATTTGACTTTGGTAAGTTCCACTATCACCGAGAATTATAATACAAGAGGTAATCTGCATATTGTTCGTTTGCATGCTGTTCGTGGCCAGATGAAAGTTAAGGCGAAATGAAAAACTGATAATAAAAGCATACAAATGAGTAACTTTAGAAAAAGTGAAGAAAATCAAACAGTTGTGTCAAGAAAATAATTGTCTCTGAAAAATAAGCGCCTTTAAAGAGTTAAATCTAAGAAGAAAATTTTTTTGAAAGGATGATACAACTGTTTCTGTTCAAACTAATAAAGAAAGAAGAAAAACTTCGAAAAAATTATAAAACATGTTTATGATATCTTTTAGTTTAAACTCTCTTTCCCCATGTGTCACCCTCTTAGAGCTTTTGTAACAAATGAGAACCAGCAAGTAACATCGTCTAGCGGTTTAAGAAAGCTCTCTTTTTAAGAACCAATGTGGGAAAAACATAATTCATAGCGAATACAGCCGCATTTGAAATTTGCAAGTAATTAAATGTAACTAAAAATCACAAAAGAGATCGTAGACTTAAGATTAAGACTTAAGAATAACCCTGCCCTTTCATTTTTAGCTATAGATCATTTTTGAAAGGCTTGAAAATGTTCAGTTGACATCTGTCAGAAAAGGATTCGTTTTTCAAAAGGCAAAGCTGCGCATAAAACTAGGTATAAATAATTACTACAAACAGTTTCTTTGAAGACATGACACGTACGTACATGTGCAAGTTGAAATATCAACTTTAACTTCATTCTAAAGTCCAACTTAAAAACATCTCCAGACACAAATCTTAGACTGTTAATTTTCTTCAGATTTATTCACGAGGGTTAATTTATGTCCGGTAGTTTGGCAAAGTAATTAAAGTTTACAATCTAAAATTCATTAAAACACAGAATAAAACAGAACGCAATATATTTAATTACCAAGACCAAATTTCGATACGGTGGAAAGTAAATCTCGATGTTTTTAATTATTTACTCTTCTAACGGAAATTTCGTCAGTTTACCTTCTGGATAATATTTAATTTGTTTCTTGTATTTGATAAGACGAAAATGAAGCCTTCTCGATTGCTTTGTGAACGTTTAACAACAACAAGGTAATGAAAGTGAGGCCTTATGTACCAGTAGGCATTTTTGAGGATATGTATTTAAGGTAATGAAAGTACGTAATTTTGATTTGCTTTGGATATACAGGAAATCCATGATCATTCTCTTTCACTTTTCTGGTGAAATAAACAGAAGTGAACTTCAATATTTTATGCTGAAAGCAATCAACAGGCAATGAAAAGAAATTCATTGGGATTCATTACTGAGAAATATTAAAAAGTACATAAAGACAAACATAAGAATAATGTACTTTCTCGCCTTTTGTGTTCGCTGAATTTCTTACGAAATCTTTTTTTATATTTTCAAACTTTAATGGAACTGCACGTAGAAACAATCAATTTAATATTAAGACGTTGCTTTCAATCTCTACTTTTTAACGACTTACTGCTGTCAGAAGGTGGTGTGAATTCTACAGTCTAATTTTAGACTGTAAAGACGCGTTCTTAGGTGCTTGGCAACGAGGGAATCTACAAATGCGAAGCAAATTTGCCGAAGGATAGTTTTTGGTGTTTTTCAATCCATAAAAAAAAAAATTTCCGTTGCTTTTGAATTTGTACTTGGAAATAAAATCTTGATAAAACTTTGCTTGCTGTAAAACGTTATTCGATTATGTAGTACTTTCTAACTTTTGAAAGAGAGTCAGCCTGGTACACACCAGAAATTATCTTGTACGTCATCAAGGTGTCAATATTCTGATAGTAAAATTATCTCCAACCAAGATTGCTCAAAGCATATTTCTCTTTGCGTAAGTAATATTTATTTGACACAAATAAGCACAGCAATATTGCGAAAATTTATCAGCTGTCAATCGTAAATCGTTTATAATTCAAAAGACAAACAACGGAAATAAAATTACAGAACAGCCTTACAGCTTGGGTTTTGTGATACTGAGTTTGGCAAGATTTAACTTCTTTTCTAATAAAACTTTGCGTGGGCACGACAGTGCTTCCCTATCGAAATTTTTCCCCCAAAAATATTTAGATACTGAGAAAAAAATGAGTTTTATGTTGTATCATGATGTTTGCATTGACATTCCACGATACGTTTTTTATTGTAAAGACAAATGTGGTAGAATAAATTTCACGTGCACAACTGCGAGGCGAGGAGGAAACTATCGATCGAAAGTCTAAAAGTTTTTTTTTCTAATAGAAATAGACAGATTATATCTAGTTCCAATGTTTGTTACATTCAATCAGCCGAAATACTTTAATTTTGAGCTTGATAATTGCGAAAATAAAACGGAGTATGACATTTGGCAATACCTTCAGTTTGCGTATCTATTGCAAATACGACCTGCTTTCTGGTCAAGGCAATTTTTAGCGTTTTTGGAAGGGTAAAATAGCCATGTCATTTATTAGAAAACAGCTAGGTTCTATGGTTTTAAAGCCTTATCTCTTATTTCTATTTAATGTTCTGAAAATAGGATTAATTTTGATCGTAAAATGAAAAATTATGCCCTTTTGGCTTATCTGACAGCTCGTGTGCTCCTTGTGAAATATTTTGCGATATTTACTTTTGACTGTTGGAAAGACTTTATTCTGACTTACCTCTATCCTCGCTTGGGAATGAACCTATGAAATAAATCAAAGAGAAATTTAGCGATTTAATGATGGTAGAATTTTCAAAACGTTTCACAATTTCTAGAAAATAATATCATGGACTCGTTAAAGTCCTTGTGTACTATAAAAACGGTGTTTTTGACATGTTTAGAACTGTTCTCGGATCAAATTCTAGTTTTCAAACAGCAAAAAATTGGGTGAAGGATTGCAATCAGTTATTATAAATTATACTTTCAGAAATTTGCAATAAGTGCTAAGCTCAGAACTGATGTGGAAGACGATAAAATGATTTTTACTCATATAATCGTTTTGTCCTTTGGTTATCGTATGCTAAATCAAGGACATTTTTCACTTTCACATTTTGGCAGTAGTAATAAACTAGAAATTATTTAATCTTCATCAAGCCAAAAACGACGTATATGTCGTCTCTGAGGAACCACTGACCTCGCTAACAGATGTGTTTAAAAACGTTAGTGCTGCTTGTAGTAATTTCTCTTTATTTTACTACTTTATCCAGCATAAAAATACAGACAAACGTTTCTAATCCGTTAAGAAACAAAAAAATTAAGTCTTCCTTTACAAAATCATTTCATAAAATGGAAACGAAAATGCCATAAAAACAAGTTTGAAAACACGAAAAGAAGGTAGTATAAAAAGATAGATATAAATATATATCGAAGACTTACATGTTAGAGCAAAGAAGGCAGCAAAAACCACTAGGGATGCAATTTTTTCCATGATGAACGCGCTCAGAGTTTTTAGGTGCTCTCCTCGTTGCGTTCCTTTGGCTTTTGTGGTGCGGTGATATGCCACTCAGGTTTTATATTCGTCTGTCAGAACTATGATAGCAAACAAATATATGATCTATGAATGGAGGGTATTTTTCTATTAGTGTGGTCAAGGAAATTAGTGACAAAGTAACCCTAGGTTTCAAAATGGTATTAATTTTGCTTTTTCTCATCTCCGATTTCTTTTGACGGACAACCGCTGGGGCATTTGGAAGTCTTCTCACGCCACTCGGGGGGTCTTTTGTGTGACCTTAAAAGCCCAAAGGAAGTGATTTTTATTCCGCTTAATTTCAAATCCATTCATAGAGGTATTTTTCCATTAGATAGAATCGTGAGTGTTCTGAAAAATTGATGATTTTTATTAATGATGAGAACGTGGGCCGAGCGCATTTATTTGGCAGGTTCTGTTAAATGCTGTCAAGATACTTGGTAAGGGAATTCCTTTTATTGGTTCAAGAAATAACGATTGACGATAGACAAGCCAAGATAAGACTTGTCTCGACTGGTTAAGACAATAGCATTATGTAACCTTGGTGGAAGAGTTTCTTAAAAATTGCGGATAAATTTCAGATAAATTTTTGTTTAGTTCTTCTAAAATTATTTATCTGCTATCTAACGCGAACATGACTTTTGCTTAAGTCGTTCTTTATTATGCTCACGCCTAATTCGACCCCAATGCAAGTGAATTTTTTTCTGATTATATTCCGTGCACAATCACCGCCCCACTGGAAACTCATGAAAATTTCACGAAGTTCTTTAGTCAGTCCAAGATTCTATCTTTTGTTCTATTTATTAACTGGTCCACACTCCGCGTAGTCTTAATTAAAAGAAGCAGCGTCGAGGCGCCGGGCGGGTGAACACAAACCAACTTGCTGCCACAATAAGGCAAAACAATCAGATACTGAGAAACGGCAAACCATAACAAAGATCTCGCACAGTCAGACAAGTACATTTGTACACTGCGGCCTTAAGAGTGGAAGGCTCTGAAATATCGAGTTCAGAATCGACTGGGAAAAATCGCGCACATTAAAAATCTCGATGTATCGCGCTTACTTTAAAATTTAGGGACTAATAAGTTTATTTCATTTACACGTGTCGGTAGAACTCAAAGAAAATAAGTGAATGAAAAAATACGGAAGTCTGCCGATGGGTGACTCGCTACAGAGAAAGACATGTATATCACAAGTCACTCTAAACAAACCTAGCGGACACTTCGATTAGAATACTCCCCGCATTGAAGCGAGAAACAACTTTTGTAGTCGTGGAGAGATTTGAATAGAGCCTTGTCATGAAATACTGTTATCAAAAGATAAGGCGCGATCTTAAAGCACCTATCTAATTCATTTCTCTGGGTGTCTGTTGAAAAATAAGAGTCTGTTTTCCTGAATTTATTTCCAGTATAACTGTGTGTTAAGGCCAGGAAGCCAAAACAACTAGATTACGTCAGTAAGTGAGTTTGGTTTTCTAGGCAAAAGGTAGCAAACCTTAGCCTTTGTTACTAGATATAAGAATTTAAAAACCTAAACACTGTACACTAAGAATTAGACATAGTGTAAAAGATATGGCGAACGGTTAAAGATTAAGGAAAGTAATTTTCTATTAGTATAATATTATTAATCAACAGATCAAGGAGAACATACAGGGACTGAGCTGTAAAAAGTCAAGTTCATGACATTTCGTTGCAATTAAGGAAGAAGTTCTCCATCAAGCAAATGAGTTGACGAAATTCACTTGGGTTGCACCAACGCTAAATGATTCAATGTATTGATTAAGTCACTAATTTCTCAAAGCATTGTCAGAATTGAATTTTTGCTGAATAGTGCAGTCAGGGTGATGAATGAGGCGCTCAATCTAAATGAGGAAACGTGAGGTACAAAACATCTACTTTGGGACCAGGTTTTTTCAACAAACAAGAACATTTCCGTAAACAAGGTTGTGTTTGCGATGAAAATAAATCGTTCACAACAAATAGTTCTATTGTTTTGGGCGCAGGTGCACTGATAACGAGCAAGATAGCCTTGTTATAATCTTTTAACAATATGCCTCAAAAGGCAGAAATTTCCGTCTCTGAAGAAAACGTCTTTTATTTATTCTAAATAAATCCAATCTGCCTATGCTACTTTGGAAGACTTTGAGACAAGCGATGTTCTAAATTACAAGAACTGAATATGTTATAACAATTGAATTAGGTGCTCTTGTGTCGACTGACGAAGTTTAGCTAAAAGGCACTAGAGTGGGTTCAAATTAAAACTGTTCTGATCGAAACAAAAACCAACAATTCTTGAGATAACTAATCGGGAAAAAAAATCAGAACTTATCAGGAAAAGTCAAATCACACCAGGTACAAATGTTTCATGTGAGCGAGCTTTCTAAATTCTGGGAACACTTGTAATAAAATATTAACGGGACTATAAAATCGCAACGTTTTTTTTTGGAACTCTAACAACCTGCCTTTTTAAACTGAAGAAAACTAGAGAAGTATAATCATATATGTTTTTGAAAACAGGATAGCCACAACTTGTTAACTTCTAGCACGACATTGCTTTGCTTTTCATTCTCGGTATTGAATAACAACAAAATTTAAATTTTGGTTAAAAGTTTTCACGCCAACGCTACAACTAAATACAGGTACTAAGATTGTGTTTTAACATTGTCTAGACCATTAAGAAATTGCGATGAAACATTTTAAACTAGTTGTGGTTTTCTGCCTAAAGCTACGTTGCCTTAAAATACTGGTTGGTTCAGGACATTTAAGGTTTCATCTACTTTTTGTTCGTCGATTTTATCTCCCTTAGTTCTCGAAGTCATTCAAGCAAGATGATTTTGAATCAGTCATGCAGCTGTTATATAGCGAGAAATACAATATATTGTATTGGAAAACAATTTCCATTTATTTTACCCCTTAATTATGTTAAAAATGGAAGAAAATATTTATCACCGCAAGTGATTTAAAAAAGGCGTGCCCTCTATCTAAAATTTTAACCCAATGCAAGTACGAAGATTTTCCAAAAATGATAAGCTTCAAATTTTTACCATGCTGCAGAATTATGTTCCACATGTGGGATCTTGGAGAATCTTATATTACAGTACTTGTCGTCAATTCATTAAAATCTTTTTCTTTTTTTTGCCACCCACTCAGGAAAGAAAATGCAGCAGTTTCCTGACAAGCGCTATTAACAGTACAGTAATAGAATTACAATTAAGCAAGGCTGATATCACGTAGAAAACGTAACGCGATGTAGATAGACTGAGTCCAAACTGAAAAAGACCTTTCATGAATGATGCTACGTATATCAGCAGTAGTTTCGTTTGCGGTCTCTCCTGGATTCGCATTAAAAGTGAAACCTTTCTAGCCTAAAAAATGACGATGGCTTCAAAAGTCGTCTTTTCTTACCCATTTTTGTTGGAAATATACACATTATGGTACATGATTGCGACAATTCCTAGTTTGTACTTACAAGGTTGTCCCCCAGATCCAATTGCATGCGGAGTTTGTTCGTTCTAGCCTCTAGTCTTCAGACAAAAGGTTTGGGTTGAAAATTTAATGTTGGCTCGTCGACTACAAAAGGAAGTGCCTTTGTGAGTTTTTTTTTAATCGTAATCAGAATTTAAATTACTGCTCCCTTGAAACACTGTTAGGCAAATTACGGACCTCCTACGAGTTCACGCTTTATCTATAATTTCCTTGATAACTGATTCCTTTGAATGTTGATGGTATCACGAAGCTGGCACTGTCAGCTTGTTAAAATTCGCTAGCAGGTAGAACAAGGCATGTAAATGTTGCTGCCTTTTGCAGTCAATTAGGGCTATGCATTCGTTTTTTACACGATTGACCAGGAGCAATCAGGGCGGCGATTTGAAAGTTAAGCCTTGAACGATGATGGGCGGCTAAAAAACTAGACAATTTCTGCACTAATAAAAATGTTATGAATGAAGTAGATATTGAAATCGAGATGTTTATCATTTCATCTTCGCAATAGCTCGTAATTTACACCGCTTTAATTCATTAACTGTGTGTCCTTAAAGGTGTGAGGTTTCACGGTTTACATATGAATAACATTTGTTTACAAAAAGGGAAATTTAACCTGTTCGAGAATATTAACTTTTTTTCCAGAATCAATTTTTTTTTATCATTTATTTAAATTCGTAAAAAATTAATGTACGAGATGCGTACTAATAATTCTTATCACACACTTGAAACTAACAATATTTCGGATTTAACAAATCCGTTGAAAGTGAGATAACGAAGAGAAAAGTGGAATGAATTTGTGCCAAAACTTTTTTAAACTCAGCATCAGTAGCAAAGGTGCGCCCCGTCTGTGGCATTCTAATGAAGCTAACTGCGAAAGAGCGAAAATATTCATTTGTACTTAATTCAAAACATTATTTAGCGGCTGGATAGGATAAATTTGATTATAGTATCGCTCGGCGGTAAAGCGTAAGGAAATTTTAGATCGTTCCAATTCATCTGAGGTTTAATTAAAAGCAATTACCCCTTTGTAGTTTTTAAATTATTTTCTTGGAGCTATAGCGAGGGAGAATGAAAAAAGTATTTTACTCAGATATTTTTACCTTTGAACCTTCGATGATATTAAACCAAGTCTGTGTATATTGGTTGAGATAACAGATATTTTTGTCAAAGAGTTTACTTTTTCATTTGTAGTTGATAAATTATTCAGCTCGGTTGGAGATTAGATTTTTTTAGATAAGCTAGGTTAGCTTTCTTTCAGAGTAGCCTTTTTGCGCTAATCGAAAGTGTTAAGAGACAAGCTGCTCTGGAGACAAATGAAGTATTTTATGCAGTTTCCAATGAAATCAATATTACACTCAGCTAGACAGCTAAACAAACATTTGTAATAATACTCAGGAAAGTAATAAAGAGATAACAAATGAAAACACAACACAACATGTCCACCACACCCTAGTCTGTTTCACAGTGGAATGTTTCTTGCTGTCAGTTTAATTCAATTAAAACTAAACCTTTCAGTTTTACAGCTTTTTACTTTTCCTAAAAGAACTTTCCTGTCAGAGCACCATGGGAAATTCTTTAAATAGCTTGACCGGGAGAGATTGGAATATTTTTAGGCATTGCCTTCACGTATTTACGCCGACTTAGCTCTGAAATGATCAAAAACCTCAAAGGTTATAAAAAAACATGAACAAGAGTGCTATCTTGCACGCCCAGGTTGGGTCTCAAAGGATTCGTTTGGGATATTGGAGATCAAGATGTCATTATACTAACTACTTATTAACCGACAGTGAGGTCTTTACGGGAAAATCTCGGACCGAGACCTTGCCGTATTGACCGAGCGATAGCGAGGTCAATACGGCAAGGCCGAGGTTTGAGATTTTCCCGTAAAGACCGAACGTTCGAGGTTAATAAGTTGTTTATTATATGGCTTTTTGCTTGGCTTTTGCAGGGCCGTAATCGGCCCGTGGGCATTGCGGGAGAATAATGCCCTAGTATTAGCCAATCAGAGCACGCGTTAGATCGGCTACAAACCCAAATCATATAATAAATATATCTTATTAGACGTTTTGGTGTGTAGCATCGCTGCATATTTTTACGAGTTGTGCATGATTTTGACGAGCCCGTAGGGCGAGTCAAAATACAAACAACGAGTAAAAATATACAGTGATACTACACACAAACACGTCTAATAAGAGATTTACTATCCAACGATTTCTTTTCCCAAAATTCTGACAAGGTAATAATAATAAATCATATTTTAAGAGGAGGCCTCCAATCACCCGAAGGTGGTTTTCAGGAGGGTCCTGTTGAAAAAACAAAGGTTAAAATTAAAGCATAAGACTAAGAAATTTCTTTACTAACTAAATTCAATAAAAATTGTTTCAGATTAAATTTAAAAATCGTTTTGGGCATCTGTCTCTTGAGGTCACTCGGCAGTAAGGTCCAATCGTTAATTGCTTTATAGTATGTTTTGTTTCTGCCCCATTCCGTTCTAGGCCTGCTGACTATGGGCATGCGACCATTTCGGGTATTGTAGCCGTGTTGTTGGCTCATTGTAGAACTGAACACATCGAGATGTTCAGGGACCTCACATTTAATCAATGCATCTTGTACAAGAAAACATCGATGACCAATCTCGTTCCCAGAGTCTTCGTTCCCCTTGACCAGCGGTCGGAAAACGAGAGCTCTGGGAGCAACCATTTCAGGCATGCGCCTCGCATGGATGCGCCATAGATGCAGACTGAGCTCTCGTTTCCGACCGCTGGTCAAGGGGAACGAAGACTCTGGGAACGAGATTGATCGATGACCGAAACGCCTCGCGTTCAAGGGGGCCCACCACAACGATGACAGGGTTTCAGCTGACGTCGCGTTTGCCTTTACAGTCTTCTTTGCAAAGCGATTTTGAAAAGATTGCAACTGTTTCACCTGTGTTGTAAGACCTGCCTGGTCTCCCCAGACAATATCTGCATAATCGAGGTCTGGTAGGACAAGTCCATTTAAGTATGCCGAGCAAGGGAACGATTAGCTATACCTCAAGAACTTCGCGCTTGATTTATGTCTTGGGTCATTAGCGCTTTTGCTATCGAGAAACTCGTTCGATATCTCCTTCAATATAAAACCCAGAGAACTACAATTTCACAAATTACTAAGATTTACAAGCCATTGAAATATTTATTCGTATCTCGTATGTGAACTTCTCTATTAAAGTCGTATGCTAGCAATGATAAATGTAAATAATGATTTGCCTACTCTACGGACAGTTTACGAGCCAGGAAAACAGCATTAGTATGATTATTCGATTATGTCCCTTTGGTATCCATTTTAAAGAAGTTCCACTCATGCCTTATTCACTTTTATCATTGTAAACATTTAGTGATTTCTAACATTACTTTTGATTTTTCCACTAGTACAATTAGTTATTTCTATTTGGAGTATATCTACCATCAACGGGCCCTTACTTATTGCAGGTACTCTGGTATCTTGTTCCAGTGGGTTAGTGTCACAGCTGTTTTATTTTATACGTGTCATTTACACGCGCTTCATTTTGACGCGTATTGAACGACAATTAACTCAATTGTTACAGTCACTGTATTTGAGAACGTTTAGTTGATGTGTGTAAGTTATAAAATGAAATAGAGAGATTTTCACTTTTGTCCAAAGCAATTCGTAGTTTGCTGTGGTTTTGCATCTCCAGGATAAGCGATTGTAAAACCGAAACTAATCGTGACTCGCTCGCACAGTCACGTTTTCCCGCGCTTTGCGTTAGCTACATGCGTGACTTGCTCTGACGTTTGATTGGTTCAGTGGATTGTCTGTGTGATTTGTAGTTGGCCAGAGTCATTACTTTGATTTTGGTTTTACAATACTCAGATTAGAGTGTCGTAAACCAAAACCCAATTGCTTACCAATGGACCATTTTAAGGCGGGGGTAAAGGTGAATTGAAGTGAAATTTTGGTAAGTTTAAAGAGAGGTTGAAAGGGAAAAAAAGGGTTATGGAACACCACCAGACAGTTGCCCGACCGCACAATGGCACCCCAGGTTGTTGGGAAACTGTTTGGAGTGTATGTACCATTTTTTAATTTCAAACTCTAATTTTAAAACAACAACAAATCTTCAAAATTTCCTATTTCCATCAATTTTACTAATCCTCCAAATATACCTAAAAATCCCCCAAAAATTTACAAAACAACCCAAAACATAGATATGTGAGATGAGCATAGATATTCTTGATTGCTTGAAACGTAAACGAGATACTTGCATTAAAAACATAATACCCAGCCAAAATACGGCTTTCGGGTTTACCCCCGCCTTAAGTTATTGTCTGCTCAGTGACCTGGGGCCCGTTTCTCGAAGGTCCCGAAAAGGTTTCGCACCCAAAAAGGCAGTAGCAAAATCTCAAACCATATTATTACAGAGCTGTTTTATTCACGTACTCTTAATACAAACAGAGGGTCTCTTCACACAAGAAGTTTCAGGCGTACACACTTCTCCGTTTTGAGATACAGATGAACTAAAAAAATGGCTTTACGGGCCCGAAAAGTTTCCGGGGCTTTCGAAAAACGGGCCCCTGGCCTTTGAATTGTAGCGAGGCTGGAGGTGACCTTGTTTTGATGCAGACCTCAATCAAGTTGTTCTAATGCTTACTAGGTGCATCTACATGACAAATGCAGAGACGTTGGTATCAAAGCAAGGTCACTTCCAGCTTCGCTGTCATTCGAAGGCGAGGTCACTGAGCACGAGACAACTGTAAAATGGTTCATTAGACTTCTCAGCCAATCTCAAACCGTAGTAAAACCAAAACCAACTGTCTAATTACTTGCGACACTCACTTGAAAACCACTCTATTGAAAACTCCATTGAAAAGCGATAGCCACACTAAATATCTCTGCAGTTTGGCTAGAAGCTTAGGCGGTGGGCTATGTTACGCTGTGACTCATTAAAGGTTCTGAATGGGGTTCAAAGCTGAAATAAAAAAATTTGGGATGTTGGTAGAACACTCGAAGAATTCGTAAACCACTCGCCTGCGGCTCGTGATTTACAAATTCTTCTCGTGTTCTACCAAGATCCCGCGTGGTTTATCAGCCTATAACCCATAGAAACTTGTGGTCTATTGCTTAACTAACCGACCCCGGAAGTAAATGCTTCTTGTCTTAACAGTCAAACGCAAAATTCAACGCCTCTTTCCGTATTCGTGGCCTTGAATTGAAAAGAAAATGTGCAAAAGTTTTGTTTGAAAACGTTACAGTAAATAGTAGAGGTAATACAAATTATCAAGTTCCTAAATTCTTTCAGTGTTGCGTTTAAAGCTTGTTAATGTTTTAGTGACCATCTTAAGTTTTGCCTGAAAATGAGGGATTTGGTGAAATTCAGACGTTTGACCGCCGTCTAATACCATTCGGATATCCGAGGAGCGATTAGTTCTCATTAGTAAACGAGGTATTCATATCGCTAGTTCGGTTTAAAGTATTGATGATTTCGTCTTTCATCCTCTGTATATCGACTGTTATCGAAGCTTTCAGTCTCTCCTCCAAATCTGAAACGCACTGTACCATTTGCAACACATTGCTGTTGAGTGGAATTGATGTCACTTCATGAGGCCGAGGATGAGCTGAAATAATGATTAGTAATTAGTAACGTAAACAGACAAACTAGAGGGTTGACAAGTAGTTAAAAGAAAAATTGATAGTCTCGATCAAGATCTGCTGGAATCTACGATAAAACAGGCTGTCAAGGGAGTAGGCGGGGGGCTGGGTATGGTGATAGCGATATCATCCACTAGTGGAAAGAAGTGCCAACAGAACAGGGAAAACGTTTACAGCAGCTGGTTTCATACTCAAGTTACCTTTCTAGTATTATGGGTTACAAATCACTCCTTAATGTAGGCACGAAATTTCAATGTTTATTATATGACTGAGAAAATTACTCTATTGTGATTGGCTGAGAACAGGCCAATTTATCGTTAATTCTTAATTTGCACTGCAAGGCAAATTAACGAGCACGTGTTCGCAATTTTCTCGGTCAAATAACAAATGAACAATCGTATGAAAGCTCGAGCAATACAGGATTTACACTACTCGTGATATTTGGAAATGCTTTCAAATTGCGCTAGCCTGAAGGCTCGTGCAATTTTGAAATCCTTAACTGCACTCATATTCATGCAATTACCTATACTAATTCATAGTTTCGCATGTGAAATTACAAAACTGCCATGCGCGACATGTGACGCAAAATTTCTCTATACAATAAGAAAAATAATAATATACATGAAAAAATGACTCGATCCTGATTGGCTGAGAGCAGTGTAGTTCAAGTAAACACCACTGGAGATAGTGTAATACCAGGGCAAAAAGTGTATAACACCAGTGCAAACTACATATCCAAATTCTGGATATTGATTGGCTGAACGACAATAGAAATGTTTCTAAGCCAATGATATCACGTAAAATGATGACGAAAAGCGTTTTCTCGAGTGAGAGAAAATGGCTTCATTACATGCGGCTCGTGCAATTTCAGCTTTTTGAAAAACTCACAAGTGCAAATTAATTCCAAATTGAACGAGCAAAAACCGTATGATTACTTAGTTATATTTCTACGGAAGGGGCTCAGCAGTTCAGCAGTTTAAGGGGGAGTCACCTTAAATTCCGAAAAATTAAGGTGGCTCTGAACCCCCTTCCGTAGATTTTTTTTTAAACTTTGCAAAACAGCATGATTACCTCTTCTGACATTAAATTTTCTAATTAGTTTTCTCCTAAGAAAACAAGTCAAAAGCCCACAACAGCAGTTTTGCACGATAGCGTCATTTGACTACAACTACCAGGACTCACTTCGTGTTTTTCTTTATTTCTGAAATTTTGAATTCCCAGTGGCATTTAAAAAAGCAATCGTCCTAATTAAGGTATCAGTATACCCCAAAATCGATTATTTTGCTGAATTTTAGTTTTTGGTATTCCCATGTACATCTCTTCGAGTTCTTTTAAATGCAAAAAGCTCCGCGAAAAAAGGTTTCTGCTAGACAAAGTTATAAAGGAAAAACGATTCTATGAATAAATTATCTCTAATTGGAAGCTGTCAACAAGTTGTCATTACCAATTAAAATGCAATTGAGAGTCACTGAACCGCGGCATGATTACTGATTCGTCTGTCACGCCGTAATCGATTTGTTTCTGGTGGAAGATGTCTTCAAAAAAGAAACGCAAGAGATCCTGTCGGTTTTCAAATGCAAAGAAGACACCGAAACGGAAAACCTCGAAAGCATTTAGTAAAGAATGGGCTGAAGCGCTCGCCGCTAGCGATAAAGGATCATACTTTGAGCAAGATAAATTGCTCGAACTGGACGGTCCGGTCAACAACGAAGAAGACGACGCGGTTCCTGTTGTCAGTGCCAGCCGTTTGAAACTTAAAGGAAAGTGTGAAGAGGATCCGCTAGAGACAGAAGCAGAAGAGTCCGAATCGGAAGAGTCAGAAGTTGCACACGCACTTCGCTAAAATTCTGAATAGCCAACTAATAAACACAGTAATACTACTATTGCAACCTGTAAAAGAAGCGTTCTTACCCACATTCTCTCATTTCTGTAAGCATGGTTTCTTTCGCGGATTCACCGTGCGAATTCCCCGCGTTACTTCGATCATAGTTAATGGAGGGGACTGGTTATGAAACCCGGCAAACTTCAAAGGGGCATGTTATTGTTATGGTTTTTGCGTGGTCACGTGCTATTGACCCTGCACAGTCAGTCCCCTCCATTAAGGGCCTGTTTACATGGAGGTGAGGGACCCCAGGTAGGTGAGGTAACCCGCCTAGGTGGGGTAACCCGCCTCTCCATATAATCTCTCATTTTTATTTGATCATGTTTACATGATAGGTGGGGTAACCCGCCTAGGCGGGTTGCCCGGTCTGCCAGGTAGGGTAACCCGCCTAGCCGGGGTCGCATTTTGCCATGTAAACGACTCGAGGTGGGGTAACCCGCCTAGCCGGGGTCGCATTTTGCCATGTAAACGACTCGAGGTGGGGTAACCCGCCGAGCCGGGGTCGAGTTCATGTTACATTGAACCAGAACAATATGGCCGTTAACTGCCTCTGTCGGAGGCTTTGTATCATCAAAAGTGACAGTAAAACGCCACAGCATTGAAATGCTGCAGCGAGAGCAGAAAATAAAGACAAAATAACACTGACCGCCAAAATGCATCGTTCGTCCGCCATTTTCAATGTTTACATGCCTAGCGACCACGCAACAACGTCAAGTAAAGTCAAGTCAAGTAAAGTCAAGTAAAGTCACCCCGGGACCCCGGGACCCCTCACCTACCTGGGGTCCCCCACCTCCATGTAAACAGGCCCTAACTATGCTTCGATTTCCTCCATCGCTTTTTTGGGATCTCTTAGATTTTGCCTTCGGCATCGTAAAGGTATTGCATCCAGTGCTTTCCAAAACTCGATCTGAGTGAGTGAGTGGAGCGGCAGAACAGGGAGTTTTGTTGGTATTTGCTGCCAGTAAATACCATTCGAGACCGCTTTGCGGGCCGCCTTGTAAATGCGAGCCCTATTGTCTATGTAAGAAGAGCCCTCACTTTATTGATCAACAGGTAATTACTTTTCAATCATTTGAGATCTAATCTCCCCACACCGGAAAAACGCCCTAAAATGTATTTTGCGTTATTTCTCAAAACTAAAATCTCATCAAATGAGGCGCACGTTTCCAGTTCGTGTACAGCCAATTTTCATCCATTTTCGCTGAAATTTGGCAAGAATGTTGCCCGATAATGTGGCAAAAAAACCTTGTCGGGGAATTTTAATTTTTTGACTCCTTCGAAAGTAATGAGCATTTAAGCAAAGGCAATGAGTGTTTTTTAAAAACTTAAAGTTTAACAGCGTATAAAAAACAAACCAGACGAGTAATCAAAATTCCCCGACACGGTTTTTTAGATCAAGGTGTTAAGAAAACGTAGCGATGTCCCTCGCTTTCTCCCGTTAAATTCTGACCGGAAACGAACTCAATTTGTGAAACTACATACTTTTGGGAAATGATCACTTTTTTAGGAAAGGGTTTTATTTCTTGAATAAATCAAGTACTTATCGAAATCTGCAATTATTAAGCTTTCAGAAAATATATACTTTATTGAGGGTTTTATGAAACGCGCGACCGTGAAAGAGCGACAAAGCGAGGTTGTCATTTGGGGTATACTGATACCATAACATAGGAAACAGAAATAGTGAAGGATTCTGGTAGTTGTAGTCAAATGACGCCATCGTGCAAATCACCTATTGTAAGCGTAATTTGTCACCATCAATATTAAAAGTTAATCAAATATTAGGAAATAATTTTATTTCCATTTTGCCAAAATTCTTTTAATTTCCCGAACCTTTAGGCGAGGGAAATTATAAGAAATTTGACAAAACTTGAATTACCATTCACTCGCCACCATTTGAGCACTCATACCAATCTATATTTATATTAACATCAGTGACCGAATAAACAATTTTATACCTTTTTGTATTTTAAGAGTTCTGGCGTGGCACCTGGTGTAGACTTCGCATGAAATACCAATAAATATCAGCCCGAAGAATATCCCCACGAGACAGTACAACACAACTGTGGTTAATTCTAAGTCAGTTGAAAACAGTCCTTCCAAGTCTATGGTCTAAAGACAAAAAACAGTGAGAAGGTGAAACTCATCACAGCAAAACCTAATACTTAAATTAAGCCAAGCCTAGAAGCGGAGTCTATATTGTTTGGTCTTCTAAGTTTGAATAATCTCAAACTAATATATAAACACTAGTGAAATACCAGGATTTTTCCTTTTACTAAAAAATCGTATCTTCATCGCGCGCAGTGAAGATACTTTTTATCTTTCACGTGTGACGATAGTGAAAAGATCGCCATTGCCAAGGTTACATAATAACTTATACTGAACTTATGAATAAAGGGGGCAAGTTTCTAAAGAAACTGTGGTGCTGCGTCGGTGGGAGTATTACAAGATAATTTGGTTTTATCAACTGGGTTGATAATTTGAATTCTCCACCGTAAAGAGATTCGGAAGCTGACGTTTCGAGCGTTAGGCCTTCGTCGGAGCGAATCCAGACGAATACTGAACTTAGATGTGTTGCTGTGTGATCCAAACATCATCGGATCTTCCTCGGATATCTCCGGTTGTCTTCGTAAATCTTCGGAAAAATTTCGGAACGTTTGTCTGGCCTCCGGACAACTTTTGGAGAATCTTCGGAAATCTTCGAAAAGTGTTGATAAATCTTCGGAAAATCGTCAGTATTATTTTTATATGATAAAAAGAACATTACATGCCCGCTTGTGGATACGAAGTTTATATTCTCGATATCGAGTTGAACACTCGAGGAGAAAATTCGTGTCCACGAGCGGGCATGTAATATCTTCTATATATACAAGAACAATTTATACTTTGGTTAACTTTTAAAACTGGGTTAGCGTTAAACGACTCATTTTCGAACAACCCGGTTCTGATTACAGAAAGTTAACCTGTTTTGAGCCCGCGATCCATTCGAAAAGCCGGTATTTGGTCAGTGGTTTACTCAAAACCTGAGCCTGCAACATGCTCACGTGATAATGGTCAGCGACACCTCGTTTTGACAGGTATCAATTAAACGTAAAATGGATGTCCAATATCAAAGATGTACGCTGTAAACCAAGGCCGCATGTCCTACTAGCTGGAGTATGGCCGCCATCTCCAGATTTCATACGTTAGGGAACTTGAATTTTCGTTGTTTCCCGGACGGAAGTGCCGCCATATTGATATTCCATATTTTTGCAATGTGTGAAGAAAATAACTTGGTATCTCCACATCACTCTTTGATATCCCATCTGATACTTAAGAGCTCATTTGTGAAACGTCTCTCTTGAGCCAGTCACTTTGGTCTCTGCAAGAATCAATCTTTCCCTGTGAATTTACATTTACATTTATATTTTACATTGATTATTTCACACTATTAAACAACCTTCTTTTTCTGTCTTCTTTATATATTAACCACTTGCCTTGCTGGTCTCGCGTTCCTAAAATATTTTATCCTAATATGACCAGCAGTAGTGATTGTGATATGCTACGGTTTGTTGGTCGGTGCCATTGCTGTAATTTCTGAGTACATGTCAATGACAAAACGGGCTCGTTAAAATGTGTCATATGTTCAAGCTGAGGAAGTATTAAGATGACGTAATAACCAAGACCACACTTTCCTACTGATCACTCGCAAAAACCCTTGAGCGGAACGTTGTCAACGAAAAGGAGAGTAGCTGTCCGTGTTACTTTCGATGAAAAACTTTTAAAAATGGTTGATGATGATATAGTTTGTTGCCATCATTGAAACCTTTATAGTTTTAAAGTTTTAATTTGTCTCGAAGAGAACGTTCTTTGAACTTTGCGAACCTGCCCCATCATTCCTTGTTGTTTGGATGATTGGTATTTTTTTGATGTGTACCTTTTGAACTTTCGGGAAAAGTAAAGTGTCGCACTTTCATCAAGCTGTAGGTGGCGAGGTATCCTCTCATGAAAGAGCTGTTGAAAATTTGTATTCTTTAAAAATGCTGTTTACCCTCCTGTCTTTTGTCTTCGTCTTTTAGTGGAACGAATCGTTATATTGAGTCTTTCTTCATTCCAGATGTTTTAAAGTGCCCATGTCATCAAAAGTTTTATTTTCCCATCTGATTCTATGTTTCATGCAATGAACTTCTGCGAAAAATTTTTTCGATTTGGATAAAAAGCGATCTTTTAATGAAGTTTTAAAAACCTGAAAATCCTATTTTCTTGCGGTCGACCCGAAACGCTGATCACAGCATCGACATGCTCAGAATTGTGACGTAGATTCAGGAACGTG
Organism: Micromussa lordhowensis; assembly: GCA_964020085.1. NCBI lineage: Eukaryota > Metazoa > Cnidaria > Anthozoa > Scleractinia > Lobophylliidae > Micromussa > Micromussa lordhowensis. Next base: position 32,016,778 of record OZ026596.1, on the reverse strand, counting down.
TGAGTTCAGGCTTGACTTATCCCACTTGTTTTACCTCTGTAAATTTAGCTTCGTAGTCCATGCAAAATGCTTCTTTCCAGCATTTTGCATGAGCTACTAACTCTCATTTACAGAGGTAAAACAAGCGAGATGAGTCAAGCCTGAAGTCACGTGTTCCTTAATCTACGTCATCAACTGGTGCGAATGGTGGACCAAAGCCCGCCAAAAAGGGATGTCAAGCTAGAAGAGGAGGTGACGACTGTGGAAGAATCACCGAAACATGAGCTTGGGAATTGACGAGGATTTCTATTCCGGTATTTAGAGGAGACAAGCGGTCGTATGGGAGCTGGAAGGCAGCATTTATCGCTTGTGTTGACAAGGCCCCAGCCACTGCAGACTATAAATTGTTGCAGTTAAAGAAGTATCTATCTGGAGAAGCAATTGACAGCAGTTGAGAGCTTAGGACATTCGGCCGAGGCCTATGAAGCGGCCAAGAGCAGCTTGGAGAGAAAACTCGGTGGTCGACGTCGCCAGATAAATTTACACTAATAGGAATTGGACCAGTTCCGACCAATTCGTCCTTGAAATGCTAAGGATCTAGACAGATTGGCGGACTTACTGGACGTGATCCTTGTCATAAATCTGAAAGAGAGCGGAAGAAAAGGGGAACTTGCAATGGATCCTTGTACATGAAGGTACACAAGAATATGCTTGCTAATTACAACAGATGGGTTTTTGAGCAGAAAAAAGTGGAATGTATTGAGCCGTACACTTTGTGAGTGGATCATACAAGAAGCTGAATTCCAGGCTGTTGCAGCAGAGACGTATGTGTGCTGATAGGAAAACGAAGAGGTAGCTCACACACATTCTTTGGTCGGACAAGCGGTTCAGGAAAGCCTGTTAGCACAAATTGTCCACTTTGTAAGATAGATCATCCAGCGTGGAACTACGAAGAGTTTAGGAAAATGGATGTGCAAAGTCGTTGGCAAAAGGCTAAACAGCTAAGATTGTGTTGGCTCGCGCGTAACTGAGAACAATCATTGACATGTTGATTGGCATAGACTATTCTGAACTGCACCTTTCCATTAGAGATGTCCTTGGCCAACCTGGGGAGCCGGTGGCTCGACTGACACCTTAAGATTGCACGTGTTTTGGTTCACCTAAGCTGAAAGAGGACAGCGTGCAGTGGGCAAATTTAAACATGGCCAACATTTCGTTCACCAGCAGGAGAGGGAATTGAGCTCAGCATTGCAGAAGTTTTGGGAGGTCGAGTCATCTGCGTCAATCCCAAAAAGAGAGCTGTCGAAAACAGAGGACGCGTCAGCGATAAAAGCATTTGAGAGCTCAGTGCAGTTCAAAAGGGGAGAGATATGAAATAGACATGCCGTGGAAACCAAAGGCCCCAGAGTTACCAAACAACTATGAGATGGCAGTAAACCGGTTTATCAGTACTGAAAAGAGACTTCTGAAGGATCCTCAGCTAACTGGGTCGTACTCAGACGTCATCAGGGATATAGTTCATGTACTACTACGTTTTCGACGAATTCCAGTAGCCCTAGTGTGTGACGTTGTAGAGATGTATCTTGATATTGGGATTTTACCATCAAGTAGACCATTCCATCGTTTCTTGTGATCAGACCTCCAGGTGTTTATCAGTTCAATAGCCTTGTCTTTGGAGTTAACTCGTGCCCCTATCAAGTAAAATTTGTTTCTCGGAAGCATGCAAGGGAAAACCAAGAGCACTACCCGAATGCTGTTTGACCCTATGGGATTTCTAGCGCCATACGTGATCCGAGCAAAGATTTTACTCCAAGAGATGTGGACCTCAGGATTAGATTGGGATGACCCACTATACCCGATCGCGAGCCAAGCTAGACAGGCCAAGAAGGGGTTTGAAGAGTTCGCAGAGTTGTCAGACGTGCAAGTCCTTCGTTGCCTGCAGTTGAACTCAGATTTTGAAACAGTTTCCTTGCACACCTTCACAGATGCATCAGGGGATGCGTATGGTGCAGCAACTTAAACTAGCATCTATCAGCCTGGTGGTCTCCAAGACGCGAGTGACACCACTATCAGCTACGAGCATTCCGAGACTCGGGCTTATGGGAGCTGTTTTGGGATTAAGATTGTCCCTGTCGATAGCCAAGGTTCTTAAGATTGACCAGAACATACTCACATACTGGAGTGACAGCATGAACGTGCTAGCCTAAGCGGTCTATCCTGGAAAGGACAAGCACGTGAGAGCTGTCAAAGTCAGACTTGGCTGCAGGGAAGTGATGAGCCGATCATCAGAATCTGTCCATTATAACTCCTTGCAGAAGATGAAGCAGAGGAATAGAACAATAGAGAACTTTACGAGGACTAGAACTAAAGTGAACTTTTAAGCTAAAAACACACGAAACTCCTAAGATAGGCCGATGACCTACTGGCCCATCGAGGAAGGGGAGTATGATGTGAAGGACATTTCGTTTGGGTGTACTTGAAATGCGAATACTTAGGTCATGTGACTTAGTGGATGTTTTTGCGACCACGTGGAGATGTTGTTTACTAGTTCTAGGGTCGTAATTCGTCGTAGAAATTGTTGTTCTTAGACTGAATTTCGAATAAATGGCTTAACTCAGAACCAATTATGATTTACACTCACCTCTTTATCCTCAATATCTTTGCATTTTGTACCATCAACGGCAGTTTGCATGGCATTTATAAACGTGGCAGTGAATAAAGACATCACAACCGCTCCCACAAGGACCCAAATTATACCGAACATGCGCCCGGGAAGTGTCTTTGGGGTAACATCACCGTACCTAATGAGGTCAAAGCGTTGAACATTTTTGAGAAAAATATCAAGCCAGGACGACAACAAAGTTTTGGATCACAACACCAATAAACGGAGAAATCAACTTGAAAGCATAAACATAAATGAGTTTACCCCACTGTTGCGAGTGACAGCACCGCCCACCAATATCCCTCGGGCAAACCGGCAGTAAATGAAGATGAAAACTGGCCTTCTTTAGCTCTGCGCTCCTGCGATTGAAAGTCACATAAACAGTTATCAGCCGAGTTTATGCTTGAGATGGATAATCCATTTGGCGTGAAGGCTTAGCTACAGAACACCGTGCCACTTGAGTTAATTCATTCATGACCATTTCTCGTTCCTGAAAAATATGTGCGAGAACAATGGTGGTAGGCTATTCTACAGTTGCTACCTAACTTGAGGCGGTCGTTTCCGGGAAAGGAAGGGGAGGGGGCGATTCCCATATGAAAAGGTTGGGCATGCTCGTCGGATTAAACTCCTAAAGGAGGCAAATCTGGGCGTGAGATTGGAGCTTAATTTGAACCAAAAACAGATATGTACCACTTAAAACGGAATAGGCTAGATTACCAGCCACTGCCCAGGAAACGAGCCCGCGATAGTAGACGGGACTCGATCGAGCCGAAAAACGGAAGGAACAGCGTTTCTTTTATCGGATTATTCTTGGAATGCACCCTTAAAGATACGGTACGGTACTTCAAACAGAAATTATATCTTCAAATTGTGGTCATCACGCCACATCCAAACAAGCCAACGAAGCGAAAACAGTACAACCAATGACGTCACCTGAGGTCTTTGATATCGCGTTTCATCAAGTCATTAATTCTCAGCAACCGGCGAACAATAAGCCAAGGAACTGAACATTATGAGAGCATTATAAGTGATTCTTCTCGATTTACCTTGTATTATTTAACTTTAGTTTATCTTTTTGTTTTCTCTTTTCCTACGTTCCTATTAATCCCTTATTTAGGATTAATTTGTTTAGTTCCGTTACAGCATTACCTTTTAATATTTTAATATTTTTCATATTGTTTGCTTTGAAAACAGATGTTACTTGTGTTTTCACCATAATCATATATTCGGAGCTTAAACAGTTTTATACTCTTTCACTACTGGAATTCTAGTTTTACGATGCTTTGTCTCACAAGGGGCGTGGAAGAGGGTAATTGGGAATGTTGTGGAGCCAAATATTTAGCAATTAGGTTTTTAAGAAAGCTTAGTTTGGCAAGCAAAGGTTAACTCAATAATGTGGAACACTTAAATATTCTTGTTTTTCGGCCATTTCAACTTAAACAGAAAGAGAAAACAAACAGCGGTTACAAACATAACAGTAAGGTTTTGCATGGTATATTTAACTTGACGTTTCGTATGCTACAACATACATCTTCAGAAGTGACGGTTACAAAATATGACGAGATTTAAAAAGACAAAAACTAAAGCGAGGTATTGGTAACTAGCTAGACAACAATGGAAAAAAGAAACTACATCCGGTGTGAATTAATAAGGAAGGAGATTTTCACTACCGACGTTTTCATTTAGGGCGGGTTTCAAGTCCCGTATTAACAATGTTTCCTTGATTTTACACTGTAAATCACATTGACCACTTGCTAAGATCTCAAAATGGTCCCATTTGATGTTGTGACCAGTGGAAATTGAATGCTCAGCAACAGCGGAGGCGTGACCAATTTGAGTGAGAGAGAGTGGAACACTTAATTCTTGTGTTCGGACGGTCACCTGTGTAAATGTTTCTGTCGTTCCTGTGTTCACCTGGGTACATGTTCGTGTCCTTCTTGGCCTCTACCTCCCCTAGATAGATCCAAGGTTACCTGTTGCTAAAGATTATTCTTCTAGTTTTCAATTGGCTAATCTCTGCTTGCCGTATCAAGTCAGCTGCGTTCATTTAGGGTTTACACCCCAGCAATTTTGTTTTATACCACCTGCTTTACCCTTGGCTTGCGTTCCGGGCGTAGCTAGAGTTACCATGAAAGTGAGTGTATTGTAAAATTGCATCTAAGAGTAGAATAAAAGTAGAAGGAGAAGTAACCTGGAAAGGAATGAGTAGAAGTGGAAAATGTAGCAGACTAAAGGTTATACCCAGTTCAAGTCTCAGAGTTCCGATACCTCTTGTTGAATTCAAGCGAGAATGAAGCGAGAAGCTAAAAATGGTGATCTTTCGTCATGAACACCCGAAGTGAGACCAGAATCAGTGATTTTCACGCTTGAGCGCGACGAAGAGCATCCGTCCGACCTTTTCATTTGGGAGTCCCCCCTCCCCCGGGATTGAGGTTTATTGATATTCTTACCAGTAGCCAAATTATTACTCCAGAAATCCCCGACAGTAGTATCATGGAAGCCAAGATCGGCCACTGTGACGCAATAGAAATGATTAACTGTTCCCGGGACTCATCCTGACATTGCTTCATGTTCACAATCAGCGAACACCCGGAGGAAGTGAATGCCCGGATAAGCGTCACATCGGGTTCATCCTTTAGGGCCACCTCGGCGTCGTCTGATTGAATGGGAAAAGCGAAATCCACTCTCTTCTCTCTGATCAACTCGACGATCTCCTCCCGACTACTGGCGTATATGGGCTCCATGATACATGCTTGTGGATCAATTTGTTCTCTACTGAAGCACGTTAAGTCTACATACCACTTTATTATGTCATACATAAAGCCGTTTTCAACAGTTGAGTTCATAATGTAAGGTGGAAAGTCCAGCAGAGCGATGCTGTACCTACATTTCCTTTCGTATGGACCTGACTGACGATTTTGACGGGCTTGGCGAGTTTCTCGAGTTGCCCTGATTTCCCGGACTTGGCGAGCAAATCTGGAATGATGGCTTGAACCGATCTGACGGGTTTTGCTATTAACGAGCCAAAAATAAAAGCAAACCAGAAGGCAGAAGACAAGCCCTTTAGGAACACCATGCATTGCAGATCCCACTGAAGCTAGAAGATGACTTCTTCAGAAGCTAGAAACCCTCTTGGCCACCTGTGGATATGTAAACTCGAAACTAAAATTAAGTCATTAATTTCCTGATGCGATTTAACATGTGTAGAGGAATTTCTATACCAACGCTGCTACAAGAATCCATGCAGCTTGGAAAACACTTATAGGATACTTCGATCAACGTTTCTCTAATCCCATACCTAATGAATTCAAACAATCCTTGAATTTGAATTTTTGGATCACTTATAAAGTTTACTGCAACTTGGAGTAAGCCTTAATCAAAGAAGCCACATAAACAGGCCCTTGAGAAGCCTAGTTCAGTGCTAGATGTTTTCTCTTGCGTTAGTGGCTGAGCGAAGTCTGGGAAGGAGTGGGCGAGTGTTCTTCGATGACTCACCGCTTACGCTGGAATACAGACTGCCATGAGCCGAGAACGCTTAGGGACCAGGCTGGCCTTGGCATGTACTTGTTCTTTACAAGTACACAAGACTATCTAATGATGCGCAATTGTAAATAATGGTAATAGGACTGAGTGGAGTCCAATTCAGTCTGTAATTACATGAGTGATAAACAAACTCGGATGACCGCTAAGCGGGAGTACGATTGTAAAAGATACATAAAGGAAACGTCAGAGGTTTCATCCGAGTGTCAATCACGAGTATGATTACAGACAGAATTGGACGACACGATGCGCTGTTACCAGTTAATCATTAATATTATGATTTTCCAGACAAAGAAAGGTTTCATTTGAAGTTAGCTCGTAATAATATTTTTAACCCTTTGACTGCCAAGACTCACTTATAGATTTTACTCTGTCTAACGCCAGACGATTTTACTCGTCAAAGGGAGACCCCTTGGCAGTCAAGGGGTTAAATATGATAACTACAAATATGGAGAATAGCTTGAAAACATTCACCGGAGATAAACCTCTACAATTTTAAAACGTCACACATTTGAATTGGTCACTATAGTGATTGCAATCAATGTTGTGGTTGGTTGATTTAGTTGAGAGGACTTAAAATGATTGACTCATGTAACTGTCTGATTTCAGTTGTCCGAGTACAGACCTAGTCTCCTCACGTACGCGAAAAACCCGGGAAAGCATTTCGTTGATAATGAAGACAGTCAAGTCTTGATATGTGTTATCTGCACTGTAATGAACAATTTTGTTTAGTCTTGGAGAAATTTTATACTCTATTTCAGTGGAAATGAAATTTTCTGTTTTCCATTGCATTTTACTTGCCTGCGTACATAACACCAACACATTTTTCCGAAAGAATTTCATCTACAAAGCGGGAAGTAAATACCGTTTGAACTCACCCTAACATACAAACGATCAACATCGTTCAAGATAAAAAGCGGAAGAAATATCTGTTTTGTTCGTCCGCTATGAACACGTCAAACCTGTTCATCTCAAGAATATAACACAAACAGCAGTAATAAGCATTGTATTTCATTGTATTGCATTTTTTTTTGCATAACTTTACGGTAGGTAACAATTAATGATATAAAATGTCGGAGAAAAAATGGCCGGGAAAAATATCCGCTAATTTAATCGTGCCTTTTCTTGAAAAGAAAGAAGCCCGGAGATGGAAAACATCCGATTGTTTTTCAGGCGAATTAATCGGGTATCAAACGTAATAATGTGCGTATGCGTTTATAGAACAGTCTTCATCGCTTGTCAGAAATGGGAAAACCAACAGAAATAAGCGGGACAAGATTACACGTGCGTGTAGGCACGATCCCTTGTCACTGTCCGCCAAAGTTTCCCTCTTGCTTGCCTAAAAAAAATTCGGTCCTAGCTTCAATATTGTTTTCGCTGTGCAAGGATCTTTATCTTCATTATTAGCACGTTGCGTCACAACAATAAGGATAATAGATGGGATGGAAGAGCGAATTGATTTGAGAACCGAAATATATCGTGTGGTACATGTTCGAGTAATAAGAGCTCTAGGATGACGCCGCTTCGCCCAAAAATTCCACCTACTATAATGACACCTGACTGTTATATTAACTTTTATATAAAAAAACTAAATAACTCGCTCGCGTTTTAAGGTTTTAGTTTCATTTTTTGGAAAATGTTGGATTTCATAGCAACATCTTTGTACATTTAAAAAGAAAAAAATTGACAAATAGTAGCTCTCTCAAGGTACATAGTGCGTAACTTTAAAACGAGAAAAACTACACTTACCTCAAAGACAAAGGCGAAGTAAAAGCGCTAGTCGGCAACGGCAATTTGCTTTTAAAAATATGAAAAAATTATGCAAAACATCTTGATGATGTGTTTACCAACGAGTTCTTATTTAAAACAGGTGTACAGGGGGCTCGATTGCATAAAAAGTCAAGATGTTTGCAAGATGTCTTTCTTTTCTCTAATTAATGTTTTCTTAATTTTTTAACCATTATATGTGTTACGTGAACAATTTAAACCTTAATAGATAGCCAAAATGAACGAGCGAGTGCATCAGCCTTCACAAAAAGTGTCATTCGGCCAAAAATAGATAGGCTTAACTACAGAATACAGGGCCACTTATTTACATCTCATTTAATCACAAAGGTGCCTATTGTGTTATGCTTCGTACTTCAAAAGATTTTGACACATGTAAAACAGGTGGTCCGAAGTGGCCCTGCATTCTGGTAGTTGCTCCGATATGAGAAATGTAAAATAATTTAGACTGCTGTGCGCAAAAACAAACAGCAAAGGAACTTATGCAGTCATGTCAAACAATTTTGCTATAGACAAAGGCTGGTTTTCACTAGCGCATAAGCATAAGCATAAGCCGAAATACGCAGGCGTAGTGAGATGTTGATAATTAGTGCTTTTTTAAAGAAAATTTCCAACTAAAGGCGCTAGTTATCAACATGTGCCTGCGTATGTCAGCTTATGCTTATGCTTATGCTTATGCTTATGCTTATGCTTATGCTTATGCTTATGCTTATGCTTATGCTTATGCTTATGCTTATGCTTATGCTTATGCTTATGCTTATGCTTATGCTTATGCTTATGCTTATGCGCTGGGGTTGTTTTGAAAAGCTGGTTTCATTTTTAGCTCCTTCACTGGGTGTAATATTGAAGGAGATATTGGCCTTCATAAATTGCAAATTTTGGAGGTTGTGAACACCCGTAGGCTTTTTTAAGCTCTTAGACCCGTCACATAAAAGGTATTTAATACATCGTGACCAAATGTCTTGGAACATTCAAACGTGCTATGCATTAATGTACGGAGCTCGGCGAGGACCTGGCACGAGGAGCAGAGGTGGCTCTGGAGAGACATGATTTGATTTGCTAGGGATCTTCAGACTAAGGCCCGGTTCAGACGCCGATCTTTTCATGAGCCGAACTCAATTCAAATTTGGACCGACCCAAATAGCGAAGCGCGCGAGGGTTAAAAATAGAATGCAAATGATTATATCTCCCACGAGGCTCATACAAAATCAGCGTGTTCTGAGAGAACTAGAGGAAATCTAGGCGAAGTTTTCGTTTCAAAAATGTGTTTTTGGAACACCGATTGTTTTAGGAAGTGTTTTAGCAAAATCGTCTGCAATTCCGGTTTGTTTGTCTGAGTCTTGTCTGAGTCATGACGTCACTCGCGCGCTTTGCTATTAACAAAAGTACGCCTGTTGATTCAGACGTCGAACTTAATTCGCCGAACTTAATTCAGTTTGAACCAAAACTGCTTGTAAAAAAAACGAGAACCTAAACTGCTTGCAAAATACGTTATAATAATTTATGCATTAGAATCGGCTCATGAAAAGTTCGGCGCCTGAATCAAAGTAGTTCCAAAGGCGTTCCAAAGGCGAAATTCCCGGCCAAGCCA
>OZ026596.1:31974021-32007021 GCA_964020085.1 Micromussa lordhowensis | reverse complement strand
GGCGAAAAGAACGGCTGAGCCGTTCCAAATTGAAATAGTCGTTCTTAATCCATTCAGACGCCGAACTTTTCATGTATTTACTGTAACTCAATCAATTAGGTTCGGCTCATGAAAAGATCGGCGTCTGAACCGGGCCTAAGATTTTCTCTAATTTAAAACTAAGATGCTGCTTTCCCTTTCTTAAAATATTGGTGGTTGAATTCCAACTAGACCGTTTCGATCACAGCACCTACAAGCCATTCAGGAAGTTTAAAACTGGTTAATTTGGGGCGGTTAATTTAGGAGAATTTTTTATGAAGTCCACTTAAACAAAACATATGATGCCAATTCCGACAAGAATTTCGCTTCGGTTTTATATCTCCCCCCACCCCCCCTTCCAAATCGTTTAAGGTCTGTAGGCGCTGTAATCGAACGGTCCGCTAGTACCTTTTCTTCGTGCCAAGGCCCCGCTGACTACTCTAAGAACAAGAATACCTGGGGACCAGCTTTATCTTTTCAAAATGACTTTAGGCTGTTCTGGAATGGTGGCTTACTGCCTTTTTACGTTACGTAATTAAACTAGCCGAAGTAACTATAAACAGCAATAACATAGTGGTTGTTTGAGATCAGTTTGCTGATTTAGTAACACGAGCTGAGCTTATTATTAAGTATAATTTGTTAGAAATAATGCAGGGTTCCTTGGCGTAAGCAAAGGTCACTTTCAGATTTACTCGACTTCAGAAAATATTGATTGTCTTTGTTAGTCTTCTATATCAGACAACTTACTGGGAGCCAAACGAAGGAGATCGTTATTCTAGGAGTGACAGAATTTCCGAAGACCTGAAGAATTTGCTGTTAGTATGGAGGTTTTGGGACACCAATAGGGAGCTTAAGCAAAGGCGTTTTTGAGCGACGTACGGCAACCGGAAGTGGACGTTTCTCATTTTTGGAGAGTGGATGTGCTCTAATTTTCAAGTAAATCGATCTCTATAAGAGTAAAGACACTTAGTATTACAAATGTGGTAACGCCAAGGCGAGTAAAAAGAGAAAACGTCTCATTTCCGGTTGCCGTACGTCGCTCAAAAACGCCTTTGCTTAAGCTCCCTAATAATAAGGCTAGCGTGACGTCAACCAAACCACCTTCGATTGCATGATCATAGCCTGATCAACATGAACAGCTATTATGGTAAGGCTGCGTTCACATTTGTTGCCCGAGCACTGGTGCCTGAGAACCGGTACAAAATAGTGTTGCGTTCAACACTGGTGCTCCAAAGACCCAAGTACCATCGAGTACAAGGTCGAAACCTTGTACCCGGCACAGGAACTGTGCCTGAATTGTCGTATATGAGTACTTGGAAAAAAGGTGAGTTCACATTAGCGCACAGCGAGAATCGTGCTTAGGCACCAAGTGTAAACAAAGCCTAAGAACGTCAATGCTACCACAAATGTTTAGAGGGAGGTGCATCCTTGAACTGAAAGATTTTGAGATTTTTTTGAGATTTTTTGAGATTTTTAATTTCTAACAAGTTTTAGTTCAAAATCAGCGACCACTTTCTTCAGCTAAAAGTATCTGGCAACACTGAACACTCTACTCTCTAACCTCGTTGCCGATTCTTATCGTCTGCCACCAGCTGCAGGGACACAGGAGCAAGAGAACAAACTGAAACTGAGAAGTTGATTGAAGATGTCAACATTCCGCGAGGCGGCACCCGAGGAAAACATTTAGCAGTTATTGCGCGAGTCCAAAATGTCTTATTGGAAATAAACACATAATTTGTAGGATGTAAGTTTGCCAAGAGAAGAGACCCGCCATTTTAAGTTATAGCGATGGTCTGCTTGCGTTGGGAAATTTCATGCTCACCTCAGCATGCGCGCGCGAAAGCAATCAATAATGCCCCTTTTTAAATGGCGACGAAAGAATTAGCGTACACAAATTGAGTTTTTAATATTTAATCATCGTATGGAGATTTAATTTTCCATATTTCATGAGTTATTTCATTCCAACCAATCCCTGTCCTTGGCTCGCTTTCCCAGGTGCAGGCTTGATAACCTTGTGGACCATGTCGCTTTGCGAGCGCGTGCGACGCAGGTTTTCCCTCCACTCTCGCCTCTCTTCGCTTTCGTCCAAACAAAATTCCATTTCCCAAAGCACCTCACATTTACGTTCTATAGCAGCTTTCTGCTCTTTTAGCTCTTTGACTCGCAGCTTAACCTCACTGTGAACAGAAAACAATCATATTATGGCGATACATCTTAAAATGTTATTAGAACCCAAGGTCACGTGTTTTGTTTGTGTTTAACTGTAAAAACTATACTGCGCATGTCCAAGCTTGAGCAGAAAGTACTTTTATCGCTTTTCGCGAACCAAATGTAATCCCCAATCACAGACAACATTAAAGTAAGCGCCCCAAATGACTGATTAGCAGATTTGATAGAGGGGCGGATTTACACAGAAAATGTCGAATCAATTTTCCCTTGATCGAATTTAGCATTGAACATCGAATCTATTATTAGAGCCGAAGATGCTATTCTGGAAACACAGGAAAATTTTCAAACGAAAATTTCCAACAGAAGTCATCGGCTCGCTTTTGATTATTTCCATGCGCAGAGCAGTGTAATCATCCCTTTAATTTTCTCTGTTTGGTTTGGTCGCATGACATGTCTATGCCTCGTTGTCAAGGAAACTATGGAAAACTTTTAGCAATTCAAGTCTGGGGAGAGAATTTACTTATTTCGTTTTGTGCACGTGCAATTTTTTTAAAGCGGCCAAAGTGTCAGATCATTTGCAGGTGAAAAAGGTGCATATTTTGTCTTACTAGCATATGCTACTCACATTTTTTCTAGTAAGGTATTTTTCTTCTTTTTAAGGGCTTTTTTAAGTTCATGCTCAATCCGTTGGACTTCCTCCATCAGCAACTGACGATCCCTTGAAACCTTCTCGTAGCGTTCTTTGGCAGCTATCAATGATTGTGTCTGTCTTTCGCGTCTAGAGCTTAAACTATCCAAAGTATTCCTTACATAACAAAAAAATATCATTGAACAACTAAGTTCTTAACAAATTCAAGAACACAAGCCTTGTTCTAATTTACCGCGCCTTTCAATTACATGCGGACTCTATAATTCGGAGCTACAAATGCGTTTTTCGCTACTGTCAATCAAATGTTCGGCAGCTGGGAGGAGCCGCCGAACATTTGATTGACGGTAGCGAAAAACGCATTTGTCGGTTGAGTTTGAATTTAGAGTCCACATGTTATTGAAAGACGCAGTAATGCTATCAAATGCGCAAACATTTATCAAGCCAGAAAGTTTATATTTTCTCACCATCGTTCGAGTATTTCTTCCTCAAGCTGGTTGATAGTTTTAATTCTCCTACAAAGCTCTTGTTCTAAATCTCTTCTGCGAAGGCAAATACCATGTTGGTTTTAACGTATCATTAAGTCTTGACATAATGTCATGTAGTATGAGTGTAAATAACTTAAAAACCAAATTTAATACCTCTTCCTTATTTTCTTCTCTACTTTGCCCATTGACACGCAACTTGTTAACCGACGCCAGTTCATAGCTGACAAACCACGTGACGAAACAAATGACAATGTCATTATTACGAAAGGTTCGCGCAGGACTTCGCGCAGAATAATGATGAACGAGCACGCACAGAAGTCAATTCACTAACCAATGTTTGGTGATGAACAATTTGAATTCATTTAATGAACAGTCTCTCATTTCAGTTGTCAGTATTGTGCTTAGAAAAGTGTTGGAACTGATAAACGGACAAATCATACAACTGCGCGTACCTTTTTGCACAAACAAGACCTAAGACTTGATCGGATCGATTCTCAAGGACAAAGTGCTACGATAATCGATACACGAGCTCGCTGATTGATTCGTTGGGAGTCGAAACTAGCAGCACAAAGCCCAAGTAATATTCCCTTGTGCCTCTGATTGAAAACGAGTCTAAGTGCGAACCATTCAAATGAAAATGAGTTTGATTTACATGAAAATGAACATGTAGGCGGAACTTATTTTCATATGAATGGTTTCGCACTTAGACTCGTTTTAACACGGAGTCAAAACGGAACTCCGAAATGGCCTATTACGTCGACTGGCTTGCGAATTAAATTTTTATAAGGCAAAAAAAAAAGGGAGTTCTGTTCTACGTTTTCGCATGCCTGAGATTAAGCAGGTACGATTTTAGTGCTCTTATGCCTTAATGTACACCTTCACAAGTCGTTGGAAAATAATTTGACTTTTTTAAACAGACCGCGAAAACTCAGTTGCTTGCATCGTAAACGCGAAAGTTTCTAACTGGCAATTCTGATCAACCTGCTTAACACCTAAATCTGAGCGTGGCTACTTTTATTTCCTAAGCCGCCACTTTTATACCAGGAAATCAAAACAATAAACATAAGCCACCCGGCTTAAAGCTTTTTCAAGCCTCCTGTCTCTTGTAAATAATCTTCCTCTGTACCGGGCCCCCTCAGCCAAAATACGTGAAGATGTTGTTATAGAGATGGACACTACCTGAGAGCAAGGGGAAAGTAAGGGGTCAATGGAGAGCGTGAGAGGAGGAGCTGGTAGCACGTAAAGCTTTGGGTGAGGGGGTGGTGGTGGGGAGCGCAGGTTGAGAGTAGCAGCGGGATACGAAAAGGCTCTCTTTGTAATGTTTTTATAAGGAAATAGGCTTGTTTTTTTTTCTAGGAAATAGCTCCAGTATTTTTCGAATGTGTTTCTCTTTTTAGATGAATTCTCTTATCTTATGTCATTATTTACAGAAATCAGAATGAAAACAAAACGTTTTCATAGCAAGCACCAGATTAGTGATGCTATTGCAAAAGACTGTTTGTTGACCATGCGAACTTCAGAGCTTTGGGAACTCCCTTATAGCTTTTTGTGACTCCCTTGTCGACGTCGCGCCTTAATCAGAGCATTAACGTCCGATTTTAAACCGTGTGTCTAGCTTCTTTTACAAAATAACTGAGCCACTACGCGAGCTCTCATTGGTCGATAGGTGTGTTTAGATGAGAGTATTATGTAAACATGTGTGACATATGTGACGTTTTAGATTCGCGCGTATTTTTTGAGAATTCGCTCGTATATTATAAAAGCAATTGAACACTTTTTCCGTGTTCACATAGCCTCATCTTAACACTCGGAGGGTTGGGAGAATTCTCGAAAGTTATGCAAACCCTCGACTACGTCTCGGATTTGCATAGATGCACAACTCATTCCCAGGTTCCAGGTGTAGCTAGTCACATGATCACGTATGACAAAAGTCTTCCTATGCGTGTAGGGTCAACTAATAAATTGTTGGCAATATTGGCAATAATTCCCATATAAAAAGGATGGGGGCAGAAATTTTTGAAAAGAACCCCTAAGAGGTACCAAGAATCTGTTTTGTGTGCGTGCTCCCCCCACCACCCCCTCCCCCGATTACACTTTTCATGAAATTAATTTATTCGAGATGCTACACGTGACAGCCATGGCCTGTTGACAACCTTTCCTTCGTCAAACCACGTTTCGCTGCAGAAATCGAAATGGGAAAGCGTTTTTTGCTTCATACACACAGAGTCGGAAAGTTCCAACGACTTAAAGTGATTCGCAGTTTGTCGCTGCAGCAAGCAAATGGCTTTCTTCGCGAGTATGCAGGAAACAAATTCGTAAATGGTTCCCGTTGAGGTAAACGAGACTTGAAAAATTAAATCTTAAACCGTATTAGTACTATATATGCCTTGTATAAGGATCTTTGCGAAACTAACAACTTTGTTGCATTTTTAATAACATTAGAGCGGTAAATTTCGATCGAATTAGGTTTGATATTAATTAATTAAGCTAGGGTGGAATAAGTGGGGGTGGGGTGGATTATGCTGGCCATCCCCCTTTTGGAGAAGCAAAACATAAAAAAAAATGAAAAAGGATGTGAATATTGTGGCAGAACAAAGGCAGTTTCTCTGGTCAGGTACCTCCTTGTAAGACTAGAGAAACGGTTTTCAAATAGATTCCAATTTTCTGGGGACAATAGGCCTTTTGCAACAAACGATCACATGGTACAAAATCCGCCATACTGGAGGGCAAGCTCATTATTATTCCCGCACTGGGACATTAAACAAAGGCCAGTCAAGCTTGACTGGTTGAGGTCTCTTTGTTTTAACGTCCCAGTGCGGGAATAACAATGAGCTTGCCCTCCAGTATGGCAGATTTTGTACCATGTGATCGTTTGTTGCAAAAGGCCTATTGCCCTATTGATTCTGCAACCCCAAGGTACTCAGCCACCCACCCCTTGAAAAATCCTTGATTTGCCCCAGAATATCCAGTGAAGATATACAATGTATGCTTAGTCAAATGAAAATATGCTAAGTCATAAAAAAGAGCACATACTGATACAGTAAACTAAATCATATAAAATGTTAGGACTACGTTTATCTAATGCACCTATCAGTGTCAAGCCCGAGGGGGGGGGGGGTCGGGCAACCCACGGGAATTTGACTGTGGCGTATATCCCCGGGGTGGGGATTTTAATCAGACATCATGCATTTGATCTTTCAATTTTATGTAGTAGAAGAGAAGTAAACCATTTGTTTCTGCTAATTTTGACAATTCTTTTTTGCCCGGGGGTGGGGATTTTGATAATTTTTTTTAGAAAATGTCAAAATCCACACCCTTTGCCCGACCCCCCCCCCTTGGGCTTGACACTGATAGGTGCATAAGAATTAGAAGGATTCGAGGAGTCAAACAGACTGCTGTTTTGCCTAGTGTCCATTAGCCTGTTTGTTTACTGATTGACTTTGTTCTCTTTTGACAGGTGTGCACTGAGATGACTGAAACACTCCAGAGCAAAGATAGGAAAAGAGCTCCGGGGTGTAATAGTAATAGGTGAGGATCGACATGCATTTTTATCTCTTTTATGAATGTTGTTTTTTTATCTAAACTCAGTTGATAGTGGAGGAATCCTTGTAAAAATAATAACCCTGACGAGCCACTTAATTTATTAGACAATTCGAAATGTCAACATCCCTCCTGGACAATACCCAGACATCAGGCATTTTTTTTTAATTTTCCCATCTTCCTGGCCAAAAATGAACAAACAAAGGGTAGTCAGAATCTACAAATTGTAATTTTGTAACTATAAAAGTGACTTATTTTCAGAGGTGAGACTTTATATTATGTACTTTCAAACACTGTCCAAACCTTTTGAAGGCATCGGTTTTGACCCACGATGTATACAAAGAACTCTGTTGAACTTGTCGCTGGATGTCTTTTACTAACAATGCTTCACCATGATCTTGAGGCAACTTCTTCAAATTCCTCTTACATTCCCCCATATACAACATACATTGTGTAGGTGCCCACTTCCCACCCCAATATCAATCGCTGATGTTTAATTTCCTACCCCCAGCCCAGATGCACCATTAGTCCAACTCCTAGGGTTAATGCCTAGGGGTGGAGGTTGTTTAAAGATGATTTCCAGTTTGTACTGCGCAGATTTGAGAGTTTGTTTGTGTTTTTTTTTTTGTTTCATGTAAGACATCACAAAATGTAAACATTTCGAAGCTACTAATATGAAGTAAATCCAAAGTTTCAAAACGGCCGCCATTATGGATTAAAAGCAGTAGAAGCTTTATGCTTCTCTTATCACTTGATAAATCAACTTCACAGCTCTAAAATTCAATGAAACTGTTGGAAAAAAGAAAAAGAAAGGCCTCAAGGATAAGGTACCAGTATGTGGTTCGTAACTAATAACATCAATTTGCATTCCATCAAGTAGGAACTTATAATGTTTATAAACATTAGACTGCACAGTACGGACTGCAAATCATCTTTAATGTCTCTACAGTATTTGATTGATATGTAATTTAGAAAGACATGTCTAAATGAGACAGCTGGTTGCTTTGTTGTTGTTTTTTCACTGAATTATTATTAATGCATACAGTGTAAGCACCAGCACTCATAGTGACAAGTCTGTCTCTTGTCTAGAGTGGCTCTTAATGTTATTTTTAGCCATTATGCTGGTCAGCATCATGTTAGGGGTGGTGGGGGGGGGGGGAGGCAGTGCTTTGTGGAGTCTCGTACAGGGTTTTGCAGGGTTTATAGCTGTGCAAGAACCTTCAGTTTGCCTTGAGTGCCTGATTTACCTCACTTTTGAGCTTGTTAATTCCCACCCGGCTCCACTCGCCCTGATTTCTCTTTCCCACCCTCATTGGTAATGATATTAACAGACGAGTGTAAATTTATGTAATGATAATGTTCTCTTCCAACAGGTTCTTTGTTGATCTGACTGACCAATCAAGCCACAAAATAATGATTGGAAACATCATCATTAAACTATATGTGTTCAGGTGAGTTTATAATCTGTAATAGAACTTTTAGCATGGAACATTCTCTAATTAATTCTCTCTAATATTATTTATTAGTATCATGTAGGCCCTACAGAATTTCATTAAGTAAACATACAGTATGCTTTTAATTTCCCCACACTTTCTTGCTGATTTCACTGCTAACGGAACAAAAGACAGGGAAACAAACATGAAACTTTTATTGGTTATGTAACTTAGGCGAGTGTGGCCGGATCAGCTGGGGACATGTCATTTACTAGCCCTGGCCAGTATTACTATTATCACTGAATCACCCTGAACAAACCTTTTTGCTTTTTCTTACAGTTTCTGGATGACTGTCATATTGATGGAATAAGTCACAAATATTGTCAAAGAGGAATGGCCTCCTAATGCAATTGGTGAGTCTTAAACAGCATATTTTCTAAAGTATTAGGATTTAAACAAATATTAGTGGCCTGCTTTGATAAAGAAAGTTAAACATAGCTGTATAAGGCATATTTGTTCTAACTGGCCTCAGTGTGGGGCATTAAATTTTGGCCTAATGAACAAAGTTTAGAATCAAATTAATAGAGAATAGTATTCCATAGTGTGAATTACAGTGTATTCTGGAGCAAAGTACAGTACATAACCCTTTAAATCGAAAAAAGGTGCTCTTTATTAAAATTGATGTCATACAAAACCTTATCTATTAAGATATCCGCCACAGCAGTTTAAATATAATTGAAGGACTCGATGAAGAAAGGGTGCCAGAGATTTTTGGTTAAAAACGAACATTGCAAAAAAAGAAAACATTAAAATTTTGCATGCTAGTTTGTCAGTTTAGTTATGATATTGAATAATCGTATTTTAAGTTTTCGCTTTCAAAACAAAATTTACCATTGCAACAGAGCTGGTTCTCCTAAATTTGAAATAGGACTGTTATTAGAAGTGACCTTTATTGGTTTTCTTCATTAAACACTTTGTGCTTCAAGAGTTTATCTGAAAATTGTATTTAAGGAGTTAATTTGTGTAGTTACAGTGTATATCTGCAAAAAAGGCCATGTAATGATGGCAAAGCGCTATGAATACATGCAAGACTGATGGAGTCAACAAGATTTAATTTAGTGTATTTTGATTCCTTAGCCCTGTTATAGTATAGTGTGAAGCCTTGGAGCCAAGGCTGGCTCATAGCTGCCGGAGCTTATCCCGGTTTCTGTAGCATTAAGCGGCTAGAAGTATTTCTACTTCCCCTGGACAAGATGCTAGTCCATCGCAGGTCACTTCCCCGCACTTTGGTTAGGTTTCCCCAACAAATAGCAGGTACCCATTTATACACCTGGGTGGAGAGAGGCACTGTGAGAGTAAAGTGTCTTGCCCAAGAACACAACACACTGTCCCCGGCCAGGGCTCGAACCCGGACCGCTCGCTCCGGAGTCGAGCGCACTAACCATGAGGCCACCGCGCCTCCCTTATAGTATAGTGATGTCATGATATTTTGTTGAAGTGTGCCCGCATAATGTACAGTGGTTTCACGTATGGCCATGTGCTTTTATCATTACAATCTTGTTGTGGATCCGCCATCTTGTGTATGTGTTGTATTCACTCTTCTGTGACCCCGAAAACATAACATATCTGGCGACGAGGATGGGATCATGTCAAGCTTAGGCAAAATAGAAGAGTTCGATCCAGCCTCCACCAATATCAACCGTTATTTGGAGCGTTTGGAGCAGTATTTTATCGCGAACGGTGTTCCAGCTGATACAGGGGAACGATTCAAATGCAGAGCAACCCTGATATCTGTCATCGGTTCTAAAGCTTACGACGTCCTTTCGGACCTGTGCTCACCACAAGCTCCCACGGAGAAAACTTACGATGATCTTGCAACCATTCTCAAGGATGATTTCGCTCCAAAGAAACTTCTTATCACGGAACGATACCGATTTCACAATTGCATTCAACTCGAAGGAGAAAGCGTTTCCACCTTCGCTGCCAAGCTCAAACATCTCGCTTCTACCTGCGACTTCGGCACACATCTAACGGAAGCGCTACGTGATCGTTTGGTTTGTGGACCTCGCAACAAAGAGATCCAGAAAAAGTTGTTAACCGAGGAACACAATTTTGACGAAGCTCTTAAAAAGGTGCTCGGCGCCGAGGCCGCCGAGAAAGATGTCGCTGCATTCTCTCAAGAAGACGCCACTCCAGTAAACAAGCTCGACTGAGATGGCCATCCGCCTTTTTGTCCACGCAGACCACGTAGGCCTCCAGGCAAGGGCCAAGGCAAAAAGCCACTTAACTAGAATCAAAATAACAGCACTTGTGAATGCCTTAGTTGTGGGAAAACAGGCCACCCACGTTCCCAGTGCAAATACTGGAACTATACATGCCATAACTGTGGCCGATCGGGTCATATCACAGATGCATGCAAGTCTAAATCTCAGAAGATCCACACTGTTGAAGAACCAGAAGCGTCACAACTTGACCCCCCTTCAGATCCATTTTCTCTCTCAGTCTTCAGCATCAATGCAGAGAACAATGGCATCGAAGTACCCGTCAAACTGAACGGAATCCATCTCCTAATGGAATTGGAAACAGGCACTGGAGTTTCAATTATCTCCTAGGAGACTTACAACAGGCATTTCAAGGAGACTCCACTTGAATCCTGCGATACCCACCTGCACACTTATACAGGGCACCCAGTTCAAGTCTCTGGTCAGTTCCTAGTCCGACTCAAGTACCAAAATCAGAATGTCGCTGTGCCACTCCTTGTAGTTAAAGGCTCTGGACCATCACTCTTTGGAAGAAATTGGCTTTCTCGTGTCAAACTTGATTGGAAGAAAATATGTAGCATCCGTGTCTCAGACCCAGGCCTCACACCAGATGTCAAGTCACAATTACACAACACAGTCCAGTGTCACTCTAATGTCTTCAAGCCTGGCCTTGGTACTATTAAGGGAATCACAGCTAAATTGGAGATGAAGCCAGATGCCCAGCCAAAGTTCTACAAGGCCCGCCCAGTACCTTATGCTCTCCAGGAAGCAGTAGCTGCCGAGTATCACCGACTCGAATCCGAAGGTATTGTGGAAAAGGTTGAATTCAGTGAATGGGCAACCCCCATGGTACATATCCCAAAGGCTGATGGCACTACACGCTCATGCGGGAGACTATGCTGTTACGGTCAACCCCCAACTCAATGTCCCTCAGTATCCAATCCCCCTGCCTGATGATGTATTTGTCAAGCTGCGAGGCAGGAAACGATTCACTAAGCTTGATTTAAAGAATGCTTATCGGCAACTCCCATTGGATCCTGACAGTCAGCAGTTCGTAGCCATCAACACACATCGTGGTCTGTATCGGTACAGAAGGTTACCATTTGGTATTGCCTCATCCCCAGCAATCTTTCACCGGACCATGGACATCATTCTCCAAGGTCTCGAGCATGTTGCAGCTATTCAAGATGACATCCTGATCACAGGCAAGGATGATGAGCAGCATATCCAGAATCTGAACACTGTTCTCAGTCGCTTAGACAGTTATGGCTTGCGACTCCAGCTCAACAGGTGCAAGTTCATGCAGCGGTCAGTAACCTATATGGGCTGCGTCATCTCTGCTGAAGGCATTTCCCCAACGGAGGATAAGGTCGAAGCCATCAAGAAAGCACCACGCCCTGAAAACTGTACCCAATTGAGGGCTTTCCTTGGAATGATCAACTACCATGGGACGTTCATCCGCAACCTAAGCTCAATTCTTCAGCCACTCGATCAGCTCCTTCAGAAAGATCAAGAGTTCCTGTGGCCCCCAGTGTGAAGAGGCCTTCAGCAAGGCAAAAGAATCCCTCTCCTCCTCACATGTGCTGGTGCATTACAATCCTAGCCTCCCAGTGATTCCTGAAAGCGATGCAAGCCAATATGGGATAGGGGCTGTCATACTTCACTGTTTCCCCAATGGAGATGAGAGACCCATCGCATATGCCTCAAGATCCTTGAATTCATCTGAGAAGACTTACAGTCAAATAGAGAAGGAAGGCCTAGCCATCATCTTTGGCGTGACCAAGTATTACACACTGTACATGTACCTGTTTGGGCGCAAGTTCAAACTTCGAACTGATCACAAACCCTTGCTAAAGATCTTTGCACCAGACTCTGCCACACCTGTTTTGGCAGCTGCTCATCTTCAGCGGTGGTCCCTACTGCTCTCCTCGTACCAATACGAAATTGAATTCAAGCCATCTGCTGAAGTCGCCAGCTCTGATGCCTTGTCCAGACTACCTCTGCAGTACAGGAAGGATGCCAGTGTCGAGGACAAAATCTTCCAGGTGTCAGTGGTCCAAGTACGCAAACACCCTGTTTCTGTCTTGGAAATTGCACGCCAGACTGCCAGAAATCTAGTCCTAGCAAAGGCTCTTGCAATGACCCAAAATGGTTGGCCCCTCCACTTCTGCACCCCTCCTGAGCTCAAGCCATTCTTCCTCCACAAGGACGAGCACTCTGTTGAGCAAGGCTGTCTGATGTGGGGCCTGCAAATCATCATACCTCCCTCCTTACAGGAGCAGGTTCTAAGTGATCCACACAAGGCGCACCCTGGAGTCGCACGCATGAAGGCAGTTGCCCGCAGCCATGTATGGTGGCCTGGAATAGACAACGACATTGAGGAGAGAGCACGTGGGTGCAAGCAGTGTTTTAAAACCAGAAAGGCTCCACAAGCAGCACCACTTTTCCCTTGGTCATGGCCTACAGCTCCATGGCAGCGCATACACGTAGACTTTGCTACCCACCAGTCTAACCATTATCTCATTATAGTTGATGCTCACTCAAAGTGGCCTGAGGTGATTGGTCCAATGAAAACCACCACCGCAGAAGCAACAGCCAATGCTGTGCTTAACATTTATGCAAGATATGGCCTTCCAAACCAAATCGTTAGTGACAACGGCCCACCATTTCAGTCTGCTGAGTATGAGGAATTTCTTGAGACAAGATGGCATCCAGAGGATACTGTTCTCCCCTTATCATCCATCTTCAAATGGTCTAGCTGAGCGGTTTGTGCAAACCTTCAAGCACTCTCTAGAATCTTCAGCATCTGATCCATCCTGCGCACTGCATCAGAGAATTCAGAACTTCCAGAAACACCCAGCATGCCACAACCGGCTCGTCCCCAGCCAAGCTGTTCCTACAAAGAGAGCTGCGCACACGTCTCTCTCTAGTGAGACCGGACCTTGCCACTCATGTCTCCTGTCAGCAAGAAAAGATGAAGATGCACCATGATAAGCATGCTAAGTTCAGAGAAATTGCTGTTGGTGACTCAGTCCTTGCACGTGGCCACTTGTCAGGGAAAAAGTGGCAACCAGGAACCATAGTACAACACCCCTCATCACACTCTTGCCGAGTTCACCTAGATGATGGGCGAGTTTGGAGGCGACATGTGGATGACATCTTACAGAACAACTCCCACTCTAAGACAGCTGAATCTGGTGTACTATCCTTGGAGACAGCAAGCCCAGTTGTTCTTGACCCTCAACCAGTTATCTCACCTGAAATCAGCCCACATCCACCTGATAACTCAGCTCATTTGAAGTCAACTCCTGCCTCCACAAGTTCTGTGTTGCGTCGATCATCCCGCACTCACAGACCTCCTCAGAGATTGATTGAGGAGATGTGATTTGAACATTATCAATGAACTTTTGCTGTTGTTGTTACTATTGACTGATTATCATCTAGCTCATGGACTCAATGTGTATTTAGTTCCAGGAACACTTCAATGGAGACTTAGCACTGATTATTTGTTCTACTTCGCTTATGAGAGAGTTACATGTATTCTTAACAAAATCTCCAGGGGGAAGTGTTATAGTATAGTGATGTCATGATATTTTGTTGAACTGAGCCTGCATAATGTACAGCGGTTTCATGTATGACCATGTGCTTTTATCATTACAATCTTGTTGTGGATCCGCCATCTTGTGTATGTGTTGTATTCACTCTTCTATGACACCAAAAACATAACAAGCCCTTCAGGCTTATAAACAGGAGAGGCAGGGACAAATGATTGTGATCCTCTGCAAGTCTTTCAGAATTCTAAAAGGAGGATTAACTCTGTGATCCTCAAATGTTTAGTATAGCTGTTTATTCGTCCCTCGTAGAAATGTTGACTTCTCAACACTTTTTTCCATGTGATTAGACATTGCTACTGTAGTAGGAGCAACTAACATGTGGGCTAAGCCAACTTTCATCTTTTTGTCTTTCTTTTTTTTCAATTTTTGTTGTAGTTAGTAACTTTCTAGAGGTACTTGTGAATGGAGTACTAGCTCTTAGCATGCCATTGTCATTTTGGATTAATTTGCCATTAAATAACTTTACATTTTTTTCTAACTTGCTGACACAATGATGAAATCTAACATGGCTCACTTACCAAAAAATAAGCAGGCTGATAGTAATCTATATTCTGTATCAAAACATGTATCATCCTTGGTGACCATCCATTATGAAACAGCTGTTGTCATTATTGCTAACAAAATATTCTTTGTCTTCAAATTTTTTTGGTGAGTTCTTTTGCCAATCTTACTGTCAGTTTTTCTCAGGCATGGAAATCCGTAAAGTTTTAAATTAGAAGTGTATTACCATGATGAACAATATGTAAACAATATGGGAGAGGCTGGGCCATAAAAAACTGCATTACAGAGAGGGATGGGTCATGTATAACACATGTTTTAATCTGTTCATGCAGGAAGTTTCTTACAGTGACTGTAATTTTATGAGATACATTTAATTTGGTTTATCAACTGGGTTGATACCACTGTAAAGCGACTTAGCCCTTCGTCAGAGCAAATCGATTCGCTCCGACGAAGGGCTAATGCTTGAAACGTCAGCTTCCGAATCTCGTTACGGTGGCCAATTCACATTATCAAGCCAGTTGATAAAGCCAAATTATCTTGTAATGCTCCCACTGACGTAGCACCGCAGTTTCTTTAGAAACTTGCCATCTTTATTGTAATTTTATGAGTTTGCGTTAAACCTTGGAAAACATTGGAGATCTTTTACCACATACATGTACATGTATTTAACCTGTCATTTTTATGGCAACTGCAATGGATGTTATTTACACACCAAGTCTTGACCAGAGCAAGAGAAAGATGAGTAAAAGCGAATCAGTTCATTGTAAGGTGTGGGTTAATGATACTTTGCCTAGCCTTTTTTAGGATGGGGGAGGGGGGGGGAGGTATAAAGTTTTGTGTATGGGTGGACTATGTTTAATCATATGCTTACCAAGGGAGGGCTTAACTGAATATGCTTTTGAGATTTGATTTGATTTTTTGCCAGCCAGCCCATCCAAGTGCTTAATGACCAGTTTAATAAGAATATTATAGGTTTTCTTATGTACAAGGTCAATAATCTGCAGCCAGTTTTCTTGGTTACCAAATTCCTTAAAAACTTTCTCGTCAGAGAGTACCCTGATTGCAATTGAATGGTTGCCAAGGCTACACTGTAATGCCATCAAATGCTAAAAAATGAAATTATGATTATTGTTGTACATATATAAAGAAGATTATCTGCGCTTATAACAGCTTTCGTTCCTGCCAAAATTTGCATCAGATTTCTTGTTGTATTTTTTTTTCTTAAAGAGGAAGCAATATGTGATCATTTTTGATGCACTTTTGGTCTTCAACAGATGCAGAATTAATTTTTGACCATTATTTCTAGGAAAAAAAATATTTTTGATAGTCTTTTGTTCTTGCATAAAGTTAGTTTGACAGTGAACTTTGTAGGGCATGAAGATTTAATGAACAATTGAAATGTTAGCATTTGTGACACTGCTCAAAATTTGTCTCACTGCTTAGTTGTATTTTAAGATAAGAATGAGTGTTGAAGGATAATAATCATATTAACCTCATTCTCACCTTAAACTTAGATGTTCTTTGAAGGTCCTCGAAAATTCAAGGGGTATCGAATGACATGAGGTTATTGATCCACAACTGGACATTTTGATATTTTCAACCTTGATTAAAACTTTGCAGCGGATGCCATAAAATAATGGTTGTAGGTCTGGGGCTGTAAAACTTCATAACAGGGTTAGATGAGATAACTGGGATAGGTTATATCTCACGGATAAGAAACCACTTTTAGGACTGATGAGATGATCAATTTGTTGTTCACAATGCTCTTGCTGACAACTGTTTTACTTGATCTAGAAGGACATTATTATTGATCTAGAAGGACATTATTAATCAATGTAGAAACGTCAGATGAGGGACGTTCTATATCCCCAGAGGGAGAAACGGGCAATATAACTGGAATTTGTTTTGCTAGCAGAAAAACTGAAACACAAACTGAAAGTCTGAAACACTATCAATACTCAGTCAAGTATATGTAGACAAGTCTGATGTAGTGTCATTCAACAAAATAATCTGTGGTGAAACATTGTCTTGATACTCCACCAGAATTCTCGAAGACTTCACTAAAAAAAAATATAATGCAAAACTAAAGTCCTGAAAATTTGGAACGCTTGAAATATGGAACGCTTGAACTTCAGATATGGAATGCTTGAACTTACATTTAATTTCATTTTTTTCTAATTTCTTAATTTACAATGAATATTTGCTGCTTAACAGCCGAAGATAGGAGATCAAACCAAAATTAAAACTTTCTCAGGGTTGTAGACTTTTGATATGCTGCACCAGTACTAATGATTGTTTTAACCAATGTCAGGAAAAATTGAAGACATAATTTATCATCGCAGTTGTACAAAACTTAAGCAGTTGTGAAATTAAAGCCAGAAAAAAATTCAGGCATGAACGGAATTCCAACCCACGACCTCTGTGATACCAGTGGGTGCTCTACCATCTTAGCTGTCAAGCCAATTGAGAGATGGTCACTCATAACGTGACCAACGTGATCTACGGGTGTGTCACGAACTCACAACGTGACCAACTCTCAATAGACAATATTCGTATTCCCCGACGGCCCTGGGACGAGAGCCTTTTGAGCACGAATGCGAGGCTAATTCGGGGAACCTCGCTCGGAAATACAAAGAAACATGTGGAAAATTACAGCTTGGGTACCGGAAAACCAAAACAACATTAAATGCTTCAAGGTTCTGGAGCTTATAAGTGATCTGAAGGTAAGAGGAATACCAGTATTAAACAAAAATGCCCCAAAAAATGTGGTAGGAGTGACAGAGAAGGCTGGATCGGAACGGCTACTTGTACTCGTCACGCACACAAGTTGTTTACTTTCTACTATTTGCAATTCTGTTAGTTTATGACATTTTTTCAGAGAGAAAATTAAATGATCTTCAAACTGTGGACATAACTATCGCTAAAGTAAAATGAAAAGCTGGTCTTTGGACCGAAGGTTTGATGTTTTTGACTCAACACGAATGTGGAAGTTTTGGTCATTTTAGCGATCAAAGAAATTAATGTGCCCGCGAGTGAGAATTATATTTACTTGTAGTTTCCCCAGTATCTCCCCCCAAAGACTCAAAGACTAAACCGAACCAGTTCAGTAAATTTTTTTGACAAAATAGGAGCTAAAAAGTATTTCGCCTCAGATTGGGGATATTGACTTCCGACAGGAGCCTCCTGCTTCCGACTGACTTGCAAATCGCAATCTCCTGTCAGATCAATTTATCTGTGAATCTTCCCGGTAACTCCTACTAAATGGTTTTGCATGTTCGCTTAATTAAGGTATTCCTGTAACCTGCAGATCACTTACAAACTCCAGGGACTTGCAACTTTCAATGCTTTTTTGGTTTTCCGGCCCCCAAGCTGTAATTTTCCTCATGTTTCTTTTATTTCCGAGCGAAGGTCCCCGCATTAGCCTCGCATTCATGTTCAGAAGGCTCTCGTCCCAGGGCCGTCGGGGAATACGAATATTGTCTATTGGCTTGATAGCTCAGTTGGTAGAGCACTGCACCGGTATCACAAAGGTCATGGGTTCAAATCCCGTTCAGGCCTGAATTTTTTCAGGCTTTAATTTCACAAATGCTTTTTAGCTGTGTATAACTGCGATGATCAATCATTTTCTCTCTGTAGTTCAAATATGTCATCTTTCATACATTCACTTGCGTTTCAAAAATTGTTTTGTTATTTGAAAACAGCCCCAGAAATTTGGCAGGTCGACTGAAGGAATGTGTTTTACAAATTAAGCACTGTAGAAGTGCCTTTCGTAATTGTGATTTTTCAGAGAGTTGTTAAGTATACAGTGCCCATCTTTGTAAGCTTTTTTGATGAACCAATAATAATGGCAGCCATAAAATTAAACGGTTAGATTTTGTCATCATTATAATGTGCTTACACTTCATACATTTAAAATATTTCCTGGTCTGAAAATCGAAAATGACGAAAATATCCCCATTTTGACAGATCAGCTGGGACATCATAAATGTTTCGTTCTGAAATTAAGTATTGAACTGATACCAATATTGGGAAAGAGGCTTATTCCATTAATTGCTAGAGCATGAAAAAAAGATTAACTTGTAGAATTAAGAGTTTAGAATTTTAGAATTTTGATGAGGTCAGATGAAAGGCATTTACTATGCATATATGGCAATACTCTCTGGTTAACTGACAAAATGATATAGGAAAACCTGTGGTTTTTTGAAAACCAGTGTTATCCCTGCAGTGTCTCAGTCAGTAAAACATGATGTATTTTATAAACTGTTTGAAATAATTTCACTCAAAGTTGGCTGACTCAAAACAGCTTAAAGGAGCTGCGTCATGGTTAAATGGTTTGAAAAATTTAGCCTAAATTTTTCAATTTTGTTGTTTGTAATCCGTGTCAATCTTCTCCATCCTTAACCATCCTTGTTCCTTTACGGTTAATTATTATCTCTTTAGTGTTTTTCAATCTTTGTAAAGTATTATTTTCGGGTTTCCTTGAATTTAGAGGTAATCTTGTCGATGGTAGAAATACCGTGACGTAGCCCCTTTAAGATATATTGTCTTGATGTAAAACCAGATTCTCAGAACCTTTCATCAAATGTTGTATTGAAAAAAGTAAGGAGAACTTCCAGTCTGAACTTGAGATTGTAAGCGCTTACAGTTAAGTGCTAGTCATTAAAAGTCGAGACCATTCTGGAATTTGGCATTCACTAAATTCCTTCAACCTCCAAGCTCAGTGACTTGAGAACTGATTTACCAAGTATCATTCAAAATAGAACTTTTAAGCACAAAAAATTCTTAACCAGTTTTAGGCTCGCAGCTGTAATTTAAACTTAGTGACTTCGCTGATTTTCGACTTGATACATGTATAGTGATTAATCTAACTAGAAACTGCGTAACCCTAACCCAAGAATTTTTGGCTCAAATGAGTTGCTTATTTATTGGAATATTTTGATTGTTGTATTGCATTGATATTCAGTTAGGAGTAGTGTAATATATGTGTTGTTCTTTTTGACTCTTAAACAAGGAAATCATGAGTTTGACGGTGGTTAATTAGCATAGATTTCTATGATTTTTTTCCCTCCGTTATCTTGTTAGTCTCGACTAGAAGATATATCAAACACTCAAGACCGAGTTTCACCACATTTCCTAGCACCTCGAATTTCGTCGAAATACTCTGCTGCGCGTCTTATTTTCAACTCTCTTCTTGGTGTTTGAAGTAATATATCAAACAAGAGCGACAGTGTTTCATCGGGATATCCAAGCACCGAGAAGAGAGTTGAAAATACGACGCGCAGCGGAGTATTTTTGACGAAATTCGAGGTGTTTGGATAGCCGATGAAACACTGTCTCGAGTGTTTGATATATCTCCTCAATCGAAGCAAAAACTAAGGAGAAAATCAAGAGGTAAAATCGTCAAAATCTATGCTAATTAAGACCGGGTATCAAAACCTCCTTCACGGTTGTGATTTTCTTTGTTTAAGCTTCATGAATTATTAATGAGTTTGAGAAAATGTGGTCAAACACGGTATTTCGTGTTTGATATAGTACATTGGGAATTAAAGCGTTCGTCTGGGTATTCTTAGCATTCGTAAACATTTTGGCAAATCTCAGCGGCAAATACCTCAGTTATTATATATCTCGGATTCAACATATAGAAAATGTTGTGCTTTGAAGGTTGTGATATTGTAAATAATTGTTATATTTGTTTTTCCTTTAGGTTCAAAGCCCGTGACATGAACCAGAAGATTAACCAGAAGACTACACGTTACGGGCAAAGCAAATAAAATGTCTTGAAAATCTTAGCTCGTGTTAACTTGAGAACAGAAATTGGACATTACGTCTGGAGCAGTTGTTCTGTATCTAGAAAATGTTTTGCGCTTTTAAAAGGGACCAAAGAAAGTCGAAAAAAACAAGTCTTTTGGCGGGAAAATTTTGGGCGCTTTTAAACGGACCAAAAACAAAACTCGAAAAAAAATTAAGTCTTTTGGCGGGAAAATTTTGGGCGCTTTTAAACGGACCAAAAACAAAACTCGAAAAAAAAACTAAGTCTTTTGGCGGGAAAATTGTCCTTAGAAAAAAAAGCTGTACTTTTGAATGGTGTCTGGTTTTGAGTTAAAAATATACCAAGTCTTTTGGCGGGAAAAATCTTGCACTGTGCAAATGATTTGTCTCGTCAAAATTCAAGATATATGTTTGATTTCTGACTGGACCCTGTTCAAAAGCGCAGAATTTTTTTTCTTCGCGGCAACCCTACATAGTCAAAAAATAGTAAAAGAGATAGCCTACATTTCTTCTAGTTCCCAGGCCCCTTTTAAAAGCGCGAATTTTTTTCAATCTATATTTTTATTGAATAAGTCAAAGACAATGGATGATAGACACAATTAAAGTGGTGAAACATTTTATTAATTGCTTTCATTTTATTCAATAATTAAAGTAAACATTAAACTTGATTACAACACTTGAATACAAGCAATGAATAAACAATACTTTTAAGTCAAAATCTGGATATACAAGTATCGATGGTAACATAACTAAGGCAACACATGTAACACGTGCAAACTAATACTCCTGTTTCACAAGCTAAGTGCAGAGACTGGTTGTAAATAGAAACAATACTACTAAAAAGTTGGAAAACAATTTTGGCTTGATTAATACTTTCTGGTTGCAACGAGTATTTAAATATCTTAATTTCTCTTAAAAGATATAATTTGACGAAACAAACAATTCAGTTGCAAGGTTAACCTTAAAACGTCAAGATTTTAAATTTTGTCAATGTGTCGTAAAATGAAAACTAAAATAGCCACAGAACGAAAAGTACTGCCGCTACAAAATAACGCAACAGAGCATGTTATCACATGTTTTGATTGCATGTTCCGTTGCATTATTTTGTGGCAGCAATAATTTGCTTTGTGACAACACCGAAAAAATTTCGCAAGCTATTTAGCTAGAGAATTTTGCACGAGTTTTGTTAATTATTATGAGCTTCAAAGTAGTAAGTTCACAATTCTAACTGCGAGATTGATCTTTGGAAAGTGTATTTCAGTCCAACATGATTATGTTAGCCTTTTAATAAACAACGGATTGAACAAACAACAAAAATTGAATCTGTCAGATAATTGGATGCTAGGTTATTTGTAAAGAATTCTTTTGTCTCTAACAATTCCATTTCTTTCCTTAGTAGTTGATTCTCGCCAGGTTTGTGAAAGATCGCAAAATCAATTCTTGATGTCACATTTCAAAGATTCGTACTGGTGATCGAAAAAAAACTATATTGAATACATTAACCTGTAACTATCTCGTCTTGTATTCGTGATTTCTTTAAAAACTCTTCTCCTCTGAGTCTGTCTCCTGGATTGTGATCCACATCACTCAGTAAGCTTTGTTGAAGACACTGCAAGAGAAAAAATGTACATTTAAAATACGGAAACTTTCCAAGGCTATCCACAGTATAATACAGCATGTGCTTTTCGTGGAAAGTGTTTCCCGGAAATTGAAAAAATTGCCTTCATCGCAGGACAGTCACGAGAATGAGTCTGGTACATCTATTTTTAGACAAGGTAGTATCCTTGGTCTCCTGACCTTTGCGCTTGAAATTGCCTTGTTGTTTCAAGAAGAAAATGGATGTTGATCAATCCAAGGGCTCGCACAATCGTCCGTAGGAAAAAAGATGGCGACTGGTACATTTATCCACAGTTCTTAGCGCACGAAAACTTAAACAACGTTCATAAAAAGGTACAGAAGGGTTATAAAATCTTCAAACCTACGATACACAATGTCCTTAGTACAGGGACAAATATTGTAAAAATTTGGCTTTCCTTTTGTCTTATACGCTGTGTTAGGTTCGCAAGGTATTGTGGTAAAATGTACTGCCGCCATCTTTTTTCCTACGGTGGATTGTGCACATAAATTAAGGGACATAATTATCCTTGGCCCTAATAACGCAGTAGTGTAGCTGCTGTCCAAAGCTGCTTTTGTTTTATCATTGTAGCAGCTGCTATTGTGTTAGGGATAGGGGCATTGTTTCTGTTGTTTGTTCTATTGTACTCTCAAGGGGTAGCAAGCCAATCATGTGAGACCTTAGGAGAGCTGCTACATCACCCCAATAACGTTGTTCTTTCAACAGACATAGCACGTTTAGAAAAATGAAGATTGCCTTTTCATTAGGATTTTCGTTAAAAAGCAAGTAATACGATAAACATTTCCTTAGCAATCTCATCATGTAATCAATGTAACTGAAGTTATAACAAAATTCTCGATCGTGATTGGTTCTCCGCGCGCCTATTTGTCACGTAATCGTCGGGCGAACACGTGGGTGTTCAATTACAGGTAACTAATTTGAACGTTTTGCAATTGGATCTTTGAAATAACCGAGCCACTTTCCGCGCTCTCATTGGTCGATAGGTGTGTGTGTGTGTGTTTGCACAGCTATCTCGATTTCTCCCAATCTTCCTTATTGTTTAGATGAGGCTATGTAAAATCCAAAAAAGTGCTCTATTGCTTAGGCCCAGGTGATTTGCACGTCCATTACGGGTGCTTTAATGGCTTCCATCGCAATGATTCCTACAGTTTTGAAAACTTATGAAAAGGGCTACCGACGTTTTGGCTCAAAATTGAGAAGTTCTCCGAAGACATCTTCATTCAGAATTTTCTTATAGATACGATAAATTAGTAATTGGACCTCGTGGAGTAATCGTGCTCGTAATTTCAAATCGGCCTCTCGCTTCACGTTCTTCTGATTTTGAAATTGCTCGCGCGATTACTCTTTGAATAGATCATTTCCGAGTTACCTAAAGCCTCTCTTTCAAAGCGAGGCCTGGTGCACAACCATTCATATGAAAATGAGTTTAATTTGCATGTGAATGAAATCTCATTTTCATATGAAAGGATGAGCACCAAGACTCGCTTTGAGAAAGAGGCTAAAGGTAATTCGGAAATGGCCTATTGTACTCCACTTGGTCCAATTACTATTACTATTCTAATCGTTTCGTTTTCAAATTTTAACAAGTGTATTTGAATTTATCATACGTTTAGTAGAAAAAGGAGCAATTCTCAAGAGTACATCGCATGTTTTGGCATGGGAAATTCACATACGGATAACTGGACTCAGATGAAAAATGACAAAAACCACTAATCTACGGAACCGATAAATCAGATATAAACCACAGCATTATAAGAATAAAATCATCTGGAGACCTCTCGGATTTAAAATAAATACTAGCACACTAAAATTCAATTGCTTATTTTTCGTGCGTTTCAGAAGTGCACGAATAAACACGATCCAAATTAACATCTGAAAGAAAATTTCAGTTCATGTTCCAAGGAATGATCCCATCGTACGCTGATCAGCCGACAAGCGCTGCAAATAATGTCTTAATTTAAAAAAAAATAACTCATGCGTTTTGATTTTTCGGTTTTGCCAAAAATTAAACATTCCATTTGGTATCGAAAAAAAAAATTGAACAGAAAAGTCAGTCGATCGTCAATTCCGTTCTTGTTTACATTCCGATCATACCATTGAAATGGTTAGGACCTCGCCACGTGGTAAATTCCTTGCATGAATAATTGTGATAAAAATCAACAAAACATTTTATAAAAAAAAACCTTTCAAATTTCACTTTTGCTTGACCGTTACAAAGAGTGGGGGACAAATAAAGTTATTTACCCAAATGATAGTTTAAACGCCGTGAAAAGAATTTTGGAGAATATTCGTATTGACGATTCGCGCTAATTTTTCTTTTTCTCACTAATTTGAAAAATAAAAACAAAATGATATTCTTAATTGTTTACAAATTGTCAGTGTTCATGTTAGGGCGTTACTCCTTTGTTGGATAAAACGGTAATTCCATGAATTTTGTTTGTTTCGCAGAGAATTTGTCAGGAATGGGACAATGACATTGACTATCCGGTACCGATATTACATCGCGGTGTTGGCAAATTTTTCTTAGCAAGTTATTCCCGTTTTAAAAATGTGGACGTACACAATTTGAACTAGAAAATGACGATTAGAGCAGATCACACAAAACTGACTTATTCTATTGTAGATTCAGCAAGACGTGGGACAAAAGTACCTTGAGAAACAATTGTATACAAGCAGGCAGTCGTTATTCGTGAAAAAATATTCGTTTTCCTGAAAGTTTAAGCCCTCATTCGTAATAAGATCTCAAAATTATTGAAAATCACTCAGCAAAGGTTTAAATTTATTTTGTCGTCGAATTTGTTGTGTCACACAAGGTATCCGTGACAATGTTAAGCGCAGTTATATGGAAAGGTATAGGCGGATTCATGCTGACGTCTTTGTTTACATTTTTGCTCATTTGCATGCGGCTTTGCGCACAGAAGGCAACATGTTAGATATGAATTGACTTCAGGCCTCTAACGAGCTAGCGAAACTTAGTACATGGTGAACTTTTTAGCTCTTTGGGTGTAATATTCAGGAAGAAATTGTCTTTCAAAAACTGCCAAATTTCTGGGTGGCAGAAGCGCTAATGAGCTCATGCATTCTTTTTTAAATTTGGAGTTTTTAAACCCGTGTTGCACAAAAAGTATTCAATACATCAGGCTCATATTCACTGGCAGAGTTAATTGTACAATGACCTTTCAATATTCAGAACTGATTTAATTGTAACTCCATCAAAAACTGAATTCCTTATGCTAATGAGGTAAATATTGTAAACAAGGATTTTCCTATATGGTTCTAAAATACGCCATTGCTGAGAAATAATTTTTTATCACATCAGAAATTTTTAAAAAATACATGTAGATTCTAAAAAGATCGAAAATAAAACACGATCGCTAAATCTCAGGCGATATTGGTATAAAATCAATTAAATCATGTTTAAAGCAAACCTCCAAATTTTGGGTGTAGGAGCCCTTCAAAACATGGTTTTTACAGAAACATCAAGTCACGCAATCAAAAGTTGCCAAGTTGTAAATTAAATGTTTCTTGATAAATTTTAGGAAATTACACAAAGTTTGGTCAATTCAAGATCAACGATTTTAAATTAGTAGAAGTCGGTTTACATTTAAAATGTTTCCTTCCCCGAGGAATTTCTACTGCCATGGGAAATCAACGTAGTTTTTTTGACATAATTATTCCCAAATAAAAAGATCAACATCTTAATTTCGTCTTGTTGCTGTGAGTTAAACAAGGTCTTTAAAAGCTTACCTCCACTCGACTCTTTACTTGTGATTTCCTCTTGCAATGTCCGTATCAAAATGTTTTTTCGAGGGTGCTTCAACTGAAACTAAAATGCAAGGGTCGGAATTAACAATCTTATCCTTGCAAGATCTACTTCACTACAGTCTGAGCCTTGCAATCGCACCTCAACAAAGCGGGTGTTTTTGAAGAATCTTTGAAAAGTTAAATCGGTTTCAATCACGATAGAACGTCTTATATTCTGTGAGAACAGTATCTATATAATTTTAGTTTGTATCTCAGCGACAGTCTTATTTTGTTCCATACACAGGCACAACATTTTGTTTATGAATAAAAAAAATTGCCATCTGTTATAATAGTTCGTTGTATCACCATGGTAGCACTAGCCTTGTGTACACATTGTAGACCTATTTTTCTAGATTTTTATTTCATGAAGTTTTTATTTATTTTTTTTTTTGCTTCACCTGGAATTGATAAGAGCAATTCCGAAATAAGCAAGTACTCTCCGGTAGAAAGGCAAGTTATCCCTGGCATTCTTCGGTATTTGCCATCGAGAAATGTTTAATAAAAAAGAATTTACTAGGAAAGAAATGAAATGATAATTCGATAGCTTGATCATACGTTTATCTAGCTTTTAAGTTTCCAAAAGCGAACAACTTCTTATCGCAGTCCCTTTGTTACGGTAGCCACATGTACACACTGTGGAACTATTTTTATTTTATTAAGATTCATCGTAAAACATACCTTCGCGTACTAAACCTCTATGGACGGTTAGTTCCCATCATGCCTTGGTGGTTCCAGCAATGTTTCATTTAAATGGCACTTCACCTAAAATGGAGAGTAGCAATGGGATGAGTAATTATCGTATAGAACATTTTTTTCAGTACTGGTTCTTCGGGCAAGAGAATCTGTTTTCAAAACCACTAAAAATTGGAAATATCTTGTCGAAACTGCTCGTTTTGTTTTGTCGGAACTGCTTGGAAGTGTGTAACGCTAGTACATGCAAAACTCGCAACTGTCCTTACCTTTGACTACAGCCTCCGAAGCGAGATAAACTGGGTAGTGATTCATACTCCACGACTCCCCTTATGTCGTCCACGGTATCGCCGGCCTTCATGGCGTTGTCCTCCATTTGTTAAGGCTTTCTCTTTCACTACAAGCGTTAAAACCTTCCCGACCACGAGGAATGAAAGAATAAAATGCAAATAAGCTCCCTGATCGAGAAAAACGCATACCTCAAGATTTGCACGTGAGAGATACAAGGCGAGGTTCCCGAGTAGGTTTTTCAATCGCCCTTTTCACGGTTAACTTTCCTCATTTGCATTACAATCCAAAAAATATGTGCGCTAACTTTTGGCAGTTATATACCTTCTGCCCGAAATTACCTCGCAACCACGTTGAATAACACTGTAATGCAAATAATACAAGTCAATCGTGAAATGGTCTATTGACCAGTTTTTACCATTGTTTCTCAGCGAGCCAGTTCCATAACTTTTGATATAGAAATGAGTTTTAGTTGCGCATTGTCCTGCAACTTGATCTAACTTATTTCCATGTGGAAAGCTGTCTCCCAGGACTCGTTTTCGTTCAGCAACAGAATAATTTCTCACAGCTTTGGTTAATCAGATTTGTTTAAAAAAATATAGTTAAAAAATAACAGTAAAGAAATAGTGTGACAGCGTTACTGGATCTTCGCTTACAAGATGCAGTTTTTGCTAAAACAAACATTGTAGCGAGAAATTACCTACAAAAACTGAGCTGATCGCGCCAGGTGTGTGTTTCTCAAAAATCCGGAAAACTGCTCGGGTCCGAAGTGAACCAGAAAGCTACCGAAACAGTTTCTCGTGTTTCTGAAAATGCAGGAAATTGAAAATCTTCCGAGGCTTCCGAAAAGAATTTTTCTATTTCTTTTTTTGGCGCGTGAAAATGGATTACCCCGGCTATTTTTTTGCGAAAGTCTAAAGTCATACATGAAGAAAAGAATTTCTTAGAAACGCACCCCTGGTCTGCAGTCTGCGGGACTGTTTCTTTTATGAGTGTCGGCCCACGCCAGATCGGTCTGCTTCTCCCTGAGCAGTGCGAGCGAGTACTAATCCCATAATTTACAGACTCATACCTAGTCCTTCACGGTATGAAATCAGGCATTGCACAGTTCTAAAATTGACGAAGCACTCTCGAACCGTACCACTTGAGACCAGCCCAGTGTCAACATCGCAAAAATCTTGCTTCTGACACCAAAATAGACCACTAACAGCCCCCGTTGAGTGTAATGCGAAAGAACGCGCGAGGTGAAGCATGGCCGTGCTAGGGCGCATTTGCGCGCGTGGCCATTTTCCTCTCGCGCGTTCTTTCCGTTTGCCTCTGATTTGTGGACCGAATATCCAGTTGAAACCAGTGTGTGTGAAAAGGTTCAGATAGAAGTACGACAAGTGAATAACACACTGTAAACCACTCTATTTTTCATTTAATCTGCCCGAAATTTAAGAACATCTAAGAACTGTTAGAATATTTTAAAACTAATGTTATTATACCCCTTGGCGCAAGCTGAGCACTGCTCCAGGATGTTTTGGCAGGAAAACGTCTTCTTCCCAGATTTCATGATCTCAACACTGTTGCTTCTGTCTTTTGGACAGGAGCCGCAAATGTGGTACGGCGACGATTTTGATGAATGACATAGAGATAGATAATTAACAATTATTCCACAAGCGCCCGTTGGATATGAGATGGTAGATAGCTAACGAGGAGCGTAGCGCCGAGTTGGCTATAATCATCTCATATACCATGGCCACTAAGCTAATCAAATTCCTTGAATTGCATTATACAATGACCCAGTTTTTAATAATGGTGATTATATCTGTGCTGATATATGTGCCAAGTAGGTTTGACATGACAAACTCAGGAATCACAGTGTAAATTAAATGACAGAAGCCTAGCGGCTATTTTTCTAGTACAGACAAGTGAAGATTATTATTCAAGAGAAATCTTTTATTAAAGACCACCAACGAGGCAGCGATGATGTAACCAAGAATTAAACTTGCTTGAATGGAAAGGAGGCGAATAGGAAACGAACTTGGTGTCACTGCTATCAATTTACGGGGAATTGTTGAAAGTATTCCTTACAAGATAAGACGTTTTGCACGACCTCCCGCGCCACACCCCCGCCCCCCTCCCCCCTCAAAAAAATATATAAACTACAATAGAATGCGAAATGGCGTTTTATTTTCAATATATTTTATACATAAACTTTTTAAGAATTGTTACTTATGGCATTATATACAACTTAAAACGAAACATTATTTTAATAGCACAGGAATAAGAGATCGAGAAAAGTGTTGACATCACTGCAGGCTTCCAAGCACATCTGTATTTAGTGGCATTTTTTTCGACTTTCTCGTCTATTTATGGTGTGATAGCATCATTCATATAAACAAGCTACTGATTAGCAATAGTCTTGGCAAATTCTTCTTTCAAATTTTGTAGATCAGTTGTTAAGTCTTTGAGTCTTTCCTCCAAATTTAGTAACTCATGTACCACGTACAACTTTCTGTTAAAGGGAGTCGTGTCACAGTTGTTCTCAGGCTCTCCTGGACGCTGGTGTATATCTGCAAGACCGATTACGAGAACATTCTGGGCCTTAGTTATTGAGTTATTTGGATTATTGAATAAATGAATTTATCACATGAACCGTACGGCCCCGCGAGCAATTTCCTTGGAAAACCATAAGAAAAATGGTCCCGTATGAGGGCCGTACGCGTCAAAGTGATAGGGCCGGAAAAACGCGTACGGCCCTACTAGAAATGCGTACGGCCCCGGCAAAAACAATGCGAAACAATTTTGTTGCTAAAAAGTGTTTCATTGAAAACGACTGAAAGCGAACATTCCGACAGTGAGTTCTATTATCCCGCTACCCTTTCGGACGCCGAAATGCTGCAATTACCTACTCACAGCGAAGCAACAGAAAGAAAGTCACCACTCTCGAAACGAAGCAATGCTGCCGCGCGCGGCCTCGTTCCACCAAAGAATGAAAATGAAAAAAAAAAATGGTCATATGATAAAATGCTTATTGACTGAGTGGGAGGGCCGGACGGGAAAATATTTGGCTCTCGGTCAGGAAGCACGGACCTCGCTGCGCTCGGTCCGTACGTCCTGACCTCAAGCCAAATATTTTCCCGTCCGGCCCTCCCACTCAGTCAATAAGTACATATTATTATATCTCTCAGTTAGTACGCGCGCGGTGATTGGTCAATTTAGCGGGCCGTATTCTACTGTACGGCCCGCTAAAATTTGAAGCTGCTTTTGTTGCCAAAATGTTTCTTGATTTATCGCCAAGCGTTCTTAACTTTTCTTTTACTTCTGAAATTGTGTATTAAGGCGGGGGTAAACATGAATAGGCGTGAAATTTGAAGTGATATAAAAAGGAAATTGTTAGGATTAAGATGGGTTGGAAACACTACCAGACAGTTGACCCCGCAAAAGAGAGCCCCAGGTTGCTAGGAGACTGTTTGGTATCCGTCTACTAATTCTTCACTTTCAATTGCAATTTTCCAAATCCACCAAATCTTCAACATTTCATATTTTCCTCAATTTAACCTATCCTTTGAGAAAAAATATCTCTTTCCAAAAACGCCCAAAAATCACCCAAAAATTTACACAAAACCGCCAAACCGTGGTTAATGAGATGAGCAGAGAGATTTAGTGTCGCTTGAAAAGTGACCGAGATATTGGCAGAAAGGCAGTGTTAAGCGACCTCACAACAGCCTTCACGTGTACCCCCGCCTTTTAAATTGACTCGTTTTGCTTTCGAGGTGCGTCATAAATTTGAAGCCGTTCCGCGTGAATAGAAATCGTTCCCGAACCCGTCAGACACACAGTAGAGATAAAATAAATACCTAACTAACCTCGTTTTCTCAGTCCGTACTGTAAGTTACGGATCCTCGTTTTTCCCCTTCGATTTATGGTCCGCG
The DNA here is from genome assembly GCA_964020085.1 of Micromussa lordhowensis. NCBI lineage: Eukaryota > Metazoa > Cnidaria > Anthozoa > Scleractinia > Lobophylliidae > Micromussa > Micromussa lordhowensis. The sequence continues at coordinate 31,976,244 of OZ026596.1, read as the reverse complement.
CGCTTCGCACTTGGGCCATAAATCGATGGGGAAAAAACTCGGTTCGTAACTTACAGTACGGCCCTCGAACTCGATTAGTAAGAGGTATGTATAAACAAACGAGCGCATCGGAGAATTACGGAAAGTTGAGGCAGTGCAAATATTGAAGGTGGTTCAAAACAATATTTCCAGGACTCAGTTTCCAAGACTGGTATTTTGATAGGTCATTTTAACCACTCTGTATGGTGAACACACATTTTTATCAGTATCATTTTCGTTACGCAATAGGTTTCCATAGCAACAGTCTTGGAAAGTGCTGGAAACTGTTTTGAGCCACCTTAAAGGAGCCATGTCACGGGTGATGTATGTTGAATAAATTAGCCTTAATTTTTTTTAAGCATATCTTCCGTAATTTGTCATAATTGTCTGCAATCCTCGCTTTCCTTGTTCATTTTCGGCTCAATATTGCCTATTAATTACAGAAAAGGTGGTATTTTTGAGCACCACAACGTGACTTCTTTGAGGTATGTGGGTTATTTTACCTTTCCTCGATCTCGGTATCGTGATATTGCACTTCCTGTAGACTTCCCAGGTGGTACCGATAACAACCAATCCAAGAAACACTGCTAGAAGACAGTACAAGATCAACCGAGTCATTTCAGAGCCAGTGGAAAACAACCCCTCCATCTGGTCCGACAAGTCTGCGGTCTAAAGAGAGTTAATAGATACCCTTGTAAGAGCTGTAAGTAGTTATAAGACTAATGGTGTCATTTACATACAAAAATAGGCAAATCTTTTGTGGGCTTCTGTTTTGGCTTCCTCGTCACCCTCTGCACTACGAATTTATTTTGTGTGGTGAAGTAACTACATGGCTGATTGATTGACTGACTGACTGACTGACTGACTGATTGTGCTACAACAACAACAACAACAACGTTATTTAACCCTAGTGTTGTAATATCGCTTGACTAAGTAGAATTTACAAATAAGTGAGGGTGCTGGCTACTTGAAATAACTTAGGGGTTAGAAATACCAGGCAGCCAGTTAAAAGAAAAGGTACGTTACATGTTTCGGTCAGGGACAGGAAAAAGATAAACATAAACACACACACAAAAAGTAAGCTAATATCCAGTGGACTAAAATTTAGACATTTCAAAACAGTATTTTTATCTATGAAGAGCGATTTACAAATATTTAATAATCTTTGATGAAGTTGTATTTCATTTTCTTTTTAAACAAGGACAATGAATACAATTTATTATTTTCATCAATGGTGTTCCATACTGATGGGCCTTGAAACCTTATATATTGAATTTTCCATAATTTGTTTTTGCTTTTGGAAGATAACAAGACTGTTTTGCAGCAAGCTCTTTGATATAATTATGGATCTGCGTTATCTTAGTGAAGAAAGTAATAAAGACAGATGGTAGTAGGCTATTTTTGATATTTATACATAAACTGACTGATTGACTGAGTGTGGGAGTGATTGACTGACTGACGGATTGACTGCGCGACTGACTGACTGACTGACTGACTGTGGGAGTGATTGACTGACTGACTGACTGATTGACTGTGCCACTGACTGACTGACTGACTGCGGGACTGATGGGTTTGTGCTACTGACTGACTGACTTCGGGACTGACCGACTGACTGAATGACTGATTGGCAGAATGCCTAGTTGGCTGGCTGGCTGATTGATTGACTGGCCGGCTGATTGATCGATCAATCGATCGATACCTTTAGAAGACGTCGGTGACGTAGCAATACAGAAATTCAATAGGTGTCTCGATCGGAGGTTTAGCAAACATGTAACCGACTAATATTATATTACACTTAATTTTTTATTGTCCATTAAAATTCATTGGTAAGAGATATACACAGTCCCATAAGTTCTCTTTCCCACATGTGATTAAGTATAATTAGCAGGGTTTTAAATCCGAAATTACCTGTAGTTCGGCTGGTATAAGCTGGTTTCTTGCAGTCTCTTTGCTCTCGGAAACCAGTTTCGTAGAATCTTCCTTCAATTTTGGACCACATTCCGCTATCTGTGTTTTCCTTTGCACAAGTTCTGTGTCGGAGTCGTTCGTGTCATTTGATGACAAGGAAGGGGCTGGCAATACTCCTTTGTTCACATGTGCTAGGTAATAATACATAGGATAATCAATATAGCGAATCAGTCTAATTTGTCGGTTTCGTTTCAAGCCGGACTTATCCAGGAAGTGAAATGCGGTATTCCGGTCCAC
>OZ026596.1:31966521-31971521 GCA_964020085.1 Micromussa lordhowensis | reverse complement strand
ATCCCACTTTCGGGTCTTCATTCCGTAAACGGTGAATCAACTATAACCCAATAAGCTTCAATACAGAAAATGTTTCGAGCGAAAACGTTATAAAGAATAAATGAGACATACAAGTGAAAATAAGAAGATAAATTACCCTACTGTTGTAAGTGACACCACAGCCCACCAAAATCCTTCAGGTGAGCCGGTTGTAAACGAGGGTGAAAACTGTGCTTTGTTTGTTTTGTGTTCCTGCGTTGAAAATAAACACAACACATTTTGCTTTATCACTAAACTCAAATCATTCCTGATTGATCCTTATAGATTGTTATACGAAATTATAAAATAACTGAGATACTACTCATGTGTGTTTAGATGAGAGTATGTAAACACGGTTGTGACGTTTTTGATTCGCGCATAGTTTTGAGAAATATTTATAAAAGTTATAGAACACTTTTTCCGTGTTTTGATAGCCATTATCTACACACTTGGGGGTTGAGAGAAATTTCGAAAGTGTAACTGTCTCGAATTCTCCAGAACCCTCGTATTTAGGTGTGGCTATGCAAACACGGAAAAAGTGCTATGTTTCTTAAGTTTAAGCTCCCATCAAGAAACTGAGTTTTATGACATAAAGAGTTAGTAAATAAATTCATGTTCTAATTAACTTCTTACCAACAGCCAAATAACCACTCCAGAAATCCCAGATAACAGTATGATACAAGCCAGGATCGGCCATTGTGACGTAATAGAAGTCAGCAACTGTGCCCGCGACCCTTCTTCGCATTGTTTTGTGTTCACAATCAGTGAACATCCGGGTGATACAAATCCCCGGATGAGCGTCACATTGGTTTCATCCTGTAGGGCCGCCTTGGCATCCGCTTGAATGGGGAAAGCAAAATCCACGCTCTTATTTTTGATAAGCTTTACCATCTCATCCGAATTTTGAACAAGTCTAGGCTTCATGTAGCATACATCATCCTTTTGTCCTTCTACATCGAAGCACTTGTCGTTTACAAACCAACGTATTTTATCACGCATGAAGCCTCCAGTTGAGCTTTTGTTAATGATGTAAGGTGGAAAGTCTAGCAGAGCGATGGTGCACCCAAAGCTGGGCAGACGAGATTGATGGACCTCACGAGTTTGATCATATGGCACACTTCCAAGGGCTTGGCGAGCAAATCTAGATTGGGGAATTGCGTCGGTCTGACGAGTTCCACTTCTGACAAGCCATAAATCGGAGCAAACCAAGAAGCAAATCACTAGCACAACACTAACACCATGCATTGTGAATGCCGAGGTGTCTGTCGAGTAGGATCCAAATTCAGCTGTTTAAACTACAACTTAAAAGGGGGAAATATGATCAATAATCGGAAAGTATTCATGGAAGGATATGATGAACGTCTTTTCAACTGTTTTCTATTCTGTACATGATTAAGGACTTCATTAATGATCTGTAAGATTTTCGGGGTAAAATGATAGGTCAAGACAGAAAATAGTCATATTGACCAATTTAACGACCTCACAATGTTCTTTGATAACTGTAAATTTAAAAAAATGGTAACAAACCACTTTTGACCAGGAAAAAGGGCAAGCTAGACTGTTAACTTTGAGACTAATCTAAACATTAACAGGGCCATAGTCAGGCGTTCTTCAGAGATGAGGCAAGTTGTACGAGTGTCATAATTGCAAGCTCCCAAGTCGTAAGACACGCCTACAATAAGAAGTTTCTGAAATCGATATCCTTCATGGTGACTAACTCAATGGCGTTTCATTTTATACCTGGGCCCTCTTCTCATCTTTTGGAACTTTGTAATATGTAACACTGATATTCATTAACCAATTTACTGGAACAATACACGTTGACATCTATGAACTTTTCAAACATTAGACTATGACGGACTTTATTCGTACACCTTTCACGCTATAAATTAACATCTCGACCGCTATTTTTCTTTTCTCTGACTTGTGCTTTGTCTACCTTCCCAAACATTTTAATTAGAGCGTATGTCGCCTCAAGTTATGATTCGACCGCTATTTTCTTGTTTTCTACTTGAAAATGGAGTCAAGATGGCTTCAAAATGCCGCAGTCACTTTCGCTTCTTTTTGTAATCAATATTTGCATAGGATTATATACCCCGTAGATACTTAAGAGATGTTTTATCCATTTGTGTTTGAGACCTAATTTTTACTTATTTTCCGTTTTAATTTAAAAATATTGGTAGGAAGGACAGATCCAACTGATCCAAATAAAACAGCTAAGAGCATTGCAATTCCTAATATGATTATAATGCTATACCAAGTCGCTGACTGCATTGAATACATGACCGAATAATGGACACGGAATTATTCTCCAATGCCATAGACAGAAGGCTTTTGAAAAGATGCACTGGCAAATGAAACTGAATGCACCCGTGCTGTAACTATAAGAAGCAATGTCATGACAGACGTTTTTAGGAATAATTTTTCCAACCACTAAACGACACGCAAGTCGTTTGTACGCCCCCTAACTGTTCTTCATTGTCGCACTCACGACAGGAAAAACAACCGACTACTGACCACCCCCTATGTTTTCCTGGCCGAGGACTAAGGACTGTTGTTTTCTACAAATACGATCGCAACTGAGTCGTCCTGCCGTTGAGGGAGACTTATAACATCAAAAAATAGATCAAAAGCTAACTTCAATTAATTGAAATCATCGATACTAATTTTGCAAAACACAGAAAAGAAAAATAAAATAAAATACCTCGTTAATGATGGAGTGTCAGTTCCTATATACATGCACTGAAAACTCCTACAAAGGATCAAGAAAGCCTGTCAAAGGCTAGGCAATTTCTATTTTCCGTTAACGACTTTTTTAATCGAAAAATAAAGCCTGACTTGTGCTTTGTCTACCTTCCCAAACATTTTAATTATTCATTATGTTAAAGAGCGTATGTCACCTGCCATCAATATTCTGTAAGGAATGGATCACGTATTGCCCTGCCATGCATTACCTTTTAAAGGTTATTTTATGTTCGTACTCGCCTTAAGTTATGATTCGAAGAAACAGTGCTGTGAAATTTCGGCTGGAAATTTTCGAACATGTTGGCTTAACGGGGCGATGTTCCTCGAATGTCGCAGGCGCCGATTAGCTGTCTGTTATGCATAAAAGTCATTTAAATTTGTAATTGAAGTAAAATGCCATGATGACAATTAAAGGAAAAGTGTCTACTACATCGTGTGGTGACTGGATAAAGGAGAAACTGCAGGGAAATGAAAAGATGCATTGTCTTGGCGCCAGCAATCCAGGCACCTTCTTATTGTCACAGATACAAATCACCAGCCTGGTATTTAGCATGCAAGAAAGAAATTGTCTGGAACGTTAATAACCCAGCCCGGGATTAATTTACATAGCCTGGTTTGATTATTTTCCAGTTCTCTGGCATCATAATATTTACGAAGCTGTCGCCAGTTCACCTATGCTACAATATCTGATTTTTTCTTTAAAACGAAGGAAAGCATTGTTTACAAATGCTTCATTTGTTACCCAGCAAAACAGAGTAAGCTTTTCTCGTCGAGTAGAGGACTTTAGAAAGCCAATATCGATGGTTCAAAACCTCTTGTTTTAATAGAATCATACAGTGCTAAAGATGGCTCCTAATATAAACATATATCTTCTAGCTTATTTAGCAGCAGTTCACCCGCACTAAGGGGATAACAGGTGATACATATAGGACCATAAAGAAAAGAAAAACACTCAATGAAATTGTACAACCCCAAAAACGCACGACTCAAACAGCAGACTCTAAGCGAAAACCTTACATGTAAAGGGATAACGGTGTAAAGGATATTATATATGCAAATGAACGAGAAATCCTCTAATTTCACCAAAGAAGCTAAGAATTAAACATTTTGAGCGCCCGCTGAATATGTAAACAAACCCATCGGTTTGAAAGTATCGAGTACGCCGAAAGCCATCATCTTTGTCTACTAAAAAAACGATTATAAGAAAAAAAAACAAAAAAATGAACTCTAATTAAATGTTGAGGCCCGAGTTTGAACAGAACTCGACAAGGAAACGAAATCTTAGCAGCAAAATACGGAGATATTCTGTGGAATATACAAGAGATATCATCGCTGACATACAAAACAAAATACTGTCGAAATTTGAAGTAATGCTGATGCAGAAACATCAGTCGTGATGTAACTAGCAACCTGAGCAATATTTCAAATCGAAAACAACGGTCAAGGAAATCATATTGCTGAAATTGGTCACGGATCTTGAGGCAATAACAGTACAAATCTAAAATGCTGACAAAAACGTCGGCTCGTAAATAATGCAACGTTTCACTCACCTCAAAATCCCTGTAACATAAACCACAAGGAAGGCTAAAAGTTCCAAAAAAATACATTTAAGGCGTAGAAAATGAGAGAGACGAAGAACAAAATTTTGCAAATAGAGACGGGTACACCATAGAATTTAGAGATTAGACCTTGAGGAAGCGGAGACATGAAAATCTTGGAACACGTAACGCTGTCAGAAAACAGCTGGACTGTTGAAATGCTGGATGCAATTACCTATTCGTACTTCCCATTGTATGCTCGCTCGAGAAAGAAAATGTGAAAAAGAAATTCCAACGCTCCACAAACAATATGTAGCCGTCACTGAGAAAGTAACGAGAACGCAGCGCCACTGGCGAGAAATGAACAGAGCTTTCGTAAACCAGGTCAATCAAGACAATGACTACTCAGAAAAACGTGATGACAATTTTGGTAAAAACCGCCGCTTGTCATACAAATGCAAATCAAGCTCAATACCACTTCAATATTTGTTAACATAAACCTCCAGGCAACCCGACGAAATCAAAACAGAAGACATAACAACTGATTTGAATGCCTGCTTGCAAGTTAAGACTTGCGGACCACAAATGATTGAAAATACAGCTTTAGCACGCGATGGTGTTCGAAGAATATATACCACGTACAGTTGCCATAAGTCAACAGCTTTTACTTCCAAGCAATTGGGCTGTACCTAGCAAAAT
>OZ026596.1:31844021-31954021 GCA_964020085.1 Micromussa lordhowensis | reverse complement strand
AGTGCAGTGCATGAGGTAAAGCCTATCCATTTGGAGGAATGGACCAAACGGCTCACACTTCAAGGTCCTTATTTTAGATTACTTATCACACCTTAACACTTAGGGTTAGGATTTAGGGTTTAGGGTTTAGCATAAGAGATAAGACAAAGAGCTTGGGGATGGATTGGCCACACGTTGAGGAGACCAGATGGACATGTAGCCAAGAGGGCACAGGAGTGGAACCCACAGGGGAAGCGAAAGAGAGGAGGACCCCAGCACACCTGGCGACACACGAGGATGGCAGAGCTAGAGAGGAAACATCTCACATGGAATGAGGCAAAGAGCACTGCACACAATAGGGTTAGGTGGCGTGTTTTAGTTGAGGACCTATGTTCCACTAGGAACGAAGAGGATTAAGTAAGTAATTATAATCGTTATAGATAACAATTTTATAATATTGACAAACGTAATAGATATTAGTAGTTCTTGTTGTTTTATATTCACAATGTGATTTTTCTTGACGATATTAGCTTCTTAGCAATACTGTAAATTTGAAATAAAATAAAATGTGTTTTATTGTACTATATTGTGCTGTATTGTACTGTATTTACTCAGCTTCGCTTCGTGCAGTATTGAAAATTTTGAGTTCATTGTACTGTAAGCAAGTGCGTGTATTTGAAAACAAAACACGAACTAACAGTCTCTAACTCTTTTAATATTCAATTTGAGTTCACTGCTGGCGACAGACTTACAATGGCTTCCCGCCCGAACACTGCACAGTTTTTATGTGTTACTGTAATAACGCACTCTGTCACTTTGATGTCGCTAGGTAACGGGAACTCACATGATCAATTTTAACCAATGACGCGTGCGGATCTTAGACAGTGAACGAAGATTGAATATTAATGTACTGTATTGTACTGTACTGTAATGTACTGTATTGTATTGATACTTATCTTACTTTTTAAAGCCAGATCGGATGTATTCCAGGTATAACATTGAAAAATGTTTCTCTATTCTTTACTCCGTTTGTTTTCTCTTTCTGACACTGTATATTAAAGCACATAAATTGAAGCAAATTAAGGTAATTACCCAACTGTTGTAAGTGACACCACAGCCCACCAAAATCCCTCAGGTGAGCCGACTGTAAACGAGGGTGAAAACTGTCCTTTGTTAGTACTGTGTTCCTGTGATTAAAAACGGACAAGAAGTTTATTAAGGCAGAACTTAATGAAAAATAAAATTAAACGACCTTTTGATGTCTTCATGCCACCATTACTAAGTTACATGCACGTGGAAATCATCAACGTTTTTAGAAGTCATTGTTCACCTGAAATTAATGTATGATTAATTTTAATCTGTGTTTTCTCTAGTTCTGTTATGAACACCGTTTAGTCATTCACTGTTAGAATCAAGCTTGCTTTTCTGTTACTTCTAACTGATAATCGCCCAGGCAACCATAATATAAGTTTTCACAACTTTCAGGCAACTCTTTGATGGATTCAGTTTAAACTAGCGAGCTGTTGGAGACAATTGTGTCAATTCTCAGAACATGAATGCTGAGCCCAACAACTCCGTCTTTCAAAGAGCTCAAAAGGTTATTAAAAATAAATGGAGCAGCGATACGGCAATCGTCACAATTGAACTGTTTCTCGAGGTCTTTTGCACTTCTCTTAGAAATTGTCAACCTTTTGCTACCAGGGACTGTGCGTAAACTCAAAATGCCCTGAATGTAATGCTCACATGGAATACTTTTTGACAGCTGTTGATGTTGTTTTGGTTATTATTCTCTAGTCAACCGTTTACCAACACCTTTTGCATGCCATCTATCGCGTCTTACACGCACCACTTGTAAACATGGTAGTAAACTACTTGACCACTCACACGATCCCTTAGATTTTTAAAGTTGATCTCTCTGCAAACGCATGAGTAACCGTTAAGATCTAAAGTTTCAAAAAAGTTTTTTACGCTTTCATGCTCAAGAAAAAAAAAACAAATATCTTAAGCTGAGTTAATTTAAACAGTGGCTTCTCACCAATAGCCAGATAACAACTCCAGAAATCCCAGATAGCAGTATGATACAGGCAAGAATGGGCCACTGTGACGTAATAGAAGTCAATAACTGTTCCCGTGACTCCTCTTCGCACTGTTTAGTGTTCACAATCATTGAGACACCGGATGATACAAATGCCCGGATGAGCGTCACCTCACGTTCATCCTTGAGAGCTGCCTTGGCTTCCGCTTGAATGGGGAAAGCGAAATCCACTTTCTTCTTTTTAATCAAGTCAACGATCTCCACCCAACTACTGACGTATATGGGCAACATCTTGCAAGCTTCTGGGTCATTGTCTTCTCTATTGAAGCACGTAAAGTCTACAAACCACTTTATTTTGTCATACATAAAACCCTTTTCAACAGTTGAGTTCATAATGTATGGTGGAAAGTCTTGCAGAGCGATGCTGTAATTACATTTCGTCTCGTCTGAATCTGACTGGCGATTTGGACGGGCTTGACGAGTAGCTCGATGTGACCTGATTTCCCGGACTTGGCGGGCAAATCTGGAATGATGACTTGAATCAATCTGACGGGTTTTGCTATTAACGAGCCAAAAATAAGAGCAGATCAAAAGGCAGAAGACAAGCCCTTCAGGGACACCATGCATTGTAAATCCCGCTGGAGAAGCTGCGTACTGGATTAAAATCTGCTTGGCAGCGAGAAGTCTGCAAATTCAGGTGTTCACATGCAATTCTGAAACAGTATTTGAAACCAGAGTTAGAACACGTTCTTTTATGAAGCCCATTTGCTTTGCAAACATTAATAATGATAATGATTTTCCTGGCTTTTTTCACGGAAGCGTCAACAAATTATTTTCAATGCAGGAACATTGTCAGTGGGATTTCCTGAAATGTGAAACACAGGAAATTTGCCTTTGATTTTTGAAGTATATTGTCCTGCTCTCGAAAATAAAGAAAGCAATTAGTTAAGGGAATTTTCATCTCCGTCAAAAAATATAATTGCAAAGCCCACTTGAAAACAAAAGGAGCCTAACTTATTGTAATGCATTTCCATCCTTCGTCCCTGTCAACTTCCTAATAAATCCACGTCATTTCACGAGTAACTCACTCAAAATCCAAATGCCCTTAACGTCTGGTTTGCTATTATCAGTAACTTAAAAGCTTCGATAAATCATTCTCAACTAATAAACATGAACATAAATCGGTGCCGCAGTAATGAAGTCTAACACAACTACATAATAATTCCTTTAACTATTGACATTGCATTACTTTATTATCAACTCTAAATCGCGTTTTATTTGCTAAAGGCAGGGAATCCATTTATAGTGCTCAAAACAAAATTACACGCCTTTTTCCCGTAAATGAAAGTTCTCGGAATAATCAAAGGAGGGAAACTTGACCCCACAACTCATCCTATTAAGAAAATAAAAGAAATACTGCTTGATCGTCTTATTTGCCTCTGTGGTATTATACGAAGCAGGCTGTGATTTTAACATTATTCGGTCCATGCGGTCTTATGAAGCCCTTAAACTTTAAACCCTTGTTACTTTAAAAGCGTTGAAGAGATGGACCTCAAATTTGGTGACTATTCCAAAATTTATTTAGGAACAATTTAGCATGACCTGTCATTGTTCAAGGGACTCGCATGCATCTATGACGTTGTCTGGACAATGCCGCAATATCCAGGCACGGGTTTCATCGTGTGATTGAACAATGAAGAATTCGAAGTTTAAAGGAGCTCCAAACACCACAGAATGGAACAAAGTTTCAAATAATCACAGACGATGTCTTGAGACCACGCACTTGCGTTGTCTAAATAATGTTTCAACTAGCCCGGGTACTCCTCGCCAGAGTTTTAAAACACAAAACGTTTATTCTATGTAATCAACACGAACACCGTGGGTGATTTGTATTATTAACGGACGTTTTTGAACAATGTCTTGACAGGATCTTTGATGCAACTAGAGATAAACTGGGATACAGGATAATACATTTCAATGCGAAAGCAAAACAGACTGCTCCAAACACTGCGTGGGTGTCATCGCAGAACTGCCGAAAGCGATCCATCAAAGCGATTACCGAATTCATCCGCCCTCATTCAAGCTACCGCAGGAGGTATATTAAAAATGAACTCTAGCGCGAACAAAATCACGTCAAACAGCGAAATTCAACTTAAACTATTGTGTAGTAGTCAGCGAAGGAAGAGGAGGATGCTCCCGAACTATTGTGCAGCCGATTGATGAGGTGTGACAAACGGATGCCGTCGTAATTTGAAATTGCATGCAAGTTTCCATAATATATTAACTCGAGAAAAGGTGATGTTTATACGGTGAAATGGAGGCAAATCTACCCTGATCATCGAAACAATCGTTCTAGGAAATTCAAGTAATAACAGTAAACAAATAAATTCCCGCATCAGCTTGCTTGAGCTACAAAAGCTGTAGTGAAACTGTAAACAAGAACGAAGAAGCACTATTCTTTTCCAAAAGCACTATTGAAAATCTGTGTCAAATATCATTCGGCGTCAAGTATCACCAAAAGCGATATTGTTCGACAAACAAGAATCTGATGGATTTGCGTCAAACTTTGAAAAAACGTGTTGGAAATGGTAGAGTTATACAGTCTATCAAATCAAAAAATTGTTTATGGAAAAAAAATTATATAACTTTCTTTCCGTAGTGACCAACCTTCAAGCGAGTTTTCTCTTTGACTAGTGGTTCGCAGATTCTTTACAAATCGTAAATCCTTGTCAATATCAGGCGGGAAGGTATGAGAGCCTGAATTTGAGGTTGATTGAGGCAAATGCCAGTTCTGCCCAAGCTCACTCCACAAATTGAAGACAATATCTCCAAATGGAAAACAAATTTAAAATGAGTAAAGCGCGACAATGTTTTGGCACTGTGGTGTAAGTAATTTAAAACTTGTTAGTCGGTCGCAGAATTAACATATTATTGTTGGGTCTTCGTTGCAAATTTGCGGTAATACACAAAAAGAGCCTCAAAGTATGTCATTAGCACATTAGGGCTTCCGTCCAAAAAACTGTCAATTAGTTTGAAAACCTCATTATGCATTAAATAGCGAACTGCAACACGTTTTAATGTCATAAGAGTAAAAAGGAAGTGTCTAGAGAATAAAAGACATTAGGAATGTGGTCGAAAGGTCTAGCTTTAAAAGCGTTGGTCATGTTCACGATCAGCAAGACAGATGAAAAGATTGATGTGTCGGTCAGAAATCCATAAAAAGCTGCTCATGCCCACCGCTTCATGTATATGATAACAAAGAAGCGAGCAAACAGAACTTCACAGTCATCTATATAATAACTCACTGTGAAGAGCTCAAAGATAACGATAATTTACCCGACTAGGTTCATTTCCTCGTACAGAGAATATCTTCACTTACCGTAATATATTCTGACAATACTCTACGTCAGCTAACCATAGAATATGAGAAAACCAGCACTAACTAACGTTCAAACAATGTATCAAAAGGTCTGCTCATATCGGAGAGGAAAACATGGCCAGTCCTGCCGGCATATTCTTGTTTCAAAAAAATAAAGGTGATTCTTGAAAGGTGTAGGGCATCTCAGTTGGCCAATTTTAACTCCTTGAAAGATATTTTTATAGCGGTTTTTGCGGAACATCTATTTACGTTATATTGAGCTTGTGTCTCCATCAATATCGCAATTTATATACTAGCTTGCAATAACAGATCGTATTACCTGCAAACCATGTTTTCAAAGTAATTTTTGCTGCGCTCTGTAAACGTTTATGACAATTTTCTTCACAACTTTTTAACTTTATTAAACTCCTCTGACAACGTTTTGAATTTGTAATTTGCGAATTTGGCAAGGGTTTCAATTTCTCTCGCTTTAGCTGGCGCCGAGAAACAGGTCTGACCACTCAATGTAAATAAATACTTCACCAGCTATGATGTTTAGTTCAGCTCTGCATCAGGTGAACGAGAGTTTTTCAAGAACAGAACATGTCTCATAAATAATACCTGTCTTCTACAAGCCATCACGATTCAAATTTCACATGTCACCTTACGTCAGGCCAGGATTATAAATTAAATATATTTATATTATGAACTATAAACCTATTGAAAGAAAAAAGGTTCTCACTATCGCTTATTCGTGACCTATCAGCTACGTTTCCTAAAAAATGTCGATTACCCACTGTAGATAGTATTTGAGAGAGATGAAAAAGGTCTTAAAACTTAAAAGCAAAATTAATGTTATGAGGTTATGTCGGCTGAGTTCGATTTACTAAGAAGAATGATTAGAAGCTTTTGAATAAATAAAACTTTAAAAGCCTTCATAAATTTCTAGTACATCTGTATATTATGATTTAAGGCACAACTGTTCTTTACATAGGAAAAAAAAAGTTAAAACATACGTATCTTGTTAGTTCTCGATAAAACACATTTCAGGCAGGTGTATATGAGATGTAGCGAAACGACACCTGAAGGAGAATTTATTTTGATATTCGAAGGAAATAGACTTTCTCAAGTAATTGAAGTCCACCACCGGTGGCAAGATAATAACAAAAACATGAAATCAATTAAGCGTCTAGAGGTAAAGGAGTCATGCGAACGAAGTTTGAAATTGAGACCTTTACAATTAGTGGGGTTGTCTCAAACTTTGAAGACGACGCTAACACAGAGACAAAGGGTAGGGGAAGAAAAACTCCCGCGCAATGTTCAATAGATACTGATACGCCCTGAGTCACTGGTTATTTTTAACTGTGGCGAAGAAAGAAGAAAAATAAACGGCTACATATCCGTAATTATCTAGTTAGTGAACTCCAGGTTTGACCTGGCGCATGAATGACTCTAGGCAATGCAGTTTCCTGCCGTTCGATAAAAGTGAAACTGACTCGCAATACAGCATTTTACTGCTGAATCACGCCTATAAATAAAAGCCACTTATATATAAAAGCTACAAGTACTTTCGGACAACAAGCTAAGAATTCACGAATGTTAAAAAAAGCCTGCTTAGCATCTTTGAGTGGAAGACAAAACATCAATGACTTTCAAAGATTCTAGTTATGTATTACGTATAGTTAGATCATTGTGGGTCAACACGGAACTTTCAGTTAGAATTCAAAATGAAAATTGCAAGCAAAATAGGCATCCAGATGTGATACATTCATCTGAATTGTTTGTCGCGAGTAGTAAAGTTATAGTGAAACCCTACCTTTATTTTTAAGGCATCTTGATGCTGGAAACGTTATAATCTTCTGCGTCCTATTTGTGCGTGGTCGTCTAGGTGCTATTCTTGTTATGAAAAACAGTTCGCTTTAGGAAATATCTTTGGGACAATTAGATATTGAATGCATGCGTGCATGCACTTACTTATACACCGAGGTGAGGACGGTTAGGATGAAACAAAATGTTTTTTAATTGTTTTTATCTCGACATTTCGACCGATGCCCTCATTTCAAAAAAAAAAAAGGAAAACCGAGTCGAGGGCAAAGGCAGTGCTACTTATCTTAGAATGAATTAGCGGTGTTATATAGACTTTAAATTAACACACCAAGTTAACAAAAATGTCATTTGAAATATCCACGAGCGACACAAAGTCTGTGTCTTAGTTACTTTCTCCCAGGCTATTTTCTGACCTCATGGCACATGAAAGCAGCGCGCTTCATATGAATATATAAAAAAAGGAGTTCCAGGCTGTGTTTACTGAAAACTTGAATGTCTGTGACAGGAAAGGAAAATATTAAGGCTTTGAAAGGTGAAGCTATTTAATATACAATGTCGCCTCATGAGATGGCAAAATTATTTAATATTTATTAGTCTATAAACTTAGCATTTTGTTATCGTGATGTGGTACCTTTGTCTCGTTTTTCACCGGTTCAAACTGAGACGCAAAAGGTCAAGTTCCGCCTTTTTACTGTCCCCCAGAGAATTCAGTAAAGGCAATAACCTTTCATCGAGAAGCTAACTAACTCAGGAGGCACAGAAAGCCGTAAAACTCTTGAACAAAGATTTATTTTTCAAATCGGCACTCTTAATCCTCACGGTATCAACGAACGCTTTTCATTCATCTAATTCATTCTGTTGTTTTTCACGTTGCCAGGTAAAAACCAATAGCGTAGCTCCACATTTCTGTATATAAACCACACACAACCCACAATTCCTTGATTCGCTCCGACGAAGGGCTAACGCTCGAAACGTCAGCTTCCGAATCTCTTTACGGTGGACAATTCACATTATCAACCCAGTTGATAAAACCAAATTATCTAACTCAGGTTTCCATTGCTGCTTTTCATTTTTCCGCAGGAACGTGTAAAACATGTTTTGCTCGATTGCTCCTCTAATTTTAGGCGAGACAAGCCATGCGCGCTTGTCAACATGAGAAGATACTGGAATCAATCAATCGGATCAAAATATCAAACTGATAGCTAATTCATTGTGTTTTTGACCACTCATCGAATAAGACTTACAGTCAAACTAAGTAAAGCGTACCTCAAGATGACATTAATGAATTGATTGTTCGAATATTGAACCCGCTAGTCGTTTCAAAAATGCAATAATGAATTGATTTTTGCAAAATTGAACCCACTGGTTGTTCCAAGAATACGACTAATGGGTTTAATGTTAAGAAAAAAGCAATTTAATATTGATTTTTGGAATGACTAGCGAGTTCAGTATTCAAATAATCAATTTATTATTGCATTCTTGAAACGACGAGCGCGTTCAATATTCAAATGATCAGTTCATTAATGTAAGCTTGAGGGATACGCTTCACCTGGTTTGACAGTAACGGAGGATGAAAGGCGAGTCAATGGATAGCAACTCACAAATGAAAACTTTTAAAATATTTTGGTATTAAAACATTATCAGGTTGTCGTTCATGATAAATAACAGTGTCGACATGCATTCGTTACTGAAAACTAATCCTACTTTTTATATTTTTCAGTTTTGTCAATTTTCCATCTATTTCTAATTCAATTAAGTCGAGGATTATTGCGGTAATCGATAAGTTGAGCACGTTCCATCAAGCCTTTGATTGAAAGGTACTACTTCTCAAAGCTCATGAAACTTCAATCTAAACATTCCCTTACGTCTCTGAAATGTTTAAACATCCATTTACGACGCGATTTAGCCAGAATCAAGCGTAATCCTCAGAGGTTTAGGTTTACCAAGTCAACATGTGTTCTCTTACTCTAGAGATTTCTCTGAGGTCACGAGTAGAGAAGGCAACATTATCAATAAGAGATCAGTAACTTTCATCATTTTCTTTATAATTCAGCTTGCTTCGTCTGCTTCTTTGTGATGTTATGGAAAGAGACCTACATTTTGTTCACTGCACTGTGTGCGAGTTATACCGCCCGGAATACCAGAGCCTCAAATTTCACAGTTTCGCGGTTTTCAGGGTGTTTTATATGTCTCTCGTTTAATGTTACATGTAATCCAACATTTTCCCCTCATTCCTCTTAAACGTTGTTTCGCTTTTAAATAACAAACCAAGCGCAATAAAACATTTTTCATTCGTTAATTGGAAGGAAAAATATAAAAATACGGAGATCCAAATTTGCAAATCAACAGCGAAAGCGATCACGTTATATAGTTTTGACCTCGCGGCTTTCATTACGATTGTACAGAAATCGTGTGATACTATGCGATCGGTTTTTCCAAGATTTCTTTCCTATAAAACTCCTTAACGTTTCTACAGAACTCCGACCTGATATGGTACAATATTTCAAAGAAGGCAGAGTGTTTAGTTGAGACGATGTAAGGCGGCAGTCGGGTTAGCTTTGGTAGATATGTGGCAAGGTCGCGGTATGGAATTGACAGATAATTATTTAACTCATCCGACAAGATAGCAGATGTAAATCCGATGAGCGCAATTGACAAGCATGTCGACTAAATGTGCGACTTCAAAAAGGAATGAAATTCAACAGTTTCGCTTGGTTGCTGAAGGTTCAATAATTATCAAAACAACATCGAAATTAGATAAACGAGTCTTACACTGATCCGTACCTAGATACAAAGACTGTGGTACTCACAAAAGCAGCTTTCTGAACCCGCTGGGATTGGCGAGGTGACGATTTAGAAGGTAGTACTCCACGTATAGCGTACAGTCTGCTGTAAAAAGCAAAAAGAATATAAGAGATGTCAAATTTTCTAGGCGAGACTTTGAGCGGAACCCCTGCCTGTCAGCGTTGTTTCTTGAATAAACAAAAATATGCCGGTAACTCAAGGAGCTCTGTGAAAATATGAGTAATATGGTATTAATGTGGCGTAAAGCACTTGGAGGCTCTTGAAATGTTGATGATGATTATGAATGGCTGGGCGTATTTTTCTACAGCAGACAATGATCGCAATGATATCATTGATAAAAAAGAGAAATAAATTAACATAAACCTGCTGAAATAAGAAAGCTGGACCAAGTGTTTTAAGAGACGTCTTGTAAAATAAGGCGAAGTCCTTGCTAGTCGATAAGGCACTAGAGTATTTGTTATTTGCCAATCTAGCATGACATCCTCACTTGGAAATACTTCAACTATTCACTCTATCAATGGCTATTGAAAAAATGTAAGAAGCTAATCTAAGTGAAACCAAATCTGTTTGTCGTCAAACCTCAGGTATTTCTTGTGGGTGTTTGGTGGCCACTGGGCTTAAAAGCCCTTGAAGAGAAGTTCAACAACTGAATGCGTAACGCTGTACACAATAGAGCTATATATTTTAAAGTAATATAATCACAACATGCTGTTTGTGATATACACTGTTATCTTGATTCTACAAGAATTTTACTGAACCGAAGTCTTTTGCCCTCCTATCAGTTTTCTATAGAGCCGATTTAACATGCGTAAAAGTAATTTAAAACGCTTGAACTAGCCTTACATAATATATTTTTAAGCTGAAGAACAAATGATATTTAATATTTTGAGAAGATTTGCTAGCTCTAGCTAAGCACTGAATGATATTTTTGTTGAACACTTTTTAGCTTTTTTAGTTTTTTTTTCTCAGTTTTTAGCTTTAAACGATTTGCGAAGCGCATTTCATTATTTTAATGAATATTGTGTTGTATAATTCCAAATATAACTATTAATTTTAAAGTTTGTTTTGGTTCTGACCTTTTTTCTGCTGTTGTTTTCCTTGTCGTTTTCGTTATGTTTGTTTATTTTATATTTCACAATTTCCTTTACAACTAGAAATACGGACCTCTTCCGTGAACCTTTATCTTCTTGTTCGTATTACATAATTTTTTTGTAATTTTATTGTATTGTATTGTAATTTTTATCGTATTTTATTGTAATTTTAGATAATTTAACACCGAAAAGCCCCACGGCATTGGGAGTCTTAAAATAATTTGTTTGCTCGTGCCTTTTTCCTAAAACTAGTGAGTAAAACCTGAATCGCGCTGAAATGGGTTAATATCTGCCTAGCATATGTTTGGCATTACTTATAATGTTTGCTATCTGAAAAACATGAGCCCACTTCTCGAGTGATTAGATGTTCCAGCAGAAGCTTCAAATGACCGTCTTGGGCTCTAGATGGCTTTAAAATAGGTGAACACAACAAAGACTACAACAAAAGGGATTTAAGAAGACAGCGTCAAAAAGCTTTCAAAATGCTCATATATTATTACTGATTCCAGGAAAGAAATCAGTGAATGACTGAGTGGAAACCTTGTTGGAGTATTTCAGTGTTTAAAGGAGAATTTCTATGATAAAAGAGGATAACATCTGACACAACGATTCGCTTATTTATCTACAGTGTTTTTCAGAGTTACTAAATAAACCGTGATTGGTAAATTTGTCTCGAATTACTAAAATTGCGCTGTGCGACTGTCAAACTCCAGCTGGGCCACGAAATGATTTCTTTTTTCTGTAGTCAGATTAACGATCACTTCCAGCAAAATCCAAGCACAAATGGCAGGCATTTACGGGATGACATAACTCATGAAGCACTTTAAGCTTTTGTTTCTTAGCAACTACAAAGGATGGTTTACTATTTTTTAAACCCATATAGACGCCCCTCTCTTCAGTTGTCGGTGTACAAATAATTAAAACTTTTAATGCGCAGCGCTTAGAGCGATCTCCAAATTAGCGGATTTCTTTATATTCGCGACGCTGTCATGCAATGCCCCAATTCCAAAATGATTAAAAGGAAAATCAGCGCAAGTCAGAACAAGCGCGCAGCGTAGCTGCGAGACGAGACAGTGAACTTTCTTAGCGCCTCTTCACCAGACTCCTTCCCGCCGGATCGCTTTGCTCTTCGCCGCTCGCCCGGGTCACTCAAAGGAGAGCATAAGAATAGATTCCAGTACATCAAAACGTGGTACTGTACATCGGCAAAATAAATCATTTATGAATCGAACAAATAAACCATTTGTATTATCCAGACAATTGAATATCACGCGGGCCTCGAGAATCTTCCCTCGAAAGTTCTTTGAGTTCATCTTTAGTATGTAACTTCCTGTAAAAAAAACCTAGTTTAAATCATTTAGTTAGAAGGTTTTTTTAATTATAAGAACATTTTTTTTACTTTTCTAAAGAAAGGTATTCCAAAATGCTATAAATTCTCCGATTCACATCAGACGGTTTCAATGGCCATACCAATTTTGAGTTGTTGCAAAAGTCATCACTACCTACAAGCACCATAAGATTCATTCCACTGAATATAATGTAATCAATTGTTGTACATAGCATCAAGCTAACTTTTTCAAAACAATCATTTGAAAATAATTGGTTTTCCATGTTCACTTGGAAGGTAAACATGAAGCGAAATACGATCGTGGTTCTACGAGAAACATATATGGAACAATTTCCGTTAATAAAAATTTCAAGTAATAATAGTCGTTGTCTGAAATATTGCAGACTATAAATCACCTAAGCAAAACCCTTTACCGAGCGCTTAAATTTGAAGAAAGAATATATTTCGTTTTCAGTGTGCCATATATTTGTCGCAGATCGAGATTTAAAAATGAATTAAAAAACCTTGAAATAATAACATTATAACAATAAGTTGCAGTAAATTACCAAAGGTTGTAACTAAGCAGACAAGTTTAACATGAAGATTTCTTCACCTATACGAAACATTATTTTGAATGGCGCCACAAAGGATTCGCTTTGCTTTTCGAGCTATAATCCAGTGTAAATACAGATGCCACCGCAAAGAAAAACTCATCTCTAACGTTGGGCTCAGACTGTCCTCCTCTGCTTGTTAGCTGAAAAGAGAGGTCGATGTTTCTGTTTGTTTGTAACTTTACAAAATATCGTTGATAATTCTGCAAAGGAATTGCTCTATTTTTCGAACTCCATCAGACAAAAACTGACATAAGTTTATGTGTTAACTGCAACCAAAAATACACCTCTACGCTTTCATTATATTTTTAAACTAAAATACCTAAATAGTTATTGGACCAATCATTTTAACTGCAAATTCAGAGTTCAACCATCCCTTAAAACTCTAAAGTGGCACTGAATTAAATTCAGATGCCGAAACGAATATCTGCTTCTCGCTTCAATTTAGTTTTGGCTATATGCGCGCGTAAAGAGGATAAAAGAGACCAATATTTGGTTTGCTTCTTGACATGTAAAAGGGAATGCTCTAAAATATCATTTTCGCGAAATTAACCAAACTGCCGCAAAACATGCGAAATAAGTAGAATTGAGGTGAATTTTAACGAATGTAGTTAGATGCGAGAAATGCCTTAGAAATCCGAAAAATTCTTAGAGTTTAGCTCTGAAACAATCAAGCCGCGTTCAGAGTTAACGAGATAAAAACAGTAGTTTCGAAATTAAGCAAGAAAGAAAGGATATCCTCACCTGAATAGTGGACCGTTTAAGTTTTGGAAAACACCGTGCCCTTTCGTGCTAATATCATGAAAAAGCTCCAGAAATAAAGTTATTCAGTTATTCAGAAGCAATTAGTTTATTTCAATTCAAATAATATCAGTGAATATTTTATGTCGGGATAAATCAGCTTAAGATGTCACTCAAACTCGTCTTCCTGAGCTAAATATTTGCTAAAAATCCCTTTTTGGACGCAAGAAATTTTGTTTCAATTATTTAATGTCAAAATGAGTTAGAACAGTTTCGGAAAAGCCGCTTAGAAAGCAAACAATTTCAGAGTGCAAGGAAAGAGTTTTGAATTAAAAATTGAACTTTGAATCATTCAAACAGATTTAAATCTCAGACAAAAAATATTATTTATTTTCATAACTTGCGGTTTGTAATCAAAAATAGGTTGAATTTATTTTAAAGTGCACAGATTCAATATACATGTATTATCAATAACACTTGAACACTTAGTCATTGAAGGACAGAACAAAAACCATTCAGGGGTAGATTGGTGATATGACTGGAGCCCTTTACACTTCAAACTCAGTGAAAGGTGCTAAGCACAGTTCACACGGTCTATAGTATACCGTAATTAACAAAATTCTTGGATGTGGATGGATCCCATTCAACTTTACCTGATTCAAATAAAAAATTGCAAGTGACTTGTTTTTGTTGAAAATCTAACACCATTGGAAGGGTTAAGCCAGTTGACAGGGGATTTGCATGCAAAAAAACTGATAAGATTACAATCGAGCCCGAATCAAAGCCCTTGCCACGCGTTAAGCACGGACAGTTTCGATTTTTCTCGAAATTTTGTTCATTCTTTATTCAGATTTACTAAACTCTAACAACTTCAAAAGGTCTTTTTTTGTTTTCGTCGATCAATAAATCTTAAAATATAAAGGACATTTATTTTATCGTAGACAAGGTAACATAATGTGTCAAAAGAGCCATAGTTTGCGACGTAGCCTTAAACTAAAACGTAAAGCACAAACCGTACTTTCCATTTTCGAATTCTCTTGACGTGTATTTTTTGCCATGCTAGGACTTGCCTACCGGTAATCCAAGCAATTTGGGTTATTAAGTATTTTCGCACCTTTCAAATCAGGGCGCGCTTTTGAACAACAGTTCCATTGACAATGGTTTCGCCTGTGGTTTACAACTGAAAGCACTAGCGATTTAATTACAGTTCATGGGATTTGTTTTTATTGCAGTCAGCTTGTCGTCGTGTCGATTTTTTTAAGAGTTATAGATTTTATGGAAGCTTGGGCCATGAATGCAGGAATATTGGAAAACGCAAGTTCTGTTATAAAGAAGTATTCACTAGCAATGTTGGCCAAATGGGAATGGCCGATTTTTTTCCACTAAAACTTTCCCTAATTTGTGGATAATCCATTATTTTTAGACCATAGACCTAGATTACTTTTTGTTTACCAAAAAATCTACATTAATAATACATAGAAAGGGCTACTCCAGGTGTCTGTCTTGAAAATGCTTTCCTCAGCCCTCTTAAATATAATGTCGATCGATGAAATTTCGTTCTATTTATTTTAAAAGTGCCTATTGAGTCCACATTCAGTAAGTTGGGCATGTACACTTCCTACTATCACAAGTTGACTGTAACATAAAAAGACAAGTCATCAGTGAAAGCTATATTTAAAAACCTTGTTTCGTATTCGTTTTTTATAATTATAATTTTACGACGAAAATTAAGCATTCTTTGCACGCAATTTTCGTGCAGTAATCAAGAAAAGGCGTTTTTCAAAATTTATTGCATAGAAATAAATTTGGTGTCAGTTCGGGTCGTTCGTTCGTATTATGGCTGTTTCTGTTATTTTAGACGCCCAAATGCAATCAAATTTTACGGAAATAGATAGTTTCGAATTATTAACCATATTTTAAAGGGAAAGTTCAAAATTTGTCCATTGAATTCAAGGTTCCGCAGCTTAATTAAAGTCAAACATCACTAAAATTGCTACTGGAGAAATTCTGTTTGCCGGAAATAGAACTTTGAAATAAGAAGTAATGTCGTTTACTTAATTCCAACGTCGTGCTGGTTTTTACTTTGGAATCGCACCGCGTATAGCGGTGAGAAAGGATTTAAAGTTTGGTTTTACGGGTATTAAGTAATAATTATATGCTACTCCGATAAACGGCACATGAAAGAAATTTGACTTCCTCACAAAATTGGAAACTTTGACTTCGTTGGTACAGTTCGAATCGGATTCATTTGTTTTGTTTTTCTTTTCTATGTTTGAGCCTCGTTTCGTTTATAGTAATTAACGTTTGTCACCAAGGAGCAAGATGCTCACTGAAATTTAAGGCAAAATATATCTTCACAGTAAGAGATGATTTTCTTCACTTACCAATGCAAGTTTCTTGGGTATAATAAAGTCAATTTTCCTTTTCGACTCGTTTTAAACAGTCAAAGTGTAAGCCATTCGTAGACTTGAAGACTTGTCAGAGAATAGGAAAACTACACAGAACCTCTCAAAACATCACATCCAACAGCGTACCGAGCATGGGACTAAGGCTTACGGCATTTTCTGCTGTTACAGTATTGGCTCACACGACGATCGCAACAGGGAAATATGAAACAACGGTAAACAATCGGTTCAGATTTGCATATACAGTCACTGTAATAAACCTAATCAAATCGCAGCTTTGTCTGTAGGGCACTTTACTGAGGTTCTTAACGTCTGAAAATCAAACACTAAACGAGCTGTGCAGTTAATATTCTGACAACCTTGCTTATCAGTTTCAAAGTGGGTGAAAAGAATTAATAACTTGACATTCATGAAATATGATTCTTTATAACCCGTCCATTTTACAACATAGTAAGTTGAACTAGGGCATATTTCCGATGAAGTCTAGAAACCGTAATATCATTTTTCTTCTATTTATTATCCTTGCGATTAGCGATTAGCCTCCAGCAAATCTGACAAAATAATAAAATTATTTACTTTTGCAGACAACACATTTTCTGTGCAAGCCGACACCTCACGAAAGTATCAAATTTATTTAACAGGCCGTAAATTAAAATCATGACCAAGAACAGTTATTTCTACAGACAAAGAAAGATGCTTACGCTAAATCGGTGAA
Organism: Micromussa lordhowensis; assembly: GCA_964020085.1. Taxonomy (NCBI): domain Eukaryota; kingdom Metazoa; phylum Cnidaria; class Anthozoa; order Scleractinia; family Lobophylliidae; genus Micromussa; species Micromussa lordhowensis. Next base: position 31,937,127 of record OZ026596.1, on the reverse strand, counting down.
TTTGACATAATTTTCTTCCCACCAAAAAATAATAATCAGATTTTCAGGCCGATAGTTATGCAAATTTTCTCTAAGTCACATATCTAATTGTATAACTTTAAGCTTTGAGCATTTCTAGCTATTCGATCGGAAGGATGGGTTTTTACAGCGATTTCTGATATTCGTAGTAACTATTATTTGAAAATTTTTGACTCACTGTTAGTATAAATAGCCTAACGCAAGTTTGTTTTTCGGCCAAACTATTTTCTCATCAAAATATACATCTAACTAATTTTCTCCAGTTTTCCCGATAATCCGGTTCTCATGTTTTCTTTAAGAAAGGCCAATAAACCGTTCCCCAGTCGTTTTCGCCACGTTTGACTTATATATAAATAATAACATCTCGAAGTGGATTAAACAAATGAGGTCTAAGCAAGTCTAATTTCTATTGCTTTTTAAATTATGGACTTTCGATACAAACCTAAATACAAAACTCCCAAAAGGTAAAAATCCACCCACTGGGAGGTCATTTGTTTGTATCGTAATGTTTGGTACTTTAACATATCGTACTGTTCACATATCGATAACGATAGACGTCTGCAAGAATATTATATTCTAAACTATAGTTTTAGACCTTTTTAACTACTTTAGAACTGAGAAGTGACGGTGTCAATATTTAAGAGGACCTTGAGACATTAAGAAGGCTAAGAAGACGCTTCAATATTTTCAAAATGATATTAATTTTTACATGGAAATTTACGAGGTCATTTTAGTTCTTATTTAATGTACATATTTTTGTTTCTTTTAATGTATAGTAACAATTTTATTGCCGTAAATGTTGCAAATCCTTCACAATTCATCGTTCCTGAAAAGCCCCATTGAGAAGGTTTAATAAAAATGCGATTTATCATGTACAAACCTTCCATAATTATCCAGATCGTGAAATTGTCTTTCACTTTGTCCGATAGCTAACTGAACTTACAAGTTATTGTCTTCAACTTGAAAAACGTCCACTTTCAAGTTGTTGAGACAAAAATAATGTATTTTTTTGTCAATCCTTGCTACATGTTAGTTTAAATATTTTCACACCAAGTTGAACGTTGTCAATCGTTGAACCCGCGGTAAAGGAGTCTGAATTATTAGCTATTAAGACACAAAATTCCCTTTAAATTGATATAATAAAGAGCTAAATCCGAGAACAAGAATAGGAAAAGTTTGAATCGCGAGCCAAACTGCTTGCCGCTTAAATTAGTTGCGTGTTTAGGTGATTCCTGAGCGCCTTAATGAAAGTATGTGAATGAAAGTAGGTTCTTCATATATTTCAAATAAAGCACTGCTTGTTAAGTTTATATCGTGGTGTGCAAGATCAAATGAGAATGTGAAGAAAATTGTGCTCGTGAACGCCATGGATTGATTCATGTACATTCTCAACTAAAGAAATAAAATACTGAATATCCTTGCAAGCTTACCGGACAGCTGCTCCGCAGTCGAATGGATCTTCTACTAACTCCTTCGGCAATCTTCCTAATTGCTGTACGTGTTTAGACTGCGGACCCGAGCGGGGTGTTAATTAGTAAACAGAACGACTTTGCGTTAATTGCAGCGATCTTAGCATACCTATAAACACAATAGCAAAAGCCATCGTCACAAAATAATGCGGCATCTTTGCGCCCGAAACGTTTTGAATTTGACCGGAAAATGACAGGTTATCTTTTTGAATCAGACCGCCCTTTCCTTTATTGGTTGGTTTTCTTGTTTTAACATTAAATTACGAAATTAGTTTTCTTAGTGTAAAGCAAGTTTATTAAAAGCAAAGCCTCAAATTGCATAATGGAACTTAAGCTAGAACAAAAAAATTAAATGCGTCTTGTATTCTACTCGATATCATCTCTGTATTCTGTCATCTCATAATCTCGCCTCGACGGGCCAGCAGGAAAATATGACCGTCATCACTACTTTGCTATTCGCGTTATAACATTAGAAGAAAATTGAGCTCAATTTAAAACCATTTTATCGAAAACAGCTATCGCCCGACTGCGACTACGACTTGTGAAAGCTGCAACCACTTCTTTTTTTCTAAATTTTAATCAACGCAGTTATATATTTATGATGATTATATGTGAAGTTGGATAAATTGTTGATACGGCAAGCTGAATTGAAACTTTTTCTCTGAATCTCTCAGCCGTCTTAAACAATACTGCTTGCTCCAGTCAAATTAGCCCAACTTTACGTTTTACTGAAAAGAAACTAGAAGTTAGAAGCTAGAAAACGCCTTCTCAGCCAGTGTTTTATTACATTTTTTTACTGATAACCAACAAAGGGGAGTGACGCCAAATTGGCGGCAACTTAGGCGAGAATAAAATTAGCACACCATTTTAAATTTTACCACATGGACGTGAAACTATTTGTTTCAACGCGTTTTCTAATTTACCACACGTATAACTCATAGTAAACAAACCGAAGATTGGTGGTAATATTAGAAAGAAAATACTCAGTGAAAACACGTTAATCACGGGCAGATACACTAATATAATTCTAACCTGGTTGAAATGTTCTGGGCTTGTGTTCAAGCAGATTGTGAGACAACTCGTAACGTTGATAATGAGTTTTAGCACCCAGGGTGATTTGCGACGAAGGAATCTTCTTTAACTTTGCCGTGTACCTCTAAAGGCAAAACTCAGTTGGTCCCAAATATGTTTGTATGCGTGACTACGTTAATTGAACTTTGTTAAACTCGCAGCAAGGTCCAGCATTGGGCATCTGACAGGCAGTATTTTTCTTCGTTGGTGTCGGCCTTATGTGCTACCGAGCACGAAGAGGATTAAGTAAGTAAGTAAACTCGCAGCAAATATAGTAAATATTGGCAGAGACTATTTTTTCTTTGCAGAGGACGGAGATTTACGGTAATAAACGTGATGGTCTGACGAAGCCCTAACCATGAGTTTTATTTACTTATGTGAGAATCTTACGAGGGTTTAGATCCATAAGGTCTCACAGCTACTGCGAATTTAGAGTGTTAAATACCTTTTTTCATATTTCAATGCCAAAAAAAACTGTGATTGTATCTAAAATGTTTCTTGAGTCAATTTTGTTAGACATGCCACACTTTATGGAACCTATTGTTTGTTACAGCAACCATATTTTGAGAGGTGTTTTTTACCAAATTTTAAATTATCTATTTTCAATCAAAACATTTTAAGATTCTCTCTTGAAATAACGTTTTCTCTTACTGATAATTATATCATCCTTTTACTGGTTTTTACTACTTTAGTCTTAGTTTGCTTGATTTCCTAGCGTCGTGGTCATGTGGACATGAGGCAAAAATCACGGAATCTAGATGAAAGGAGAAAATGTTTAAGGAAAGGGTTTTGCAAGTGCGCTTTAATAGGCCCTTTGCAGCTTGGGTGAACAAATGTTTGCTCAAATTTTTTTATATTATGGGTTATAACTTAAAGAATGTCAGGAATGGAAAGAGCATATCGCAAATACCAAAATGGCCAAGTTTGAAGCCCCTGGCATTAAAGAGTAAGTTTATACAACAGTTTGAATTTTCAGAAAATTTAGAAGACATCTGTGTAAAATGTTGCTAGAGAGCAAGGTTTTGCTCTCCAACAAATTTTCCCATACAAATCTTCTTAATTTTTTAAAAACTTAAACCGTCATAAAATCTCATCCTTTAATGTCAGAGGCCTCAAACCTTGCCATTTTTCTATTTTCGACATGCTTTTCCCATTTCTGTCATTCTTTAAGTTATAGCCCATAATTTTATGAAAAGTAGGCCAGGTGATGGCTTAACTGCAAAGGGCCTATTCTCTTGGCAAGACCGACAAAAAATCGGAATTGTGTTTAGCTTCGTCATAAAAACGTAGGATCGCTATATTATTTTCCAGAATATGACTAAGAAATAATGGACATGTAAAACTAAATTCAATGGAATCTTTAGTGAGTGGCGCTCTATTTGTTGTTGTGGTTTCTTGGATTACTGGAAGCGAATATGATGCTAAACAGTTATGAATGTATAAAAAGCGCTACAAAATACTTTGGAAGTATCACTAGAAACGGTATATTTCGTTCAGATCATAGCTGGATGACGCTTTTCTCGTTTCCTCGACAGTTCAACTTGCTTGACTACGAGCACCGTCGTGCGCAAAAAAAAAGACTTGCGGAAGTCTTACTACACAAACTTCCATGGTCTTCGCAAATCCTCCCACTGATTTTCCCCTACGAATCAGGAACTGTATGTTACTGAATGTTAAAATGAAGGAAATTCAACGAACGAATGTAAATTAACGCAACCATCCTTTGATTTCCCCAGCCGCGTAGACCTCTGCAAACTTCTTAAATTGTAAGCATGATCTGCCTTTCTCAGTAAATTCTAAATGTTTCTCTTTTTGCAACGGATGAATGCTATTGCCTGTGAAAGAGATCGGAAAAATCAGTCAAACATCGCTGAAGGTGACTTCGATGAAGAATAGAAAGAATAGAAATTATGAATTAATTGAAGTACTTTCATTTTTAGTCTAAACAAAAAGAAAGCGTTTGCGTCCAACGAATCTCAATACCATAAAAACGATGAATCAATCCTCGATAGTGTAAACCCGGAAGGTTTGCAGTTGTTCAAACAAAGTGCTATTTCATCATCTAGATCTTGAAACCAAGCGAAGAAATTAGCTACTTCTGGTAACCGATACAACAAGTTGTCCTCAACAAACCGAGAATAATCTAAGGCTAAGTAATGAATCTAAGCTTGAGTAGGATCTGATTGCTGGCTGAGAGTTTAAAAGGAAGTCGGCGGACACGCTTTGTGAGAAAAGAGATAACATATCAATTCAAATGCGAGAGCGCTACAGGGGGCTGCAGCTGCCTCGTCATTGATGGAAAAAACATTTTGTATTTTGTCCCGGAGAAGAATCAGTCGTCACGCCGCTTCGGCTTTTAGCTCGCGGCAAGGCCTGGCAAAGCTGCGGCCATGTTTCACTCACCTAAGTTTACAGAAGTATATAGCTAACCATCTTGTCTATGATCGGTCAAAGTACAATTCACTTCTTCGCTGCTTATTTCAGTCCACTTCACTTCAGTGTCAAATTTAAAATCCAGCCATGCTCATTGTTGTTCAGTAAATAATAATTAGATGGTGGTATGGTAACTAAGTTGAAGAGAAAAAAAATAGAATTTGTATTACCGTATTATTGGTATTAGTCGAGGGTAGCAGACAATGGAACTTGGTTTTTCCGCAGGACAGTGTTTGTATAAATGTATACCAACCAAAATTATTAAAACGTTCCTAATGGCTTTGATGTCGACTGACAAATTTGCAGATTTTAATTTTTTTTTGAAATTTAACATTTGCTTAATAATTTTCGCAGATGACAAAACGTTTGTCTACTGTCTATGGATGTTTACTTTGAGGAATTTCAGCTTTGAATTAAATCTATCTCTTTGAATATTTTCAAATACTGTTTGCTCTTTTTTCAAACCAATTAAAATTTTGGGAATCTAATTCTAGTGAAAACGATTTTAACTACAAAATAGTCTCTGTGACGCTAGAGGAGAACACTGATTTACTGAAGGTTGAAAATTCCGAAGTAAGACAATAATAAATTGCTCGACTCAAGATCAATGGTGAAACTTAAAATTATGTAAAAAAAAAACATTGCCTTTTTTCTATTTCTATAAATAGTGCAATTCGTCCTGATGCCAAGAGGAAAACGTATGGACGAAAGTAATACATAATTGATTACGAATGAGTGCGATCATAATGACTGCAAAGTGAAAATTTGGCCATGTTCTAAGATTAATGAAACCTCATCATTATTATTAACCAAGTACCAAGTATTAAAAACTCTGCGGAGTAAACTATTGTGACTTATACTTACTGTAAGCAATTTGATTCAGCCACGATTGAGACAAGGCAGTTTATCGTCCGACTGATGAGATGGAGTTACTGGCCATTAATGTGGGGATATTGTTTGGCTTTGTTTATATTGGAATCTTAGCTAATCTTGGAAAATGTCAAATACAGTTGACAAGTGATTCTCCTGTCACGTGCAGATATTAGACTGGTCGTTAGTGACAATTTAATTAATTTTGTTTTCACTGTTTAAACGCGAAAATTCTCAAATTTACAAACCTTGCGCCAAATAACGCAGTTCTAGAGAGAAAAGATGAATTGCCAACCAGTGGATTTTTCGTACAAAAGTCAACGCTGGCAACCACATGCGTGATCGCGAAAGCAAATTTGAAGGCCAAGGTTAATTATTATTGTGGCCTATAACATCTCTTGCATTTATTTCCAAGGAGAGGCAAAACATGCCCCAATATCATTGCGGCTAGTGGGCGTATAGAAACCAACAATTTGCTATTCCGTAAATAAATACACAGGTATGAGGTAAAAAGCGAAATGAATTAAGAAACACAAGAACGCTTTACGTGATGTAATTTGCAACTTTCTACGGTACTTTTGCGTCACAAGTCAAAGTGGTTTAACATTTCGGCCTCCCATCTTGTCAGGCAAAATTTCTGGAATTTGTGTACGATTTATTTAGGTGAAGGAAAACATCCCGCTCGCGGGAATTCGGAGATGTTGTGACTCAGTGAGAAACGGATCGAAACTTCGTGACTTCCAGTAAAATTTCGACCAAAATAGCTGTCAGTTTCCCGCTACGAGGATTCAAACCGCAGGTCAATTAAAATTTCTTATTAAAAATTCTTTATTTTCTACTTGTTTTCCTTTACGCCGACATAAGTTATTAAAAAGCCTCAAGGGCAAGAACTCAGTCTTTTTTAAAAATTTTAAAACTTCGAATTAAACTACAAAAATCGAACTTTAATCTCGAATCTTCTGTATTTAAAAAAGAGAAGACTGTTTACAAGGGTATTCTGCTTTGTTGCATATAAACAGCAAGCTGCCTAAACATTATAAATACATTTTATGTTTGGTCACGTAGCATATAAACGGCGGTTTAGTCTCACGGTTTCGGCCGCGCGCAGGTGTTAGAGGAGTCAGTTAATGTTCAATGTAAGTGCGCATAAGCACATTGTGTACATAAGAGTTTAACTCAGTTCTTCGCCTAGAGCGAAATAGCGTCCAGTAGGAATTTGTTGAAAACAAAAAATTGCAGATTGAAGTATTTCGTTATTAAGTATTTTGAAAAATTATGTCTCAGTGTTGAACAAAAAAGACAATATTTTAAGGCTTTTTTGTTTACGTGTCGTCAAGTTCCGAAAGCTATATGAACGTTAAAGGAACTATAACAACACGTCCTAAAAGTTTTAAAAAATCTTTACTAATTTCGTCTTCCCAGTATATCGCTAATGTTCTACAAAGGGGGAAACACAATTTAGCAATTCGACTGTATAAATTGGAATCAGTCCAAGAAGGCCAATAAAGTGTTGTCTAAGAAACTAGACAATAGCAAACGCCAGAAACTATAAAACCACAAGAAAGTTTTCAAAAATCTTTACTAATTTCGTCTTCCCAGTATATCGCTAATGTTCTACAAAGGGGGAAACACAATTTAGCAATTCGACTGTATAAATTGGAATCAGTCCAAGAAGGCCAATAAAGTGTTGTCTAAGAAACTAGACAATAGTAAACGCCAGAAACTATAAAACCACAAGAAAGTTTTCAAAAATCTTTACTAATTTCGTCTTCCCAGTATATCGCTAATGTTCTACAAAGGGGGAAACACAATTTAGCAATTCGACTGTATAAATTGGAATCAGTCCAAGAAGGCCAATAAAGTGTTGTCTAAGAAACTAGACAATAGCAAACGCCAGAAACTATAAAACCACAAGAAAGTTTTCAAAAATCTTTACTAATTTCGTCTTCCCAGTATATCGCTAATGTTCTACAAAGGGGGAAACACAATTTAGCAATTCGACTGTATAAATTGGAATCAGTCCAAGAAGGCCAATAAAGTGTTGTCTAAGAAACTAGACAATAGTAAACGCCAGAAACTATAAAACCACAAGAAAGTTTTCAAAAATCTTTACTAATTTCGTCTTCCCAGTATATCGCTAATGTTCTACAAAGGGGGAAACACAATTTAGCAATTCGACTGTATAAATTGGAATCAGTCCAAGAAGGCCAATAAAGTGTTGTCTAAGAAACTAGACAATAGTAAACGCCAGAAACTATAAAACCACAAGAAAGTTTTCAAAAATCTTTACTAATTTCGTCTTCCCAGTATATCGCTAATGTTCTACAAAGGGGGAAACACAATTTAGCAATTCGACTGTATAAATTGGAATCAGTCCAAGAAGGCCAATAAAGTGTTGTCTAAGAAACTAGACAATAGTAAACGCCAGAAACTATAAAACCACAAGAAAGTTTTCAAAAATCTTTACTAATTTCGTCTTCCCAGTATATCGCTAATGTTCTACAAAGGGGGAAACACAATTTAGCAATTCGACTGTATAAATTGGAATCAGTCCAAGAAGGCCAATAAAGTGTTGTCTAAGAAACTAGACAATAGTAAACGCCAGAAACTATAAAACCACAAGAAAGTTTTCAAAAATCTTTACTAATTTCGTCTTCCCAGTATATCGCTAATGTTCTACAAAGGGGGAAACACAATTTAGCAATTCGACTGTATAAATTGGAATCAGTCCAAGAAGGCCAATAAAGTGTTGTCTAAGAAACTAGACAATAGCAAACGCCAGAAACTATAAAACCACAAGAAAGTGAAAAGACGACAAAACTAGAAAATGCATTTTTGCTGTATGCGGGACAGTGTTTAAGCAAAATAACTTAAGGCGTGTACGCTTTGTTTTAGTAAGCGGGCAAATACAAAGCCCGTGTGCCATATAATAACCAACTTATTAACCTGTAGTTTGCTTAAGACGTACTGGGGAATATTGTTGTACGGACTTTGGTGCACTCGGTCCGCACTTCAGCGTCCCGGGCTAATATTCACCCAGTACGGCCCTAACGCTCGGTCAGCAAGAGGTTAACAGTTATCGGCCAAATATCTTGATCCTAGCCACAAAAGCTAGGATCTTTAAACTTTTTAAAGCTGGTTAAGCTAACTTACCCATTCTAAAACAAATGTGAGCCGCCATTTGCCAAAGGGACTATACTAGATTTCTGTCCTACATGAGGAACTGTTATGGTGAAGTTACTTTCAAATGGAAAGTAATTTTATACAATTACAACATTACCCTCCAATTGAAGGCAAACTCACCGTAACAGTGTCCTCGGGTATACCAAAGAAGAAATAATTAACCAATAAACGAACAAGGATACACTCGACAGAGGACGATTAACACGGATGTATACAAACGACAAACCTAAAAGCCGTCAGCGTCGCCTTTTCTCTTTCAAGATTCGCTTTACGTGACGTAACCACTACAAAGAACTGACGAAGGTCTTTGCTGTAGATTAGTTAGTAGTTAGGCCTTAGAAGAAGAAAATATGCAATTCTCTAATTTTGGCTTGTTTCCAAAGTAAAGAAGCATCATAAGACCTGCTTAGGTAGATTAAGTATATTGTGCCTGCACAATTAGCTAAAAATATCGAATCTTCTTAGTGACAAATTCCGAAGTCAAATTCTACCATGTTGGTATTGCCACAAGGAAGGGTAATACTGCTTTTATAATTAGGATATTGGGAGAAAAAGTGTTTATATTTTTCAAACCTCCAAAACAATGATTCATTGATGGATCTGTAAAGTCTGGAAGCTCGAATAAGTAATTCTCAATACTGATTAATTACGGTAATTCCTTTCACTGTAAAATGTGAGAATTCAGTCTAGTACATTACGTTAACATCACCTTTGTTAGCTACCTGATTATTTTCTATACATGTTCCATTAAACAAGCATTTTTATTTTTAGAGAAGAGACATATTGATTATCCTTCTGGGTTTAAAACTATTACATGCGCTGGCCATATACACCTGCTTCAGGTAAGGAGATGCTAGCCTGATATCAGACGCAAGATATGAAGGGTTAGTGTGGGAACCATTTAACCATATACTTATTTTCGGTTTAGAGAGATATGCTTGTTAAAGTTACCGAAGCGCTCTTGGACCCCCACTTTTGCGGTCTTGATAATTTGTAGTATTGCCCGACATACAAATTTAAACAAAACTTCAATTGCTGTCATCTAGACCGGCTTGATAGAAAATATTGCATGATGTGATAAAGTACGTATTTACGTCTTGTTGTTACATACCTTCAGATTATTTAACATGTAACTGGTACTGAATATCAATATTCAGTATAATATATCATGTGGTAGAATTACGGAAGCGCGCGAAGTAATTTTCCTCAGCCCAGAAACTGAATTATTTCGCTTACCCGAGACGCTGAAATTAGGTTTCGTCGTTTACGAGAAAGCTCAATCAAAACATGCCAAACGCGACTCGGAAATAACAATTTAAAAGAATACAAAGTCGAGCTCTGAATTCGAATCAATGATGTAAACAAAAGAATCTTCCCGGACTAACGAAACGCTGAAACGATGCAAGCTGGTTTTTCAGTGGTTGAAAAACAACTGACAGCCGGCCATACTCTTATAGTCCTGGTTATATTACACTGCTATAAGAGTAAACTTGTTTTTACAATTGCGATTGACAAAACTGGTTTATCAGTGAAATATACGTATGAAAAAATGCTACAGAAGAGATAAACAATATTCGTTAATTATTTAATACTACCGAAGTTCAATTTGAACTTCAAATCGGAATGATTCCTCGAAAATCCGTCAATAATTTTTTTTTAAAACTCACCTTTTCGTTGCCCGCCTTAGTTTTGCAGTTTTCGTAAAAATCAAAAAACGATTTACCTCTGGCATCGAATAAAATATCGAATTTGCTGGCCCTGAGCGACAAAACAAATATCGCTCGTGTCAAATTTTCAATGACCACTGCTCGTGAATAACATTAAGAAATGGCCAATACCTATCGTGAATGAATGCGGGAATTTTAGAGAGCATGACATAAGAGGGAGACTTTCGACTTAATTTCCAGATGAGGGCAGCTCTAACCTCACGTGTGTTCTGAAAATTTCCCTGATTAAGCGCGCGCTAACAGAGCTCTGAACGAATGGCGAGAAACTTAATTCTTTGAATAGATACAAATTATTTTTCAGTGAGATAGATAAAACGATTTTAAATCAGTTTTGAAAGGCTTACCTTTAAATTCTATTCCTTTTTAGAGCGTATTCTCCTCGGGACTTTCAACATTTGCTGCATTTCTGACTTTTATTTGTTTAAAACTCATGCTTAAGGAAACATGCTTTCAATACTTGTTCGCCCTCGACCAGACGGAAAGAGGAATTTCAATTGTTTATAAAGTGTGGCAAACGATATGTTATGCTTTCACAATTATCAAGAGAAGCCCTATGAAGGAACAGCAAAAAGTAATTTAAAGAATGACTTTAGCTTGTGTTTATTTTACAAGGACAATGGATCAGAATAATTTTCCAGCGTCTGGCTCGCGTCCTTTGTGCAGCTCTCTGCAGGCACTCAATTCACCTAGCCCTGAGCAATGGCCTCAAGCAAAGGCAATTTAAGATTAGCAAAGTACACAAACAATGGGTAAGTTTTTGACTTCCTCTTCCCGAGAGGCGGAAGAGGTCTGCATGACATGTTACTGTCACAAGATTAAAGGGTCTCTCTCAACCAGTGTGCTTTGCGGGCGTTAAGTCGTGTGGCGGCCATTTTCGCTTATATCGAAATAGATCTGGCTTTTTCTGAGGATTCGCTTGTGAACGGTTTGCGCTGCGGCGTATTTAAGTCATCATTGCATCATAGATTTTCTATATTTTGTCCTTTTTTTTTTCTTTTGAATCAAGTTTGTGCCCCCAAAAAAACCGATTTTGTTGTCAGTGGTCGGGCCGAATGTCGCGATCTCCTCCGAAACGTGGTAGGCCACCAAGGAATGAAAAAAAAAAACAAGACAATTCTGTTGCGAGAAAGCACTTTCAATCTCTGGAACCAAAGGAAGATCGATCTTGGTTTTCAGGGAAACACTAATAGCGAAGTTGCGGAGTTTCTTTTACACAGTTTGGTGCAATGGCAATTTGAGAAATTATGGATGATGGCGCAGAGGGCAAGAAGAACAGAACTGCAGCGAACAGTAAGTGGTTTGTTTTGGATTGAAAGCAGAGTTAGCATTGCTTTTCCTTTGTTTAATTTATTTACAATTGTTCGTGATTATATTATTTCGAGTCTTGGGTATATCAGCTTTTTTAATACCACGTTTCAGATAGGAGATCACTTATCCATTCAACACCAGCAAAAGCTGAAATGGCAGCAGTGACTAGACTGTCCTTGTCTCCTGTTATAGCAAGCAACGTACGAAAGGAAAGGTACCCTTTGCCCTATAGTCAACAGTACATATCTACATTGTAGTGGTCTAGTGACTCTAGTCTTGAGAAACGTTTGTCAATTGTTTTTACTTGTGGCTGCAAATCCCCCCCCCCCCCCCCCAAAAAAAAAAAAAAAAAACGAACTTCCTTGTATAAGCTATACAGGCATGTATGGCACCCAAGGTTCTGGTTTCTGAGACATCTTGGTATGAAATAGGGTATGAAAATTAACTTGTTTAGTCTTAGATGGGGTTGTGTATGTTGTTTAGATAATACTAATCAATTTTCTTTGTTTGAAGTCGGGAATTTACTGTACTTCTCAATGTTTACACAAATAGAAGCCATTCCTGGGTTACTGACCCTTTATACTAGAGATATGACTAATCTGAAACCCCTTGTTGATTTTTGATCAGGTCAGAAATTGGTTTCAAAATCATATCTTTTAGCCTGAAACAGGGTTACGGCGTCAGGAAATGTGTTGCAGATGCCAGCAACATTTTAGAGAGGAACTCCCTGGTTGACAAGAATACCTGTGTAAACTTCACTCTGATCTCACAAAATTAGCTGTTCCAGTTCTACACCAGTGCCTTCATTTGTAACTACCGATCAAAGAGGATTCATTGTACCAAACTTTTCTGTACATTGTATCCCGAGTGTCAAATGGTATTCTCTTCATTTAATTGTTTTTTTTTTGTAGCTTGGCAGCTATTATTGATGATAGCAACAATGCATCTATGCCGACACATGAGGATGTAATGGAAACTTCAACTATCAGCCAAGCTTTAAATAAAGTTAATCCATTCTACGCTACCATTTTGGGTCAACCATTAGTTATCAATTCCAATGATAAAACAAAACATTTGCTTATACTACTCCCCACTGACACAACACCAACACGAGGCTGATATCCAGAGAGGCCCTGGACTTAAAATATGATAATTAAAAATACAAGATATAACTATTACCATCTTGAAGTGTACTTAAACATAATACTACGATTGATCAGGACGTTTGTAATTAAAGAAAGGCCGTGATTAAAGTTTCATGACACTTTGTTGATGACGCATGTTTTATGTCTGTCTCTAAATTGAGTTGTTTATAGAATATTTCCCCAAACAGTCAATAAATAAATAAAGACTAGGTTTTCCGTTATTTTCCCTAGAGACATTTCAAATCGAAGAGCTTGACGGAATAAGTCGAATGATAACGAGAACTGTACCCACGGCTCCATACAGATTGACTAAATAAAGGCCTGAAAAGATGGTGCAATATTTCAAATAAAGCTGTGCGTATACGATATCTGAACTCTGACGGTGGGTCGACCTAGCCAGAGCACCCGGTAAAATCGCTTTGTACAACTGTGTACTTGTGCGCTCAGCTTACCTGCTTACCTCCTTTAGAGACCTTGTTTGGGAGCTGTTAGTTCCACACTAGGCAGCTTGCTCTGAAAAATAAATTATTGGCTTGCTAGTGTACAACTGTCGAATGCAAATCCTTCAACTAACCCCTGAGCTTAGCGAGAAGTGCTATTCAGCAGCATCTCGTTAACTTTAATCACCGTATTCAAAGGTACTTTACACCTGTATATGGACAAAAAATAATAAACAACGCAATTTAACTCAGATATTGAGAGTGCGGCGTTGCTTAAAGCGTATTTCTTTTAGCAACTAACTTTTATTCCTGCATTTTTGATCTCAAAGAGCAAAAAGGTAAAAAGTAAACTGTTGCTTGGCCGTAAGCTGCCTATAACTGAGTAACAATCAGCAAAACGAATGCATAAATTAATTACCAAACGCATGAAAACAAGATTTAGCTTAAATTTACACCTGTACTTAAAGCACCATTCAGTTCACTATGTGATGTAGGATTTTTTGTTACTAAACTATTGCTTTGTTTTGTTTCCTTATCACTGCTCAAAATATATTTATCACTCACTAAATTCAATACTTGCAATATTGGTTTGTCCAATTCCTTAAATCGTATCGCAAAAGCAACGTGTAACCGATTATTTTAACTTGCTGACAAAGTTTGTACATCATTTGTTTTATTTTAAAAGAACCCAACAATTTAAATTATATCATTGATCTCAGCAGTAAGGGCTCTCTCATAGGAAAAGACATTTGAAAACTTCAGTAAAAAAAGAATGAAGCAAACTATCTCAATGTACTTGTTTAGTCTCCCAGTTTTGTCTATCACGTTTGATGCCATACACCAGTCGCCCGCAAAACCACACGGTGTAGGATATATATGATTTGTAGCATCTTGGCAAAACAGGAAATTTCTTCCTTGAAACCTGGTTTCCGTTCTCGTGAAGGCTTTGCTAAAGCTTAAGTACAATGGAGAAGTTTCTTTTTTTGGAGAAAGTGTACGATCAAAGTAAGTTTCTGATATAAACTGATATAAACGCTGAACGTTGTCTTTTCATATGCAGATAGAGAAAAGCTTCGAAATGAAGATTAAAAGTACATAGATCAAAATAACGGCGAAATTCTTCCAAGGGTTTTGCAAGGAAAATACTTATTCTTATTCGACCTCAGCGTCTTAGGGATGGTTGCTTTGCTCCCAGTATTATTGATCATTATTGTTTTTTGACCTCAAGCAATAGATAGAATATATAAATTTAAAAATATGCTTCCAAAAATACTTCACTCTTACAGATTTAATATGCAATGTAACGGATAATTTTTCGCTAGTGTGAGGATATTAAGGAGCTTAAGCAAACCACCACCACGACGGCAACGAGAAAGTCACCAAACAAAACGTTTGTATAGGTTAATTTGCACGAGTGGGTTTTTCAAAAAGCTGAAGTTGCACGAGCCGCTTCGTTTCAAGTGCAAATTAATTTCAAATTGAACGAGAAAACCATATGATTACTTATTTTTTCGCATTCGAGAAAACTTTCCGTACAAATTTTTTGTCACTGCTTTACATGATATCACTGGGCTACAAAATTTTTCATTGTCTTTCTGCCAATCATTATCCAGAATTGCTATGTGTAATTTGCACTGATGTTACACTTTTTGCACTGGTGTTACATTTGAACTGCACTGCTCTCAGCCAATCTTTTAATGTGTATTATTAAGTGAGAAAAACAATAGCTGTGCACGTGCGTTTTTAATCTTTGTACATTTCTTTGCCTTCCTCTGCAAAACAAGAACGTGAAATGGCCAAGTCCTGCGTCGTCTGAGGAACGCGAACAACGACGGCCGTATCCGTATTTCTATTTGGAATTGAACGCTGTGATTGCATATTTAGCCTGTGCACATTTTTAGAGCCACTAGCGTACTGCACAGATCTAGACAGTCGCGGATTTCGCTGGTAAAATATAAATTCATTTTTGACAAGACGTCGTCCTCGGCGTCGCCGTCGTCCTTGCTTAACCTTCCTATTATAATTGACGTGGAGACGTCAAGTCACGTGAAAAAATGACACCCCAACGAACAAACCACGTTTGCTCGAAAACAAGGGCTCAAAGGCATAAAAAAATTCCAATTAAAAACTTGATTGATAGAAAATATATACAGTTTATTATTCTATTATCCCAGTGCCGAGACGATACGTGAAGTCTATCAGACCATATATAGCTCAGTCAAAAAGTTATGGATGAAAACGGTATACTGCTTATGGATTAAAACGGTATATGGATTAAAACGGTACACTGCTTGAGTACGCTTGATAAATATTTTTTTAATGGATGCACACAAATCTAGTAGTTTTACTTTCAAACATTACCTACTAAACACGGCATGCACTTTTACAAAGTCTTATATCTATTTGAAAATTGAAAATCTATTTAGCATGACAACGGTAAGAAATAAAACAGAAATTCTGCAATAATCGGTTCTTTGACACTAACAGATTTCCGTCCAAGGCGCATGCGCTAGTCAAGCCGTCGTTTTAGATTCCAGCCTTTTTATACGGCAGTAGCGTCGCCTTTTGAAGTCATATCCAAAACTATTACTTGACTTATGTTTTCGTTTAATGAGACTTGGCTTACTACCTTGCATATTTTGTTCCATGCTTATTTGCAATTTTGATTTTCAATTTTAACTGCGCTCTTCTCGCAATTAACTCGAAGAAAAATAAATGCTTCGATAGCTTCAAAGACCTTAAAATCTTTGATATCAATTCCAAGATTTCCGAATTAAAAAACTATTCTTTCTCCCGGCTTCCAGTTTAGCGGTTTATAATGTTTTGCCTAGATATTCTGCATCATTTCGTTTCGTTTTATTCTGTTTCGTGTCAGTCGATTAATTCTCTGTGATTTATTAAAGATCTAATGATAATTTTCAAATGAAGTAAGAAAATGTTTGCCAAACTGCTGGTTCCGAACTAAACAAAGTCAAGTTAGAATTGGTATATGGTATTTAACAATTATTCCATGAGCGCGCGTTGGATATGAGATGATAGATAGCCAACGAGGCGCGTAGCGCCGAGTTGGCTATAATCATCTCATATCCAACAAGCGCGAGTGGAATAATTGTTTTATTAAAAACGCCTCCCAAAAATAGAAAACTAGGCTACAATAAAAACAAAAAGGCCCAAAAAATCAAGCATACGCTCGCCATCTTTGTAGATCATGGTATAATGGCTCATATACCATGATGGCTAAGCCAATGAAAACTCTCGAATTGCATTATCCAATGATCCAGTTTTTAATAAAGACCATTATGTCAATACTTACTTACTTAATCCTCTTCGTGCTCGGTAGCACATAAGGCCGACATTATGTCAATAGCAGAACAATACTAAACGAAGTCAACTCGTGTTCGACTCTTTGAACCGGTAACCATTCTAACTAAGTTCGGCTATATAGGTTTTTCTACACGGTATTTCATCTGGACCAGTTTGATGACTGACTGATTCTATTCAAGCTGACTAAATAATTATATTCTTATAATCACAGGGATCCGGACAACAATGAAACAAACAGGACACATTCAGGACTCAAGAGCAAAGAAATAGCATCTCAAGATTTCGAATACAGCTACAGTGGAATCAGTCTTTTTAAATTGTCCAAGGCTTTCTGGCAATTGCCATATTTTTAGAGTTTACTGAGTCTGATTTTATGTCGTCGAGGAAACTTCTCGAGGGAAAAATTTGTTTTCATATCGCCATGTTCCAACTGGGAGACTAAACCACCGAAACACGTAGGAGGCCGCGTATTGAACCTAGTTCTGTAACCTTGACTTGAGTGAAACTGCTGAATGTGAAGTTAACAACCAGTTGGCGAGACGCTGTTTGATGAAGGAGAACTTTCAGGGAACGCTTTGCTTAACTTTGTGTGCCCCGTATCGTAAACAGGTCATTCCCACGATGGGTTTGACAAATATCGCTACTCGTTACACAGTTAGTATCGCCATTCTCTCAGAACTAAGAAAGTGTGGCTAATTCGAAGGTTTTGCCTTCTGTAGCATACTTTAGGCTAGTGTTAGGATTTGAAAATGCAAGCCAGTTCGGTCAGCTTATTATAAGGTGTAGATTTAGATAAAACAAGACCTAGCTACATATTTACTTGCATAGTCCGCACAAGGAGTTGCTGACAACGACGACGGAATTCGTTTTATCCACTATCGGTGAAAGTGGATACCGATACATATTTCACAGCGGCAGTTACTTACCGGTTAATACGAAGCCCCTCGACAGTGCTCTATTGACCGTACTTCCTGACTGTTTGGGCCAATGCCTCAATATCAGGAAGTCATATATTAGTCGGTTTCTCGTAAAAATTAAATATAGATCAGTCGTGTCTAGCAGATTCGATGGAGTTTAGAAATCAACTTTCGTTTTGCTTAATTGACACACGTATTGACGCCATTTAACCACGCAGCAGGGACTAGACTATTGTCTATAAATGTTTATTGTTTCTTTTGCCCAATTGCTACGAGGTGACCACTCAACCAGTGCCAAGGAATTTATTACAGGGTCTGGGGGTCGGATTTTCAACTCGCCAAACATCAAGAAAGCAAAAGTCTTTCGATTCACATTTCCCGGTTATCTTTAGTCTTGTCACATTTGTTTGTTTTGTAGTAATACCAAAGTATCTTCCGTTGACTTCGCGTGATGCTTAGTGGGCTTTCTTGCGTGATGCCTTTATCATTTGTCGTTTCTGCCCCGGGGGTGATTTTTAAACGGTTCCCCCATTTAACTCCCTGCAATGTTTGCTAATCGAAACTAACCAAATTACAATCCTCGCTGCATTTCTGTTTGCTTCACAGTTCAAGAATTTTAATGGATTCCCATCAAATGGCTTTTATCGGCTGAACTAGAGCATAAGTAACGCAGCCTTCTATTCTAATAAAAAAAACTTAACAAATAAAATGAATCCGCCCGCAGCAAGCATGCACTGTATTTGAATGGAGTTTAATCATAATAAGCTTTCTACCATTGCTTTGGCTTCATTGTCAATCTCGATCTTTATCGTTCCTGATGTAGACTTTTTAATGGAAAATGTTCAGAAAAATTTACTTGTACTTAATTATTCGGCGACCATGCTTATTAGCTCTTCACAAACCGGCATTAATGGATAAATTTCTGAGAGGATAATTACAAGCAAATACATATCTGTAATGTCTTTACAGAACAGAGCTACTGCAAAACCTGTCTGAAAAATTGCTTCTATTCTTAAAGATTTAATTATTGATGACAGCTGACTTTCCCTAAGGCTTTGATTTTTATGTGTTGGTTGGAAAGACTATTACGTCTTCTAGAAACCACATTAAGGAGGCTTTTTTTTTTTCAATTAAACCGTTAAATAGCAAACGTTGCCAGCAACTTAACATTTTCAGACACCGTAGCTTATACAGTATAAATATCCTGGCATTTTTCTGAGCCGATTATAATTCATATAAATTGTTGTCAAACTAAGAAAGAAAGAGAACAGCTAAAATTATAATGTAAAGTGCTTCGATGAGTTGATGGCCATGTACTTGGGCAAAAATTATATCTCTGAAATCTGAAGTCTAGAGGGGATACCATTATTCCTTTTTTATTTTGAGGTCTCCCACGCACCTTTTACGACTAATATCACAAACGAATTACAGCAGATCATCACCAGAGGCATACATTCATTTGTGCATGATGCATAAAGTTAAGCCGACCTTCGACCTTCGTTCCGTTGTCGAGTCCGTAAAACTACTTTTAGCTGGTCTCTATCTCCTCTCGACAGTTGGAAAATTGTATTACGAGTTCATCAGAACAATCATTTCAGCTCGGAACCCAATGAAAATAAATGACTGTAGTTTTAACTGAATAACTGGTGATTCCCATTTGACCAAAAATTCCGGTCTTCATTTTAGGAAATTTCCAATGGCGAATGGAGAACTGTTTTCAAAAATTGCCGGATAAAGAAGAAAACCTTCTGATTGAGAATTTCCGTTCCATTTAATTTTCCACCTGAAATATCCAGATAAGAGTTTTCGGTTAAATGGTTCGCATTTCAGAAATGTGTCAATTTTCGAAAACTTTCCCAGGAAATTCACGTACCATTTGCCTCCGTATTGAAAGAATTTCTGGTTGAATGGATAGCACCCAGTATCTCATTCGTCTTCCATTTCCTATCAGAGACGAATCAACTGCAATCTAAGGGTATAGAACTTTCGATTCGGCCAACACCAAACCCAGTGGAACCCAACTTAGCCCACAATCCAACAACTAGATCCGATCGCGTTAATCGCTGAATGAATGTGCCATGGCTTTTAGAAGAACCTCAAAACCATGCAAAAAAAAAACATAGTCGAGATGTCAGATGTCTCAAGAAATTGGCTTAGGATGTAGTTTATTTAATTTGACGAGAAATACTTTCATGTTTAGAAATCAAATCCCGGATTTTTGTTCAGATATTTATACACAATCTGCATTTAGCTTGGTCTCCCTAAACGAAAATGGAAATCCTACCGACTATGCGAAGTTTCGTTTAGCAAAGAGAAACTATAACATAAAAACGAAAAAGAGACCGATTGAATGAAATCCCCGTTTTTCTCTTGCATAGATAGTATTGGTATCTTGTATTATCTAATTCATTAGCGAGTGACAGAGCACTGACCTTGTTTGGTAAATAGACCTAGACCTACGACCTGTTTACACTTTTACAAGGATTTTTTACAAGACGTTCATCTCCGAAGGTGGTATATGCCAACACAATGCAATTGCGTTCAAAGAATGAAAACAGATTTTTGCCACACAACTACCCTTAGTATTTTCTTACCTTTGGACAAGGCCTTTTTCATCCCAGCTGTGCCAAGATTTCAATGCATATGTAACCCAATAAGTTAACATATCGGATTCAGCGAGCTTTCGCGACGGTACAATTCACCATAGTACTGGCAGGTAATGAATTCTCCTCGAAGTCCAATCTCTTGCTCTTTCTGTAGCTTCTTCTGTCTTTAAGTTTGCTCGATCGATTCTAAGCATTACGGCACTGTTAATTTCACAGTCTTGATGAAAGCAAACAGCGCGCGAGGCTTGGTCGTAGACAAAAACTACACAAAACCTTGATTCTTTTGTTTTGTATGAGGAATATTTTGGGCAACTCCGCAATTATTTCGGATCTACCCACCAAACTTTTTCCTTTTCACAATTTTTCAGAATATAGCTAGATGACTTCAGAAGAGATTGTGGGCCGAATCCAGGGTGAATCAGAAGAAAACTGTTTCAACTCGTAGACCGCGCGCAGCCACTGGTTTTGCCGCCTTTTCTTACAGCCACATCGTGTAAATTACACTGAAACGTCCACATTACCAAAGCAGACGGAAAATGTCAAATTTTGCATTTTTCAGAAAATAGCTAAAAAGCTGTCTTAAGGAGTTTTGTTTTATTTGCGTTTAAGTTTAATCAGAACCAATTTATACTTTCCCGAAATTTTGAGTCAGAGTAGTAAGGGCAGGTTTTGAGGAAAAAGTCATTACAACCACTATTTGCGCGTCTTTCCTTAAGCACCGCTAGGCGAATTCGTTTTGACTATATATAAGTAACTTTTATCGCTTATGACAAAAAAAGAAAAAATTAACATCTTGCAACATTTTACAAATTTTAAAGAGTTAAAGTTCAATTCAATGAATGTACGTGGTGGTAAATAAAATAAATAAATAAAAAAGTTGGGCTCATTTTTGTCCTTCAAAAGTAAGCCACCTGTGTTAGACCAATCACTCGTCTTCCTAAGTAATACGGCCATCACCATATGCCAACGCATCTAGTGATCAGTAACAGTAAAAGGACTTTGAATGTGATCGGTTGATTTAAACTACAGCTTTGAATGTGATTGGCTTATTGAACTGTCCGATAACAAATTGTCCGATAACAAACCGTCCGATAACAAACTGTCCGATAACAACTTGGCAAGTGAATTAGTGGAAAATAGGAGCTTTTTTAAACCAATCACAATCGAGAAAATTGTATTTTTTATTATTATCGTGATAATCAGAAGAATACCTTTCAGTCTTATGGCTCACGGTTTTCCATATCATCGCTACCGTCACTGAGAAAAACGTTCAGCGATCGTTGCGATAACATTTGGAAACACCTCTTTAGCGGTCGTAGTAATAGCATGTTGCAACCCGAAAGTAAAGCATTTTTTTTCTGTCTACTCAGCTTGTCTAGTTTTCTACTATTCTCAGTAGTTTTTTGCGGCCTACTTAATTAAATTGTTTTTATGCTGCGTTTTCCCTTTTCTTGTAAATGTGGCAAAATAAAATGGTTGGTTGTCGATGTTGTTCCAGGAGCTTAAGTTGGTGGGGGGCAGCGCGAAAAACGGAGGAGCTTTCTTCCTTCTTTCTGGCTACACCTCAATTAAATGAACGCCAGGAGAGGGCTATCGAAGAGAGAAGACCTTACTAATTCTAACTCAGCTGTCGTAGCGATTGTTGCGCCGTTATGTAAACCCCTCCCAAAAGATTGCAGAGATGGTTGCGATGAAAAACATAATAGAATACAGTGCATCATTTTTTGATCCAGGTCTGTAGCAGTCACGGCGATCTTATAGATGAACCGGCAGTCTTACAGACCGCTCAACATTTTCTGTAACGATCAATACGATGGTAACGGCCTTTAGCGATCATATGGAAAGCATTCTTTGCTGATTATTGGATTTTTTTTATCTGATAACAAAATGCATTTTACAGGACGATAATGAAGTCACATTTATCGCTTGGCAATTAATGAATTTTACCATAGGAGAATAATAATGGATTAGCAGGAAAACAAAAAGAGCTGTCCACCGAGTGTAAGACCAATGAACTTTATAAATATCAAATGATTCGGTTACAAAACAAACACAATCGTCTTTCATGAACACAAAATTAAGTACAGATATTCATCCCGATGTACTCGCCCAGTTTTCGAAAGCTTGGTTCATTAAACTGATGTTTATTATGTACGCCACAAAGCAAGAATTTGGTCAATGCATTTACCAACAAAATGACCAGGTTTAAAGCCGCTTTTTTGTTAGTGTCGCTGACATATCGACGACAGGGTCGTTAAAATATCGCTGACCGTGATATCGACGATTGTGTCGCTGACCTATCGACGATAGTGTCGTTAAAATATCGCTGACATATCGACGATTGTGTCGCTGACATATACAATTACAGCAAAGTAACAACTTGGGCTCATATATAAGCTTATATAGTTTCCTTTGTAGTGGCTGCATACCAATATTAAAGAAAGTATCCGCCAGTACTCACCAAGCCGTCCGTTCAGGACAATGTCTGCGCAAAGGATGAAAATTTATCTCTGGCGCAGCACGGTGTACAGCTGTTCCGGCTAAGGTTGTCCCGCAAAATTTAAGCAAACGCCACAATGCCCATTGATAGTGATAATTTATCTTTACTTGATTTAGGTTCACGGTGTTTTAGCAAGAAGGAAAGGGAAGCACGAGTACACGTGTTTGTGCTGTTTTCTTCTATCACGCTGAAACACCTTACAGCTTCAATCAAGACACCTTAAGCCCACCATTACCCAAAATTCCTTTCGACAGCTTTATACGGTAACAAAAGCCGGAACTGCACAATTACAGGGGTCGTGTGATTTTCTCGGCGTGGAAAAACGCATATTAATTGGTTTTCTTTTCAAAGTCTATGGGTTAACTGAATGCGCTAAGAACGAGTCTTCCGCTGATTAACATCGTATCTTCGTTTCGAAATTCTGTTAATAATATGCCCTGGTTATCAATGTTCATATGGCTTTTTGGTGTCCGCTTATTTTTAGAGTACTGTAAAGTGGCTTACCTTCAAAACACGCCTTGCGTGTCAAACGCGTCTCAAAATGGTTTTCCCTATAGATAGATTTAGTTTAGTTGAAATGCTACTGCCAAATTAATTGTCGAAACTGTCTAATACAAAACGAGCTCTGCTGACAACAGGGGATTAATGATCGAAGAAAATATATTGTTGAATTGCTTTAGAGCTAAATCTGCATTTAAGTCCATGGGCTTGCATGATCTATTTTATTTATAGGAAGCTTAAGGGGGGATTATTTTTGGAGTTTACTAACTGAATTCACCGTACATGCATGGACCTCAACTGGCCACTTTTCTAACTTTGAGGAATAAATGTAATGTTGTAAAAGTGGTATTTGGGCTGTCTTAGGCAAATTTTCTGAGGGTTTGGGGAAGGGTATAAATATATATATTGCTCGAGGGTATTATTTCTTGTTGGACCGTTTTATCCGCTGAAACAAAATAAGATATGCGGCATAAAAATGCAAATGATTTGACCGGCCTCGTCTGAAAAATGTGAACGACATACCCTACGAAGCGCAATTTATTGGGCCTGATTACATGGCGAATTTCAGCCCGGTTTCTGAAACAAGTGCTCTTAAAATCAAATTGGCGATTACATGGAGAAGGATTCAGTCCTGACCGCAATTTAGCCCGCAATTAAGTCTGAAAAAATCCCATGTAATCGAAACGGAATTTCAGCCTGGGCTGAAAGCGAGTTTGGACATGCGTTTTCGGCGCCATTTAGATTCTCCTCAGACTCTTCGCGCGTAATTTCTTATTTGCCGCCGAAGCTAATATTTCAGCCTGGGCTCAGTGAAATTCGTCGCGTAATTGGAACAAAATTTCAGTCCCTCTAGCCGGGCTGAAATTCGCCATGTAATCAGGCCCCAAGTTTGAAAAAATTATCGTTTTTAGATTGCTTTCCTTTTCCTGGATAGCCTGCGAGCAGTCTCTCTTGTCTGGGGTTCTGTACGAATGGCGAAGAGATGAGAGAGATGAGAAGAAAGAGCAGACTCGCGACAACTCAGTGTTAGATTTAACGCAGTTAACGCGGGTTGACGCGCAGCAAACCTTTAATCTCTAACTGAAGAAAGCATTAACTATGCCTGATGAAGTTTATATTTTTTAAAACATTTTTGGGAGTGTTAATTTTGGCATTTACACCAACCTGGGGGCGTTGTCGTCAAATATCCTAGTCTAGAATCTCTACTAATTCATGTAAAGAGTAATTTACTGTGAATATGCTGTGTTGTTTAACGATATGAAAACGAAATAATTAGTGGGAAATAATATGCTACAAAGACTTTCAATAAAATAATACGAGCTCATTGTTTCTACCTTTTGCCTTATTACCGGTTGCTTTATTGTGTTTATGATGCTTGTTTTTACCTGGCTCTGTTATAAGGGTCGGCGCCTTGTATGGACAACGAAAAGTCGGTTTAAATATAACAAAATTTACCACAGTTATTGCTGGTGTTTGTCAAATCAATACTTTCTTTTCGGCCTGAATTCAAGTTACGGTGATGCCTAAATCAGTTTGTTTGCCAGGAGAACAACTTGAATTCCTACGGGAAACACCCGCTATAAAGATATGTAGGACCTAAACTGTGAAATCAGCTCTCGACTAACATGTAGCCATCGAATGAATGAGGTATATATTTCTTATTGAACAAAAACGTCAGCAAACGCTAGTCATAACAATCATATCCTAAATGAAAGTAAGATGACTAGAATTTAAAATATACAATTTAAAATCTACGTATAAGATGAATACAGTAAGAAACCTACCGTCAGCGTACTCATTCAGAAGACAACTTTTCATCCAAGACAGGACAGGACGTGAGAGATGTGTCCTATGTAGCCTTGACCTTTAAGCCTGTCTTGAACTGTCTTACAATTATTGTAAATAGCTAAGTATTATTGTAAATAATTAATTTTTTTTAGCTTTTTTTAATAAAATAGTTTATTTAACAGGATTAAAATGGCTGAATTTTTAGTTTTAATTCATAATTGGGTAGCTGTATTAATATCATTCTTACAATTTATTAATTTTTTGGTTGTACCTCTGAATGGAAGAGAGATTGAAAACAACAGTAAACCTAGTTAATAGGAAAAAGAAGGTCCACAGCAGTGTCACGATTAGTAGGAAATGCTACGAGAAAATTCAAGAAATGTGCCATGCATAACGTACGGTCTATGTAGTTCTATTATGTGAGTCAAAGATGGTTCCTTGTCAATATTACAAATTAAAACTTTTTGGTTACTTGAACAATATCGGTTAACCGGAGAACATTTTAGTGTGGTGTAATTCCTATATTTAGCCGCTTGGGAAATTAAACAAGAAATAAAGAAGATTCTGTCATCATTATCGTACCTTGTCAATTCAAAGCTCATTAGATATCACGTCTAAGCTATTGTTACGCCTGGTCCGCCAAATGAAACCCACCAACAGTTAAGAAAGCATGCAATAGATAGGAAAATTAATTCTGCGCTCTGTCTATCCACACTTAGATTGGTCTCCTTTACCTTAGCAAGAGTTTAAATCAGTTTTCCTGACTAGCAAACTCGTTCCTTTTTCTTCGGAGCCCCACTCCTCAACCCAGGAGGGAAATAGCAGTTTGTAATAAACAGGGCTGTGGCAAACTGTAATAAGACTGTGATAATTGTAATTATTGCTGGAATATTCGAGAAAATGAGCAGATATCGCGAAACTTCTGGCCTTAGGAAAAACAGAATTTACCGAGTTACAGTAAAATACAAAGAAATACAAAACTGAACCCTGATGCACCAAGCTTCCCCCCAAAATTTCGACTAGTAGACAAGATTGCAGCTGATAAACTGACATTTCAAGTTTTATGGAAATCTGACATCAGACTTCCATCTCAATACTAATTTCTGATGTTTTTCTGTCCACGTTTAAGTTAACCTAATGGTGACGTAAAGATGGAGGAAAGGTTTAAACGCCTAATCTTAAAGAATGAAAGGCATATCGTACTTGAAGTCAAGCTTTACATGGTTGGTTGGCTTTAGCTCTTTCTGTTACGATGATTAAACCATTTTTAACGGAGATCGAACAAGGTGGCACCTTACGCATACCATTTACGTGCCATCTTAAAGGTGAATACAAAACACGACAATGAGTTACAATTTCACCTGTTTACGACAGCTCGGATTATTACAGACTGTGCCCATAACATGATATTACAATTTGCATTATTAAAGCTACGTTATTACAAAACACGACAACTGAGGATTTTTCAATACACGCGACAACTGTTAATACAATTTACGGCAAATATTACAAAGTTAATTCTCGACATGCGCATGAGAGCAAACGAGAACATGGTCACTGAGTAGTTACAAGGACGGGGGGGGGGGGGTGAATGTCAAATGCGACACTTTGTGAGAAGGCAAGACTAGCTTTTTCCTTTGCGAGCCAGAGACACTTTGACTTCTTCAATTGCGAGACGTAGACTTCAAAGTATTAAAGTATGCCAACTCGAGACGGCCAACAGACGTACCTCCAGACTTTCTTAGCCTTGCAAAAAGTTGAGACTGCGAGACAGCTTTGTGAAAAAAAAAATAGAAACTGGGAGAGGCATGTAGCCGTGAAATTCGACCAAGACCCATGGACTTTGAAGGACTATTCGCCACTCCTAGATGCCTTCAAATCATTCGTTAGCAAATGACATAATACCTTTTGACAAGAAACGGGAAAATGTCGGCAGGCGTCTTCTTTCTTATCAACATCAGTCCCAAACCCCCATGCGCACCGCGCTCGGCCATCGAGTAACGTCCGCAAACGAGGCTATAATTCAAATAACAGCTATCCGTTTCTAGAATTGTCAAATTAAATACAAAACTAATGATCCTCTTCATATCCCTTTTTGATTCCTTTTTGATTCCATTAATTTCACACATCTCCGATAGGCCGCGACAAAGAGTCCATATTTCGAAATGTCAGCTTTTAACTTAATTAGTTTCACTGCTTGGTGATTTTTATGTGTTATTGCAAACGTTTTGTGCTTATTAGCGTTTGATAGAACTATAATTTTAACCACGTTTAAAACTCCCCATGCATAGTATAGCCATGTAAAGATCTAATACTGGGCCTACATTCAGTAACAGCCCATCGTCAATGATTAACAGTCTTGAGGATTTCATCCTGATTTGCCCACACATTCTCAAAACAGGCATTGAAAGAAGTGTATGGTTAAGTATGGAGAATTACTATTTTCAAGCAAAGGGTTTGTCAAAATAAAGGACAATTAACAAAAGACCCAGCTTGAGAGAAGTTGATTCAAGCGGTGATTAGTTCCATCAAAAGTTTGCCAATGCTCTCATTCAGTCAAGAATCTCGTCTCTTGGAGAGAAAACAAAATGTAATCCATCCACAAACACGCATGTGTTGCATGCGCTTTCATTGCAATGCAATCCTGGGGCTCCTTCTAATGGAGCTTTTTTGAGTAAGTGTTTGAGCCAGCTAGATAGATTGGCGACTGGGGCGGTAATTTTCCTTTCCCATTAAAGTCACGTTAAACCTCTTTGAGGTCACTGTTTTCTGCCGTAAGTCTATTAATTACTCTACTAAAAAATAAATAAGGCTTATGCGAAGTCATTTGAATATCAATATATCTTGCAAATAACGCGCTCTTACTGCAAGGAGGAAAATTAAACATGGCGGACAAAAATGTAGTGATAGCTCAGAATAAGGGTGACCGCACCTTTATATATTATGTAGTTTTATTATCGAGATTTCAAAAGACATCTTAAGTAACTACAGAATTAGGTCTGCAGCAGTCAGCCGGCCGGGCGATTGGCACATAAATTGAAAGTTAATTCAGCCTCAAAACTCTATAATCTCTCCGTTTATTTAAACGCAATTATAGTCTTTTTAATTCTGCCGCTTTCAACAAATATGTCTTGAGATGTAGCCCTGGCTGCATAAGTTAATAACAGCATCAAATATCTCACTTGCTACGTTGTGTAACTTCGATTTCTCGTACCATTAAATTCAGGAAAGAAATTGATGTGGTTTTCCTCGGGCTGTTTCGGAACCCCTTGATGAAACACTGTCTCTAGGTAATCACAGGCGAGTTTGTTCGCCCAAGAGGATGGAATACCATTCTCTAGAAATCCGCAATGACCTCCTTTATCTGTAGTAACCAGGAATAGATTGGAAGAGGTTTTAAAAAGGCTAAAGGGTATAGTATCTTTTGTGCATAAGGGATCGTCCAGCGCACTCACACAGAGTACAGGAATGGTAATATTTGTGACGTTGCGCATTGGATCATTGTATCTCCAATACTCTTCCAAGGAATTGTACTGATTTAGTTTCACGTAAACACGTTCATCCAGTTCTTTGATGTTCGAACTTTGGAGTGCAAGATTATAATTAATCACGTTTCCTAAGCAGGGGTGCTGTCGCAAGATAGCTTTGAGTTTTAATGTCCAAAGCCAGTTGTATGGCTCGGGTGTACTTTTGGAGGTAAAGAGCCCTTCAGCATCGTAGCAGGGCGAGATACAAACTGCGGCATTAAGTTGTGTTGCCACACCAGTTTCTCCCAAATACGACATTAGAAGCCCTGAGCCGGTAGAATATCCGATGGCAAATATTTCCGAATATGGATACATGTGGCGGATGAATTGTACAGCCTCGTCTAAGTCACGCGCATCTCCAAAACTTTGCAAACGGTAAGTTGATAAAGAAGTTCCGCCATGACCGCGCCGGTTGAAAACCACCGGACGAAAGTTTCGCGCCAAAACCTCCGTGCAGGCGGTGGCCATATCTGCAGCCGCGCCGGTTAAGTCAGGAATAAGTAACATAACTGGACTCATTTTGGTCAGGATTTTGTCATCCACCGCCAGCCAGTCCAAGGCAACCACTCCTTTGTCCGCCATTTGCAAATATTCGCGATTAAATTCCAGTTCTTCCTGCCACCAGGAGCAGATCCAAGGCAGAAGTGTCTGAATATGGCGATTCCGTGCCCAAAATGTCGGCCTGAAGTCTTCATTCAATCGCTTGCAGCCTTTCTTTATAACAACGCTTATGCGCGATTTCTTGTAATACAAACATGGTTTGAATTCCTGCTGGTTCTGGAGATACCGCACGCATAGTAAGGTTACAACAACAATGAATACCAGCAACATCGCAGGCAGGCACATGCTGAGACAAAAACCGACAGATAAAATGACACTTTCTAGCCACAGCTCTGTGTAGCAGAAATGTGGAACAGTAGAACCCAGGATTTTCATTCACAGCGCGTGGCTCTCAGCAACGTTATGTAGTAGTCTGAAGATACTTCAAAACATCTGGAAATGTATACATTTGTAGCGGGTGCAATCTGTCAAGTAAAGCAATCAGATTGACGTTAGCATAATTCACCTTTCCGTCCCACTGCCTGAGAAGCTAATAAACAGCAGCTATGGAAAGTTCGAGCAACTTCTTCGATCGCATTTCGCTTTCATGCACAGCGGACCAAAAATGCTTAAGGCACTGCGTACTTCCAAAACAACATGCTTTCTCCTCAAAAATGAATATGTTGATTTAAAAACTTGAGGTCAAACAAAAAGAGTCAAGAAATAAAATAAACCGACTCAATGATATTGCATGCCCGAGTAAAGCTGAAGGATTTTTTGAACTATTTTAGGTTTCACTGCTCCATGGACGGTAAATACCTCGCGAGTTGCTATAAAGCCTATAAAGGCATATCCCGTGGATGCCTCAGTGGTTAGGTTTTGTTTGTAGCTGACAATACAAAGATCCATTAGTTAACTGTCAAAGCAGGCAGCCTCCATGTCGCTCTATACATGTCTGTGTCTTGCAAAACCTCTTTTTCGAAAAGCCGTGAACTCAATGAAAACAAGAAATATCTGATTGACGCCAGGAGCAAAATGAAAAGAGTCTTGCTTAGAACTCATTCCAGGGCCGAACAATGCACATCGCAACTTAGGAGCTTTTTGTCCTGTCGCGTTTAGATGTCATATTTCATCGGTTGTTGTGTTTTGAAGGAAAATCGGGGTCATCGGTTTTAGGAGTTTTATAGATAAAAATGATTATGGATATAAATACCTTACAATGTAGCAGAGGGCATTTCCTTGAATCGAGCAAGAATTCGAGCGATTTGCTGGGCCCAAAGTTCGGTCGCCCCGATCTCGCTGCCTAGAACTGTTTAATATGCAAAAAACGAAAGTATGTACTTAATATGGACAAAAGTGACGTGATTATATCAAGAAACTTACAAGACATGTTTGCCTTGGGAGACAGAATGCACTCGTATTATTCAGGCATGTTTATTTACCAGCGAGCGCCACGACAGACCATTTCAGTGAGCTCGGCACTCTGCCCAATCATAGCTTTTTGCCAGTAAAAGAAAAATCATCTGAATAGGAAAGGGCCGGATATCCACTGACGCAATTAACAGGGCTGTCAGAAAAATTATGCAAGTCATCTTGAATTGCCTAGAACAATTCTGCCTACAACTGAAAAAAATTCTTGCTCGGCTAATGTTGAACTTTTCTAGTTTATTGCTAAAACACAAAAACGTAAATTTGTTATCGCGAATTTCGATATATCGACGTTAATTCTTTCCCTTTAGCTTTTCGTTTTCTGTCATGGATACGCTAGTTTTTTTTCTTCTAAGACGAAATTGGCATAAATAACCTTTAGCCATTTCCAATTAAGAAAGCTATTTTGATTATGGATGCAAAGAGCTTTGATTAAAGGTACCAAATCAAATATCACTTACTTCAAAACGGTTTTGCCTTTCAACATTTTGTCCAAAGTAGTAATATATAATTTTACTGATTTTGAACTACTTTATGACAAGTTTGCTGCTTTACCGTACAACGAAGACAAATTCGAAATTTTGAAACAATGCAGCGAACGACTTTTCTTGCACGTCTACGAGTAGACATTTACGGACAGAAATAACCCTCAGCTAAATGAGACAAACATTCGCGCTGATTACAATAAACATTGCGCGGTTGGTACCTCAACCGCCAATGTTTGTGTTTTCTTAAACATAAATAATAGTTCAAGATAAAGATAATGTTTCACAATTAATGTCGAATTAAATGATTTCCTAATAGCTTTCGAAATACGACAACTCGGAACTGAGAAAATGATTTATGTCCCGCAGTTTCCTGTTCCATTAAACCTATTGACGATAAAAGCAGATTGCTTTCTTCAAGGTCCAGAAAAGTCTTTGATATACTAGACCTCCTTCTCAGTAAAGATTGGTTTCACATAGAAACACTTACGATTTGTCTGTATGAGAAGAAAAATGTAAGTGATACCCAATGAAACTCCTGGGAAATCTCCGTTATTCCTACAAAGAATCCATTTTTAGCTTATCCTCAGAGTTCGGATTACGGTAAGGCCTCAGATGGAGCCCGCTGAATGAAAAAATCGAGGGCTCTCGAGAAAGCAATCCTATCCCGAGAGCCTGAGTTACATCGTGAACAGCTCAGATCGAATTTCTCAATTACTGATCAATACGAATAAGCGACTCCAGACATTTCAAAACAGGGTTGTTCGGGGGTAATTCACTTATTGTACTTTCCATACTAGATCAAGATTCTTTACGATTTGGGTGTTGTGGCAAATCGGTACAAAGTAGTTTTGAATGTTGATTGATAACAAGTCGTACAAAGTAGTTTTAAACGACTGGGCCACGGTTCCTGTCTAAATGAGGGAGTACCCTCCCCTCCCGGGTCCTGTGGCTCCCGTTTTGTCCCATTTAGTATTATAGCTACTTTCCTCGCACTCAGGCCTCGATAATACATTGATACATAGCCAGCCAGTGACCAAACATATAATGCACTTAGATTCTTTCCAACGCGAAACACTCGTTATAAACTAGATATGCAAACGGCCCTCTACAGAAGAAGAGTCGCAAATGAAAAGAAATAGGGTCTGAACACAGTAACACTCAATAACCTGCGAAAACATGGCTACCTAGTTGGTGACTTGGTAGCTCTTGGACGAGTCATACCGGCTTACCGGCTTAAAACTGACCAATCTAATTCTTGGAATAAGAAGACTGTAAGGAAAAACAATGACATATTTTCTCACATATTTGAACGGGAGCTATAATGCTTTGATATTATTGATTCACAAATGAGGTGAACAACACAAAAGTTGCTTAGACGGAATGCATTTTCCATGCATTTCTTAAAATTTATTTAGCGTCTGACTAACTGATTCTAATTTTATAACAAAGAAAGCTCAGTTTCTTCACGGGAGATATCGTAAGCTTGACCTAACAATTATTGAGAAGCTTGACTCTGACGTAGACTGAATATTATCGATCATGTACGCTGAGTTTAACTGTAACACGTTGTGTTAAAATCAATCTTAAGTTCTTCGATTTCTGCAGACTTTCGTAAATCTAAGTTTCTGCCTAAGAAGGCTGATCAGAGTGCTAAAATGAATTAACTTGATTGAGATCACGTGATTCAATATATATATAAAGAGGGCTGCTTCACTAACAGCAAAAATAGCTTTGATAAATATCAGTACCGAGCCTACCCCCCGTTAAACTAGTGGTGGTCCTGGCCTAACTGATTTATTTACGTGATAAGGATATTGGCATTAGGGCAATTGAAAGGAAGTGCAAGTCAAATAAGGCGAAAGAAAGTGCTAAGAAGCTGGTTAATACAAAACGAACTTTTCGCCGCCATTGCATTTCTTATCGTGCAGTGTACATACAAAATTGAGAGAAAAAAGTCATAAAATTTTGTAATCAAATCGACAAGGTTTTTTATTATAGATTTACGTATATTAATTAATATAGGCCGAAAGCAACTCATTATTTTCACCAACTGTAAATAAAAGAGCCGTTCTTAGAGAAAACGAAAATGGTTTGAATTACCCTAAAAGCTTAATGTGTCAGTTTGAATGATAAATATGCTAATGCAATATCTTGGAACAAAAACAAACATTTCATTCATTTAAGACCGTCCTCCTATCCTGCACATTACAATAATTGCATAAGAAACAGGAAAAATTACTTCGGAAGGCGTATAAAGTCCGGAATTTCTACGTCAAAATATCGTTGTGTTTTTTTTTTTTTTTACTTTCTGTTTGCTTCTTTGCGTGAAATATTTCTGTGATCACCGAGACCCTTTTTGACTCAATTAAAATACGGTGCACAAAAAAATACGAACTCGCAGCGCCTTAGCGAAAATTCACTTTTCAAATGCAAATTAGGGCCTCTCTGCGCAAACACCTCCAACGCAACATGGGTGATGGCTTCCAAACTAGTAAATTTTCAAACAACAATATACCTTTGTCAGAGACAATTCCTTGCCGTAAATAGCCCTTTGTTAGAAATGGAGATAAAGTTCATTTAATAGTTGTTTTAAAGATAGAGTTGGTGGTGCGTACGTGTGGTTGATCATCACCTGCCAGTTTTTACAGACGAACGATATCTTTGGAATCGCGGCGTAAAGAGACCAAGAGCGGAGATAACATAACTTATCCCATACTTGCGTGTAGAGATTTTTATCTTCTGGTTCGAAATTTTTAATTTGCCGTGCAGGTTTGCCTAAATTTAACTGCGGACGCAGGTTGTCTGTCAAATATTGTTGGCCTGAATTTTTTTAATCGAAAAAGGCGCCTAGTCTAAAGATAATTTCCATCACTGTATGTACACCTGCCCGCGGAAAAATACCCCACAAGGCGAGCCGAGCTAAGCTTGCAGCGCAAATTAAAATATACATTTTGAAGCACATAATTCGCCCATACAGACAACTTGAGCTAAAAAATACACTCTATGGTCTGTTTACCGACTGTAAAACAAGCAGACTCTGAAAGCTGTGTTTGATCGACGGCTGTCTTTAAACATAATCCTTGTGTTAACTGTCGAAGAAAGCCACCAAATTTAAATTTCAAAATGAGTTTCTCTACGAATATTACACGAACGCGCTGCGCTCGTTCATTTTTTGGCGGTCCCCGTGTTAGCTGGCTTGCTCAGCGAGGGAATAATTGAAAACCGGATCGGTCATTTACAACCCCATCAAATGAGATCTTAAAATTAACAAACAGGGCAGTGCAAGTCAAAACCAAGCAATTAAAGAATTATTCTGTACATTAACCGTGCTGTACATTGATATATATCCACGGACTCTTTTCCCTGAAGAGCAACTGGCATTTGTTGAGTGTCCGGCCAAAAACTTGGCAAGCCCGTGCGAACTGAAACCATATCTATTATTTGTAACATTATGGCCATTTTATGCCAGAATTAAGCGGGAAAAAAGAAATGCACGATTTATGAGGCTTAAATCATTCGCACGAAACTTTGATCTTTAAATCGGCAAACTCCTGACTTTGTTATGCATTCGGTGAGAAATATAATAATTACCGCGAGTGCCAGTCGAGCTAGCTTTTTCACTTTCATCGATTCAAATTATAATTATGCTTGAGGGATCTTTCTTTTCGGAGATGGACTTTTTTCGAAGCAGTGTATTTTGTTTTCGTAGCAGAGCGTTCGATAAAATGTACTTGGCGAATATAGATTCAAGAAAAAGACAAATCATTTCTGTTTTAAGTGAAAAAGCCTATGAAATTGAACTTACCTTAAACGTGTTTTTTTGTTTCTTGGAAATTATTTATCCCACAAATCGCAAGCATGGGATAGTCGCAACGCTCCAAAATCGGATTTACAGGGTTTGGGAGTTAGGCTGGGGCTGTCGAGCGCCGTGTTGCATTGCCCCTACTTTCAACTTACTTGAAACGTCGACCAACGAACATATTATTATGCCAATATGCAAATCACTGACAAATAGATGTTTCCGTCAACGGTCGATGCGATGTAATGGGCAAAAGACAACAATGTCGCCATTAGCCAATAGAACTGCATGCAGTTTTGTTCAGTTTTTTTATCCACCTCTTTTTGCCTTCACATCATCAGCCGGCTCACCTTTGCCGAGTTGCGATTCAAAATAAATAAATAAAAAACAAAAGGAACCGCATGTGTTCTGAATCTCCGGGCTGGCCAATTGCGCGTGTAGCTATTCTTAAACAAACCGGTAACTCGCTAGACGCATTGTATTATTGACTTCTGCTTTCCAGACGAGCAAACATCGCCACGTTTTCTGTCAGATTTTATTTGTTTAACTAAAGTACTGAGTTCTGTTTTGGAACCCAGTCCTAAACTAGAGATACGTATCAACTCTCCCAACTAGCTATCGTACGAATCTTTGATTGTTTGTTGTGAGAATCTGTTATTGCCTTTACTTTAGTCCAGTTCCTTTAGCTGTGGACTGGCAATGATCGACAGGTTATCATAGATTCTTGTAATTCCTTCAGCTTTTGTTCAAAAGTCGTATTTGATTTCTACGCGATCTCGCACTTGTTCCCTATTTAGTTATTATATTAATGAGTGTTGTTATAACAACATAATCTCGTGACCACTTTCGGAATTTACATGCTAATTCTGATTGGATATTATATCGATAGTGGCAATTGGGAACTTAAGGCTCAGCGTTACAAGAATATAATTGGTGATTTTTTGCACCAGTTGGAGGTTTATGAAGCAAATTCTGAGACGCAAAATTTGTAGGTGCTCGCTGTTGTTGCCGTATAAAGTTCTCAGTAAGCTATCTGGACGGATTGAAACTATTTTGCTGTCATTTATAGCAGTACATATATAGTGTTTTACTGCATTCTTCCTTTCAGCCAAATACCTTCCTCGTCGTATCTTTTGGGGGTTAAAAAACAATTTTGGTACGTCTTAGAGTGTTCAATCCCAAAAGGTCCATAGCGGGAGCTTTTAGGGGTATTGAGCCCAAAATCTATGACAGGAGATAATGTGTTGTTTTAGAGTTGGTGCCTCTTAGGGGTGAAAAACATTTCTAGCCACGTCCACAAAACAGGATCTTGGTACCTCTTAGGAGTTCTTTTCAAAATTTCCGACACGCAGGCCAGTCCTTTTTATTTGGGAGTTCTCCCAGGGTTAAATTCCCCATCACGACCACGAGGCAGAAATCGTTACACAACTTAATGGTTCTTAAGAAATTATCCCCAAAAGGTACAGTTGCGTGCGCATAACCACAACTAATAAACGTGCCCCTTTATAAACACGATCCGAATTTTTTTCATGGTTGCCACAGCTATCACTTTTCAAAATTCTCTGACTTTTCCCTGATGAAAATAAAAATTTCCACTTGTCCTTTGAATTTGCCTTCTAGGACGCTGCTGGAAACGAAGGCTGAGATGAGACCTCGAAACCAGCAAGCGATCGTAACACATGCAACCGTGACTAAACAGATTAACCAACACATCGTGAAATGAGTCAAACATTGCTAGAAAAACGGAAGAATGCACGGTGATTGATCAATTGTTAATTACCCTTTCAGTTTAGTGATCAGTTTAGCGCTAAAAACTCTGTTCTTCGCCGGGGAAGGGATATCAGTATGACGGCTATTTGCGATGCCAAAAAAGGACGAAATGCTTTCCACTTAGCGACTTCAATCATGTTTTTCCTTGTTGTTTCCACTAATTGCTCCCATACATGGGAAATTATATAATAACCTCAGGTTTCACTGAACCAACGATGCCCATATTTTCTCTCACTATATTAAAACCGGCTGCACTGACGTTCGAAACATTACCAAGATTTGTTTTCCAACAGCTAACAGCTAAGACTCCACTGTTGTGTCCATAAACCTTGGCAAGACTAGAAAATTAGGAAAATGAGGTTTACCACCGTCGCCATATCGGCTTTTTCGAACACAAGGAAATTACAATTTGCATAAAATTAGTAAGTTAATAAACCAATGTGGACGTTGAAGTCACACGAACATGTTCTCAGAGTTTGAACTTTTGTTCATTTACCTTAAATAGTTTACGTTGACGCAAGCGAAACTGAGTTATTTTGACTTCTACAAACTGAAGTTAATGTGCATTTAAACGACACGTTCAATTTCGTTATTGCAGTTACCTGATCTGTGATGTTGACCGCTGTATCCCGAAATCTATGCCCGGCGGCAAAATATCTTGCTTAGAAGGTGAGTAGAAGAGAGTCTGAGAATACTTTACAGTGTTTTATCCATTCCTGAGTACTTTACGTTCTACCGCAGTCTGAAAGATGAATCTTCTCAGCCACTCGATTTAGAAAATGTTATCTATATTGGTTGGACCGGCTTTCGCGTTTTCGTGATCTCACGGTATAACGAAACTCCGATAATATTGGACCACAACAATTATTGACACCGTCAATAACCTTGTCAATCTATGAAAAGGAATGTCGGTTTGGCATGGGTTTTAACCAATGAGGATGTCGACATTTCTTTATTCAAGCATTTTGCCGAAACAAAAACATCCTCTTCTGCATGTCTCCACTCTTAGTTTTACCAACTGGACCGCGCATTAAATGTCAGAGATTAAATCTTATTAGTCATTTCCTTCCTAGCAGGTCAGTACCTCGTGCACAACTAAATATAGATCATGCGTATTAACATAGATATCTCCAGCCTTGGATAACAAGCAGCTGAGCCCTTCCTCTCCTCGTTCGCTCCAGGCGGTAAGATGAGAGACCCTGGGAACGAGGTTGTCTTTCATTATCCATCCACCGAGTATAACGAAGGAAATGACGCGAGGAAACATGATGATCAGTTGAAGGACTTCTGAGAAAAATGTTAAGGGCTTTGGTAGTTTGCCTCGTTCTCCAAAGGGTCTCGAGCATCCGTTCCGTCTCCCGAAAGGGTTGGGAGCAAAAAAATATATGATTTTTAAAAACTAGCGGAAAGAAAGATAGTCGAGGAATGTTTACGGGAAAGTATAGCCAGTTCCACACGTTCCATGTTTTCTTATTACACATCTCAACGCGACGTCTTTCTTGTTGTGATAAACAACTCAGACAGAAAATGTCAAGACGAACGACTGGTTGGAAATAAGTAATGTTTCAAAAGCATTTCGGTCTGGCCAAACGAAAAGTCTAGGGATAAAAATGTGATGGATCAGGTTTTACTTGGCGTAGGCTGATGGTCGACAGTTTTCAGTAGAGATATGTTCTGTTACCGATAAAAGCGGATATCAAGCAACGAGGAGTGTTTTTGTTGATGTTATTTGACGGTCTCCAGCTGGTCGAAAGTAAGAGACTATATGATCAATCATAGTCTCTTGTCGAAAGATTATGTCGTTTGCTGACGGAGCTCGGTCACGGTATTTCTAGTTATTTTGGCCACGTATAAAATTAACTTTAACTTGAGTGAAAACTGAAAATAGTAGTTTACAGTGGCGGGTCTAAGGGAGGGGCCCGGGGGGCCCACCCCCCCCCCCTTATTTTGGGTAAAAAAAGAAGAAATGACTGAAGGGAAAATGGCCGCCATGGCTCACTCAAGGTCTGGATCCGCCACTGATCCGCCACTGGTTTACAACAAAATATAAAAACGCCAAAGAAATAATAATAAACCATAACGAAACAAGGATGGTTAAGGATGGAGAAGATTAACACGGATTGCAAACGACGAACTTGAAAAATGTAGGCTAAACTTTTCAAGATGCGCAGACCGTACGCGTGACGTAACTCCTTTAAAATAAAGATACAAATACAGTAGCGCCTTTGCTAAGTCGTTTTAGTTTGGGTTCATATCAGTTGATCTGGTTGATGGCTCAAGATTATCAAGTTTGCGACAACGAAAGTCGTTGAAGCGAGATTTGATCACAGGATGAAAACACCTTTCGTCATCACGTGATCAACTGAAAAAAGGGCTAAACACGAAACGGCTGGATTATGTTTCACTGAATTCCAACTCTTTGGCTTTTTTCATATACCCAACTGAAATGAAAGATTCTAAATACAATGAAATCTCAAAGATTAAAATCAGCATGATCTTAAGGAGCATACCCCCCCAAAAAAAACAATCATCCAATTCAATTTAATTTTCATAGTAATTAATATATATCCCAGAAATGCAGTTGTTTTTTGAATTCGATCTAACTTTTCCGTTTCAATGCATTTGCTTGAACTTCAGTCAGAGCAAATATTACTGAGGCAGCCGACTCCCTAAAACTGCACAAAGAAGTGTGTATCACTATTACATCACACTGGCGAATAAATTTAAATCCTCATTCGATTCCTTTAACGCTAACGAAGAAATTCTTCACTTAGGCTTGCAACTTCTTGCGTTGTTTTATTTTGTTTTCGGGCATGTTTCGTCAAGGTCATTAAGTCCATTGACGAGACGATAATACAATAGAAAAAAGAAATTTGTAAGCCACGGATTTAAAGGATTATAAATCCTAAAAGTCAAATCCAAGCTATTACACCAGCTTAGATGTGAAAAAGAACAAGTGCTTTTAGCCGTAATCCTTTGTAAATTTACATGTAAAGCTATCATTGTCTTTCAGTCGATTTTCCTGCCAATAG
The DNA here is from genome assembly GCA_964020085.1 of Micromussa lordhowensis. Taxonomy (NCBI): domain Eukaryota; kingdom Metazoa; phylum Cnidaria; class Anthozoa; order Scleractinia; family Lobophylliidae; genus Micromussa; species Micromussa lordhowensis. The sequence goes on along the minus strand of OZ026596.1, from coordinate 31,897,243 downwards.
GAGACGCGATAACAGATTGGTCACAAGTTTATCTATGCGTTTAAAATAATCTAGGCATGCCTTCGTGTGGGCCGGCTCACTGTCTGCCTTGAAAAAACAAATCACTTTCAGACCCGAATTTGTTGACTAGCAACGAAAACACACCCTTTGAGTAATATTGGCTTCCCTAGCTTAGTTAACGCGTAATAAAACGAACTACAGAGTGACCGCAGTCAGAACATGGCTAAGGGTTAATATTTTTACCATATATACGTTGAAATCGAACAAAATACACGAACCTCCTGACTGCATTATCAGTCAAACTTTTGGCCGGTTTTGATGGTAAAAAAAAATTGAGATTTAAATACCCGGCATTATACGAAAAAAATAGCTTTTAACCTATAAAGTTTATTTGTTTCAACAACGCCATTTCCTTTCCCTCTTGTCGATAAATATAATTCAGATAAATTGGTTATGCATATTGTTGACAGTGCTGGTAAACATGAAGCCGGTAAGCACGAATGGCTTTAGGGAAAATATTATTCTCTTTTGTGGGTTATATATTAAGTCACTGACAAATAACGTTAAAATAATGACTCTACCTTTCGAAGGCCTTTAACTGACAAAGGGAAAAGGCTTAGTCGGTAGCTTGACACTGAGTTCAGGGGAAGATCCTCCTGCCGTGAGACGTTCTGTGATTTTGCCCGGCTGGTCGCATAAATCAACCTATACGTGCGTTGTTCACGCCAAGCATTTTCAATGTATTGCACTTGACGCGACTTTGTATTAAATATGAGACCACATTTGAATATTAAAGTGCTTTGGAGCGTGCTGGGCACAGCCTAAATGTCTTGTTTTGCATGCGGCGACAAATCAAACAAGTTTTATGAATCGACAATTTGCGTCACCGTCGCAAACTGACACAATAGTTGAACAGCAGATAAAGAGGAAAATTTCTAACTGATTCATAGAAATGACGTAAGCTTATTGTTATCAATTCAACAGCCTACAAATGTGTAAATATTGGCCAGTTTAAGAATATTATTTTCAAGTCCAGACTTTTTATATACAAAACAAACGATTGTCCGTTACAGTATGATTTTCTGAAGAAATGAAGAACAGAAAAAATTATTTATAAAGACGATTCGTTTTCGATCGATCGTTGCGTGCGATACTGCTATTTTTTTCTTAATCTATCAGCAATCGTTTTTATAACCTGAGCTATTAGCAACTGAGCGCAGTTTAAGAATTTCTCATTCATAATTGAATACTTCCTTGATAGAACTCGGTTTAACCCAGGTGGGGTTTTTTCCTGTCAAAATCCAGCCTAATTGGCTGCATACTAAAGACATTTTGACACGGCTTCACTGGTTTCGCCGAGTATACATGCAAGATTAGCGTATTCTGGTTTTCAACCCGATGGAGCCAACCGGCTTCCAAAAATGCCGCTTTAGACAAAAAGTCAACGCTTTATTTTTAAAATTCGCGTTTTTCATTATTGATCAGTCACGAAATCTTCCAGTGATAACAGCTAGCTTCCAAAATAGACTAGCCAGACTCAAATGTACGGAGTTTTCTATTCCAACCACATTTTATTATAGATATATATCGGGTGTCGAAAAACATTCTGTTCCCCAAAGGTGTATTGTAAAAAAGACTCTGATAACCTTGACAGTGTACGTAAATGGAGACTGTCATTGCTGGACCAAAGCAGTCGAGATCTTTTTCGCTCCCCCGGCTCAGAAAAGCACGGAAGCTAACCAGTACGAGATCGACTAAGTTTCTCTTTGGTGTTGTGAGACAATCTGATTCCCCGATTTTCGTGTTGACTCTTATCATACGCGTCTGTGTTCAAAATAGTCTTGCGGTCTAGAAAGACGTTATGTGCAGGCGAAGCCCGTGATCTCGGGCGGGTTTCATGCATGTTAAATTAAAACAATTAGCTTTTTAGTCGCCAAGACAAATTAAACTGTGGATAATTCACTTTATCTTAATTAGTGATTGCCACGTTAGCCACTCGCACGAAAGATAACGTGCCCTGTTTTTGCTATTTTAACTCTTTCCTTCTTTCCCTTAATTATTTAATTCTAAAACCGAGGACGTCTTTTTAAACAGCCTTGTGGTCAAGCAAAACGTCATATGTCTTAAATACATATTAAATTAAAACAAAAGATTTTTAGTTACTTAAACAAATTGAACTGTAGATAGTCTGCTTTGTCTTGACAATTTCTATCTAAGCCACGCGCACGAAAGATAATGTGCCCTGTTTTTGGTATTTTAATTTCATTTTTATTTCCTCGTCAGACTGAAACGTCAACCCTTGGCCAAACGGACACAAGGGGACGCAAGTTGAAAACGTGGGTCTACTTGCGACTTGCGAGTGCATTTGACCAGGCCTTCCGTGCTTTTGCGTTGAATTTTCGATGAATTGCGCTCATTTTTGGTCGAGATTAAATCTGCACGCAAGTCGAGCCAAGTTTTCCACTGTTTGACCACTCAATCCACGTAATTTGAGCCACTCAATCTACGTAAGTTGAGTGACGTCCATTCATTGTTGTAGCAACCAAATAGCCAATGAAATACAGGATATGTTTTAACCTTAGCCTTGAAGTTGTTTTCTTTGCGAATTGCGTGTACTTGCGAGGAAACTTGCGAGTCCGTTTTGCCACCCAACACAAGTCTTTATGCAAGTTCAACTTGGGGCTACTTGTGACGACTTGAGAGACTGTTTGGCCAGAGGTTGAGAACTGTCTCACATCTCATCGTACACCACATATAGATTTGCGCAAATATATAAGATCGCTTCAGTCTGCAGTCAGAAACTAGCAACTATTCCTGCCTCATCATCACCTTGGTGTTGTTGCATTTCTTCAAAAAGGCGATACCGAAACCCAACAGTTTAACAGAGTCTAGAACAGAGCCACAAGTTTTATACACGCTCTGCGCTCAAAACAAGCTGGCTATCAAAGAGGGAACCATAGAAAAGAGGCGACACCTTCCCTATTTTGTGTTTTGTTTCCGCGATCTCAACCTATTTCAACTTTTTTTTGCTTTATCCTGCCCTCCTAAAGAAAACTGACAAAGCAAATAATTGGTATCGTTACTAGTCTCCCCTCGTTCAGTAAAGAAAGCGCGGTAACTCAGCAATTCAAGCAAATTTTTCCTTCATTCCTCATTTTCTTCATTTGTCTTTAAATATAATTATTTGGCAAGATGGTAGGTCTTGTGGCCGAGAGTTTTGATTCTGACAAGGCAAATTGTGCCTTATTTATGCGAACTTAGTTGTTACTTATAAAGAAGCATAATCTCAGCTTAGTTGTGTTTCTTTCGTAGTTTGGTTTCGATATGTTTGCTGCTATGCCAAGGACATTTAATACACAGTTTCGCTGCTATTCAGTTGTCATGTTCCCAGGAAACGAGCGAGAAGATGTTGAACGCGGTGGAAAAAGTAAGTCAGGTCTCCGTAAAGGACAGAAATACTCAAATATGGACTACATACTTCATGTTAGCTTACATCATCATAATGACACAGGACTGTTTTTATGAAAAAAAAAAATGATGTCTATTCATGATGAAATCTTTAGTTTTTGAAGTTTAATGAGCAACTTGTTTTGGCCATATTAACTTAATCTGAGTGATAAATAACAAACTGACTGTTTGCACAAACAGAAGTGGGCAATGATGGCATCATCAATATCCTCACCAGGTCTCACTAGTGTCGTTATAATAAATAAATCACACCTAGTTTCTCCTTACATGGTTAATGTGTTGTAATGCCAACAGATCACAATGAAAATTGAAATAAAAATCATCATTAGGCGATTACAATGTAAAATCTCTTTCATAGCATCACATGGCGAACGAAGGCCCAAGGGACTGGCAAAATGTTTTTGTTATAATGAGGTCTTGTTGTATCGGGAGGGTCATACAGGGGGGTCTCTGGCATGATTCACAAATGGAAAAAATAGAGGATCACGGAACACAGGTATAAAAATTTTGTTTTCCGAATCTCAAAAATAAGCAAGTAAGACACTCTTTTTAATAACCTGTTCTGACACTAGAAAGAGTGCTTGAAGAAAGCAAACTCGTGAAAGGCTCCTTAGTGCAAATTGCATACCTAAGTCACTCTCAATAGGCGACTCTAACCATTCGGAGGACTCGCGTCTCAAAATCACGGAGAATAGAGTGGTAAAATTGCAAGTCCTTTTCAGGTCAAGCAAAACCTTCAGGTCACACAGATTCCGAATAATAATTTCCTAACTTTACGTTTCACGGAAAATAAAATCAGCTGATCACACATGTATCACAAGAATACCCCTGTACGACCTTCTAATTGGGTTCTTTTTCGTATATTTTACCATTAAGGGTCAAGAAAATTGTTTGTTATATCAAGGCCTTTGTTATATAGAGGTTTTTTTAAGTCAAGGTTCTACTGTAATACTCAGTTACTAATTAAATTATTTTAATTTATTGTTTTCCAGTTATAATGCCTCCTTCAGCTTTGGATCAGTTAAGTAAGTGAATAGCTTCTCTAGTCTGGCTAGCTATTCCCTGCATGATATATAAATATCTGGATTATTAACCAAGTGTGTGGTCAAGTATGTTTTGCGTACATGTAAGAATGAGGCCTAGTAGGGACTCTTCTGTTGTGTTCTTGGGCAAAACACTTTGTACCTCCCTGACTTTTCTTATCTATTGGATATTTAAACTTAATCCCTGCGATAAGAAAGGAACACTGTACATTAATAAAAGTTGTACACTTCAAAGACGATATACATAGAGGCAATAACACACATTACACGTTGCTGTTTCTCGCAGTACACTTCGTTCTATCTTATGCCAAGCTATGAAATATTATACTTTATTTCTACAGCAAGACTTCACATTGTGTATCCAATGTTGTTCAAACTCTCCAATTCAAGGTCAGGAAGAAACACTCATTGTGGAGTACTAGAGTTTGTAGCTGATGAGGGCAAGATTTACCTGCCTTACTGGGTGAGTGGTTACTATGGCATCTTTTCAACCACATACATGTTCCAGTTCACTTAAAAACCATTGATAACCTTGTTTACACTTTCTCCTACTACATCATCCACGGATTATAATATAGTAAAACTTACTTAAGTAGTACATCTTTTTGTGGAACATTGAAGAAAGTCACTAATTCTTCTTTAATAGATGATGCGCAATCTTCTGCTCGAAGAAGGTGGTCTGCTGCAAGTGGAGAGTGCATCTTTACCAGTTGCATCTTATGCCAAGTTTCAACCACAGTCTGTCGACTTTTTAGATATTACAAATCCAAAGGCAGTGTATCCTTTAACAATTGCTAAACTTTGTGGTAGATTTACTATGAAATCTGTAGACTCTCTTTCCAACATGTCTTGTAAAGGCATGTCCAAGCAAAAGAATGTTTGGCAATCAAGCACAGTCAAATATTGTTTGGTAACCAAACATTTTCCTGTTTGGACACCATGTTTGATCATGTTAAATCATGTTTGATCATGTTCGATAAAATTTGAACAACGTCAAACATTTCATCAGATTTTTTAAAACATTTTCCCGTTTGGACGATGAAATCTCAAACATGTCTTATGAATGCATGCGTTCTGGACCCGCTCGTAGATATCACGGACGCTTTCAGTGTGAGCTTGTCACGTGCCTATGCATGTTTGTTACCTTCAATTAACTCATTTTCAGTCATCCTTGCTAATGCTTGTCCTGTTGTAAACAGAGAAACTTATTTCGGGGTCCTTAAAGCTGCCTATGAGAACAACAACTCATGACGACAACCTTTAAGGAATTTACGATAGAGCTGCGTTGTGTGCTTGCTAAATCATCTCTGGAACTCAACATGATGTCATTCTCAACCCAGTTCCTCCTTTGGGTAATCCTTACTGTATGTCAAATATTTTTGATACCATTTGGCCTGTCTGTACGACATCAACATGTTTGGTCACCAAATAATGTTTGATCATGTTTGATCTCCAAACATTTCACGTTTGGGCTTTACAATTAGGACAAAATAATAGTAAACAGTATGAAAGTATGTCTAACTTTGAGAGAGACATTTTCTTAGTTCTGATATTGAGCATCTTAGTTCCAATTTTGAGTTTATTTTTCCTTTATTTTAAAATTAGTATGAAAACTTTCCCTTAACATATTTGTGCATAGCCTAGAAAATGCCCTTAGGTCATTTGCCTGTTTGACAAAAGGTGATATAATAGCAATCAAGTACAATGAAAGGGTGAGTGATTTTGATGCTAACAATAATGACAAACTAAGTGAACAGTAGTATTTTTTTAGATAAACAGTTTCTACCAGGAACACTTTGTCATCATTTTTTGACATATTTTGTTTGTTTGTAGATCTATGAACTGTTAGTGTTGGAGACAAAACCTGGAAATGCAGTGTCAATTATTGAGTGTGATATGCAGGTAATTAAAATTGAAAACAGGAACTGAATTAAGCCACTCTCTTCCTTTTAGCCAGGCTGTACATCAGACAAAGGGTTCTTTGCACTGGTCATGAAAAGACATAGGGGTCAATCGGCTCATGAGCAAGATTTTAACTGAAAAGGGGGACCAAAGAGTTGTAATTGCATTGATTTTCCACCAGGTTGAGTTTGCCCCTCCTGTTGGGTATGTTGAGCCAGAAAGACAAGAGAGAAGAGAAGAGAAGAAGGAAGAAGAGGTACAGTGTTTACTAAAAGAAGTGCCACCACTGAATAAGCATTGCAAATGATAGCAAAATTTTTAAGTAACATTAGTGCTGTCCTTGGATAAGGTGGTGCGCTGCTTGAGCACTAGAGGGGGCACTTTTTTCTAGAGCAGCTAATCATCTGTAATCCAGGTAGAGCGTGGCATTGACAATTTGAACCAAGCTTTGGTCGTTGTTGCTACCTTTTTGGACAAAAGTCAATTTGTTTATGTATTTTATTCAAAACAGTAAGCGCAATCCCCAAAAATAATTTTAAGCACCAAAATTGAATGTGGCATGCCTCAAAGATTCCACAAATTTAACACCCTCTTTGAGTAGACAACCTCAATCAATAAATCAATCAATTAATCAACCAACCAATCAAGCAAGCAATCAATTACTCACCCAATCAATCGCTCACTAACTCAGTCAATCAGTCAGTCGATCCAATTCAGTCCACTTTGGTTGTAATCAAGGTAAAGCTGTAAGCTTGTGAAGGGGTTCTAATCTGAATTGCTATGTTGGCTAAATGAATATATCTGTAAAATAATTTGGTGTGTTTGATTCTTCTTAGCACACTGATGAACCTCATGTGGATCATGGTTTCCAGGTAATTGCCTTAGCCTTATTGTGGTAAATTATCGCTTGACATGCGTTTGTTAACGTTTTTTGCCTTTCTCCGGCTGTAACACAGGCTAACGTCTTACTAGCAGGTACAACAGGTAAAGTTTTAGTTCCTGGTTTCGAATTACCGTACAATTACAACTGAGGAAGAGCCAGGATTTGCACACGCAATAAAGTGTTTTCGTTTTGACGCTATATTGAGTTGCCTTAAAATCGAAAGAAAAAAGAGAAAAAACCTACAAATAATAGTTCCCAAAAAGAAGCCAAGAGATAATAAGGATTGTTGAGACGTGGGAGTTTCGTTAAAATTGCGGTTTTTCACCTCAATATTTGTTTTTGTCGTTAGTTTAGTTTCTGTGTTAGTACAAAGTTCTTTTCAAAGTCATTATGTTTGTTATATTTGCTTCAACTCAAATGACACAGCTTTGTTCATGTTTGAAGGCGTTCACTGGCTCAGGATTTCGCTTGGATGGCAAGAAAAAGAAGTCAAATGTTCCCTCAAACCCAGTCCCTATGGGACCCCCTGTTATCAAACGGTATGAATGGACATATGCCTTCTGGTATAGAACTTTAAAGGTGCTTTTACACGGGGCAACTTGCAACGACGATTTCTTAATGTTGTGCGAAAAAGGCCGTGCAAAGGTGATGTTACACGAGACTCGTGAGTTTTAATGCGGCATTGTAAATTCAGGCAACAATGTTGGAGGTTTTTGAGTCGCTTTCAAAAACCTGTAACGTTGCCGCAACGAATGTTACGTTAAACGTCGCCCTGAGCGCCGTGTTACACGACATCGATTTTCACGCAACAATATTACGTTAAACATCAGCAATAAAAATCGGATCGTGTAACATCATCTTAAAGTCGATTCGCAGCTGCAATTGGAAACCGATTGTTCCCCCTGAGCTACCAAGAGTTGCTAGACTGTGCACAGCCTCTCTATTTTTCAACGCACGTGAAAGAAAAAGTCAGCTAAGCGAGCTCAATGGGGCGAAGCGAGCTTTACGAACTCCCTTTTCTCGCCGGCGTCCAGTTCTCTCGTAATTCTATCCGTGCGTTCAACGATCGAATAAAAATACGAGAAAACAGAGGGCTGTGAACAATCTAAAGACTTGCCCATCCTCCAACCCCCTAGACAGAGTTGACGTTTAGAACGTTCTCACTTGTGCGAATTAACACGAAGGAGAAGCAAGGTGAAGGTTAGTTGAAATGGGAGGGAGGGCTGAGGCTGCCATGTTCTCATAATATGGTAATAGGGAGCTTAAGCAAAGGCGTTTTTGAGCGACGTACGGCAACCGGAAGTGGACGTTTCTCATTTCTGGGCAGTGGATGCGCCTTAATTTTCAAGTAAATCGTCTCTATAAGAGTAAAGACACTTAGTATTACAAATGTGGTAACGCCAAGGCGAGTAAAAAGAGAAAACGTCTCATTTCCGGTTGCCGTACGTCGCTCAAAAACGCCTTTGCTTAAGCTCCCTAATATTGGTTCTCGAGCCAACTAGTCTCTTTGAAGTTTTCGCGGTCAGTTGTCTTCCTTCTCCTCCCCCTCCCAGCACTTTGCCTAATATCTCTTCAGTAGGTCTTTACCGACCATGTGGATGGACGCGGCATTGAAAAAACATAACACAACTTGGGACAATACTTATTGGGAAACACATTTCATAATAAATGCTATTTACGCCAGAGACAGTCATGTTAGCAGTTTGCTCTAACTTGCTTCTCCTATTTTTTATTGTAGTGGAATTCCAAATTACGACTTTGAGAAAGGAAAGATCACTTTCAAAAGGAACTTAAACAAATCGAACAACTCACAGGTACCAGAAATTACGAGTAACCCTTGAACACGACAACTGTTGCATTTAGCAAGATGCGCTATACTTCCAACCATGTTCTTCTCGCGCGTTTTTCGCGTCGTTCGCTCGACGATTTGTCTTTTAGTTGTACAATACTACGGTCACTTACAATGCTACAGCTACTGACAGTACAATATATGAACACTACTTACAAGCTACAGCTACTAATAATACAATATATGAACACCACTTACAAGCTACTCTCTCTACTAATAATACAATATATGAACACTTACAAGCTACAGCTTCTTATAATACAAGACCAATACTACTTACAATACTGCAGCTACTAATAAATAGTACTACATACTAACATAACTTACTAATTAACAATATCGTAATATAACTTGCAATACTAACTTAACATACAAAATACAATCACAAAGGCAATATGAAAATTAATATGATTACAGTATTTGCTCGACGATGCATGTGAGAGAAAAACCGCACGAATTCTAAAGAAGTTAACTAGCTATTCTATCTTTTATATTTGCTGCAATCACTATAATCTTCCCTCAGTTAAGGACGTTCGCGCCCAAAAACTTCCCACACACAGATTTTTTTAAAACTTTGACTGACGGTAGAAAATGATAAGATTAGATAAAAAACGTAAAAAAAAATCGGGGGTCACCGAACTCGTTTTCAAGATAAAGCGTAGCTCAGACCATAGCATTTCTACGATTCTCAGTCATTCGAGGCGATTCTGGCCGGATTCATTACTATCGGCATATATTTAAGTTGAAGAATCATCTCTAAGCTATGAGTGTTTAACACGGCTTATATAGGCCTAATTGATAGATCTTTGCTACATATGTCATTAAATCTGCTAGAATTAGCCTTAATAAAGACAACTTCTAAGTCACACACACCTGTCTCCATGTACCAATTCGACCCTTTTTTAATAGTATATGACAAATAATTACAACTTCCCACACACAGATTTTTTTGGTTTTTTAGTATAATGTAGAGAGTTAAAAAAGGAAGTGATCTGCCAAAAAAAAAGTGGGGGTCACCGAGCTTCCAACAAAAATATTCGCACACTAAGTTAACGCAAAGGTCATCAGCTCTATATTTTGTTAAGTTTTCGACTCGGTGCGCGCGCTTGAAAATGACGTGGCACGCGCGTGACCAACGAATAGCGTGCGCACTAGAGATGCGCAGTAGCAATGGGCGCGAACGTCCTTAAGTTACTTTTGGAGCAGAAAATTTAAGTCCTTTACACATTGTGTTAGTTGTCATAATGGCACTTAAATTAGTAATACTTAATACTTCTATTGCGTTTTTTCTGTGAAAATAATCGAAGCAAATTTAATAACCGTTGCATCCTTTTCACTCCACAGTTGAACAATAAGGCAGAGTCGACCAAGCAGGAATTTGAAGCTTTTAAAGGATCAGGGAAAACTCTACGTCAGAAGAGGAAAAACTAGCGGCAAAACAGTAGAATATTTACTTAAAAACTACAGAGAAACGTTATATGGCGAAAAACAATATTTATGGAGTTACACATATCCCGTATTTGTACTGTGGTCTTTCAAGAGAGAAAGTCAGTCGCGTTACATTCAAGCTAGCCTCTGTGAAATAATTTCGACATCCATGTGATAAAGGTGGTCGCATGAAACGACAGCGTTGTTGGACAGGAGTATTGCATATTTTTTTCTAGTAAACAGAGGTCTCTTGTAAAGGAAGGCAGCTATGTGCGCAAATCCTCTGTAAGCTTTCCATTAAAAACACGAATTCAGTTTTTATGTTGTCTCGTTCAAAAACGAAACACATGCTCAATTTGAGAAGGCAAAGATTCCAGTTTGTATATAATCACATCAAAACGTATATAAGTCGTTTTCGCGTTCCAATTGAATTGGTTTTCATATTGTTCATAGTTGATCCAAATAAAAATATCTCCGATTCTCACTTTGCGTACGAGACCAGATCGTTCAGGATTACCCCCGAGGTTTCAAACACAAGTGTATGATTAGCACAATCAGCGAAATAGGCATGCATCACGTGCATAGTCTATCTACCCATCATATCCAAGTACAATTCACAGCGTAAAGACTTAACACCCGAAATAGGTCCTGGCCGGGTAATACAAGCGAGCTGTCTCTGCCAGGGCGTTTCATGTGGTTGCGGGTGAACTCTCTGGCATATGTGGCATATGATCACAAGCTGCGACTCTCTTAGTCTGTCCATACACCCTCTATCGTAAGGATAGCGAAATATTTATCCGGCGCTAAAACGCAAGCGGGCGGGGCTAGGGCTTGGAAGATTTTTTTTTTTGCGCGCGTTCAGAGTAAAATAACTCGTAGCAAAAAAAATAAACGCCTGTGGACAGATCCCCTCCTTGATTGTTGTTTAGTGATAAAAGCTTATTGAGTTTAATTGCATTGTTTACCTCTTCCCCTCCTCACATCGAATCCGAGATTCTAGAACACAACTCTAAATAGTGAATATGGAAGCACATGGAACCGCTTGGGCGTTTTTTGGTCTTCCTGTCGTTTTGTTTTTTGTATCCCCCGAATTCCTCCGCATCAGTAACCCCCAGATAACGTACATTCTCAGGAGTTGGAAAAGAAAGAGGAATACAACTAACCATTGTTCAGAGTGCAACTGAATTTTAATATCCTAAATAGCATTTCATGCGTTGCATTTGTTTCTTATCTAAAAAACTATAACATCAAGCCTCGCCACCAGGAAGAAGTTCCCTTCCTGGTTGAGACAGGCAATGCTTGAGAATAAAAATTTGTCCAAAATACAAGTATTTACAGACTGGTTACAAGAAATGAAAGCTATGACACCCCCCTTCTAAGGCATCACTGTTCAATGTTCTTTGCAGACATGGAAGGGCCTAAGTTTCCTATTTGTTAGTTGGGTGTGGTAAAGGGTTAAATAATAAATAAATACAATGTGAAATGGCAGTTATTTCTCTTTTGAAACGTGCATTACTAAATAGCTGTTATTTATCATTACAGTAATTTGGACTAGAATCCAGTATTTAGTTGTAAGTTGTGGTTTTTTGGTTCACTTTTGTGAATGGTACAAAATGGGGAAACACGCATTTATTTTCACTGATTAACAAATAGATTCCATGTTGTTGTGTGTCTCCCCACTGATGGATCACAGATGATGACAAAAAAAGCCACTTGGCGAGTGTGCCACTTTTTTTGTTGTTACTGCATTTCATTTTGACATCTGTGATCTATTACTGAACAGACACACAAACATGGAATCTACTTGTTTTAGATATTAAAGAAAAATTGCTAATGATGTCATCTATGCATTTATCCTCTATTAGTATAAATCTAATGTTCTCTGATTGGCTACGCTACTCGCTATCTATTCTATGATAGATGGTGAGTAGCATAGCAGTGAGCGCTTGTTAACAATATGACGGTTGCTTCTTGGCTTTTTTGAAGTGTCTGAAGAGGATTTAGGTAGAGTTTTGAACGACTAGTAGATTTATACTAAAACAATTAGATTGTTCACTCTCGATTTCTATGAACGATAGTTGATTATCACGCAATAGAAATCTTGAGCTCAATCTAATTGCTTAATAGATCATAAGAACCAATCAAAATGTGAGGATGATTTTACATATTATATCAAACGTAATGGAGAGTACCTCTTACCACCCTCTCTATAATACTTTTTGCCAAGTCACTTTAAAAGCTGGTGCATCAAAGAAATCATGTCAGCCTAGGCTTGTGCGCATTTTTTTCCCCTCACATAAATTGTCTGAAAGGAGAAGTGGGAGTCTTTCTCTGCATACATTGTATAATTATGCACTTTGTTGCACTTAAATACTAACTTCTGACATGCTTCATACATAGAGCAGATTTAAGATCCTACAAACTAACTATACAGTATTGACCCTCTATACTAAGTCCTAAGGTATCAAATTAACACAGAAAAGAACTTTGTACAAACAAGTGTCAAGTTTTTTCTCCAGTATAAATATCAGTTTCGGTCCTTGTCCCCTTGGGAAAAACATTGCGGCCATTTACTGCTCAATCAAAAACTCAAACAGCCCTCTTCCCTCGTCTTGGGTGACAACTCCCTGGGAATTAAGCACTGCATTTCTTGAGGTGGTCTTCATACTTTCTGTATGGAATTGGAATTCTTTTAAGTACATTATTAGGAGCAGTGCTCTTTCAGACCATATGGTGTCTTTGATAACTTCTTGTGGAGGGCAATATTCTCCACCACCGTGGATACCATTGTCCAGGAAAACTCTGCCAAGACTTGGCGCTGGGGCATTTAAAATAAATATTTCAATACAACTGAACAGAGCCATCAGCCTTCGCTATACATCTGTGGCCTCTCTCGAGTCAATTTCATAAGGGGGAGGTGGCTCATTTGGCGTAAACTGAGGAGACGCATAGTGTGGTTTTCGAAAGCTGTATCTCCCTCTGCCAGGAGTGTAAGGGGGAGGTGGTTCTACACTATCATCATTTTCTTCTCTGATGGACGCAAGTCTGTTATTGAGCGGTCCTGAAACAAGGTTATAACAAAAAAGACGTTATTTAAAAAGACAAGAAAATTTTGTACCCCTACATGTAACTGATGATTTTCTTTATTCTCATCACTTGTATGCTTGACAATGTATCGATATTGTTAGGAGACATTTGGTGTAAATCACTCTTAGAAATATTAAGATCAGTGAGCTTCCAACTCCAGTTCTCTTGCCCCATTGCCTTGGGGAATGGACAGGTGGGATGGGGTTCACTGGGATAACAAATGGCAACTTCACTGCCAGTCCACGCTACACTTTCACATGTTCTCAAGATCACCTTTTGTGGGATCTACATGTTGTATGCTGTGTAGGGTGCAGAGGAAACCAATTTTTGAGCTTGCAGTTTGGCAACCTCTGACTATGATGTACCAGCCAAAAACATCATCCTCACTAGCCCTTGAAAGCTTGTAGTTTATAGTAATTCTGTAATAAAATTATTAGAATTTCGTCTTTCAAAGAAACTTCAATTGCCCATCAAGCAAGAGATGGGAAGAATCCACTAGTCAAATAAGAAAATCAACTACCCTTGGGCTACTGTACATTGTATCGGACAGGAGATCGAGTATGGTTTGTGATATGAAGTTCCCATGGAATAGACTGCTGCACCGTATAATGATGCCCTGTTAGGGTACGATTTTGACAATCCCATGGAAATATATCTCTACTTCATGTAGGCTTATTGCTAATAAGTCAAAAAATAAATAAATAAAAAAATCCTTTGCTTGGGTGTAACCAAGTTGTACTACTCACTTGGTCTTAAATTTTGCGTTTGCTCCAAAACTTCATTCCTCGTTCGATTTCTTTGATTTTTCTTCCTATTTCTGTCTATGACGACTATTAGGAGTATGAGAAGAAGTAACAGGCCCACTGATAAGCTGATGATTATCGCCAACTCTGCAGCCTCAGAATTAATACCTGTTTGAAAAAAACTTCACTCATTATAACAATTTTACTAAACATACAGTAAGTGGAGGCACAGAGGCTAGTCATGGCTAGTGCCCTCGCCTAATAATTGAGACTGGGGACATTGTGTTGTGTTACTGGGCAAGACACTTAACTCTCACAGTACCTCTCTCCAGGTTTATTATCCAGACTTAGTTTACATGTACTTGTTACAAAAATGTACACATCCTACGGTACATTAAACCTTCTTGGGTCTCATGCTAAAATGATCATGACAAAAACAGCAGTCTCAATCCAAGCCCTAGGATTTCACAGTAATGATCGTTTCCGGTACTGTGCCGTTACCGTGATTCAGATATAACGGAACCAAAACATGGTTCGCCACAGACATCTTTAGCCTTGCTGATCAAAATTCAGTGATAAACGTTTTTCCCCGTTCTAATTCTCAAGAAGTATAGTAGTTTCTGTGATTAGCACTCCAATTATATAAGAAACCAAACCGTTGTTTCGTGTCACCCATCCGCCATGTTGTATTGATCCCAAAGTGCATTTCATGGTATGTGCAATGCAGTGTGGGACGGATTTAAGATGGCAGACGAACAGCTGAGCTACAATTTTTAGTTTTCATCTCAACAATCTGTTTACATTGCATCAAATACAAAGAAGAAAAAGGACAAAAGTTGACTTTATATAATTTAAAAACCTTAGGGAAGAGGTAATTTTGTACTGTTTTCGAACTGTTTCCCATTTTAGGGGAATATTGCGTTGTTTATAAGCGTAACCATTAAGATTCATGCCACTAACTACAGGCAAGCTTATATATATAATTATATAGTGTCTCATTTTCATACTATTTCCGTTTTTCTTTTATTTGTGTCTAAATTGAACATGATATTTTTTCACAAAAATTTTCCGTTACTGATCATTTCCCATGATCACTGGACATGGAACCAAAAAAGTGTTCCTGACAACGTTTGAAATCCCAGGGCTTATGAATTAGCAGCTCGCCCTGGTTTGAACTGTCCATGGAACACAAGGCAGCTAGATGAATCTCTACATGTTTATGTACTTCCCCTGAGATGGAAAGCTAGTCCACAGCAGGATTACCATTTATACATCTGGGTGTAGAGATGCACAAGTGTGAAAGAGATCCCAAAGTGACTATTTTTTGTGGTCAAAACACTGACAAATGTGATATATTTGAATTCTAAGCTAACCTGATGGGCAGGTATAAGCACAGCATTTTCCAGGTACAGCCTTGTAATCCTTGCATGTTGGCACTGCACACTCTGTTGTAAAACACTCCTCTGCTTGTCCACTCAAGCATTTACAGTGCAGACAAAAGTCATTTCCTTCAGGCACAAATGGATCTCCATGTTTCACCCTGTTACCATCTATGTCATTGCAAAATGATTCTGTGAAGAAAGACATCACTGAAAATGACCTTGTCTACTAATCCTTGCATTGGAAAGTTCAGTACAAAGATTGGACAATCATGCACAAAATGGAAAATAAAACTTGGACAAAAAAGTGGTGCGCACCCAAAGTCTGTGTTTGGTGCATTTTAATTGAACAAGATTGAAAATAGTGATTCACATGTGCATTTAGTTACAATGTACTAACAACTTGGTCTTGTAGCATTTTTTCCTGACAAGAAAAATTAAGGGTGAGATACATGTATAATATGGATAGATAACCCCTTGAAGAAAACTGTTAGTGATACATGTGCATGTATTTGCCAGCTTAAGAGTAAGTTTCAACTGGTCATTTACAAATAGTACACATATCCTAGCACAAATTTACAGAATGCTTCTGTGTTCTAATTTAGCACTTACATACCATACAGTACATTACATGTACATGTATGCATACATGTGTAGATTATCTATTTCTTACTTAGGGTGCATTCCTCTAGGGAAATCTGGACCAAGATCAGGGATCCAAGATGACTTTTATCATGGTACATCAAAGAAGCCAATGAATCCGTGACCAGAGGGGATTCATCAGTTTCTTTGATGTACCATGATCTGAGTGATATTGGATCACTGATCTAGATCCAGATCACACCAAAGGAATGCACCCTTAAATGAGAAGAATCCTACCGCACCGTAGTTACATGTAGTCTAAAGCTACATCAGCGTGAATGTATAAGAAACTGCTTTTACTTGAACCATAAGAATGAAGCAGCTTTTAAATTAAAACATTTTAGAGATCAAGAAATTACGGTATCACTGAAGTAGTCAAGCCACTGTGACAGCAATGAGTAAACAGTTTCAAGATCAGAAAATTATTACACACATACTGGTAGCCATTGGTATTAACATTGATGTATTTATTACTTAACATAGTAACACCCATTTTACCAAGGAACAATTAAGCTGTTCTTAAAACTAAAGAGTATTGCTGTATAAAATAGCACAAAACCTTTAATAAACAACAAAATGATGGTATATCAAGTACAATAATTGTAAAATGCAACTTAGAGAGACTAAAATGTTGGTTGAATATTAGAGGGCCAAAGAAGCAAGATTGCAATCTTAGGAATTTCTCTCTCAGCAGAAGTTACTGAAGAAGCCATTTACTGGTAAAACAAATCAGGGCAAAATCTTGTTCACCAACAAGAATAAGAAAAGGCTAGTATATGAGTTGAGTACATGTAATACTATGTGATTCAAAGCCGAGTTTCTGCACTGTAACATACACATGCATGTATGTACCACAGAAGAACTATGAACAGTAATTTGCATTAACAGTAAAAATGTAAAAACTATTTGCAAATACCGGTGATATTAGCCATGATTCTAGTCTGGCTCTAGGGAGTTTCCAAAACTCAACACTTGTCTAATCTTGTCTTCAAACTTCAATCTGCTAACTTTCTCTTTTGAATACTGCACACATTCAGATGTGCAACTGCAGCAAAATTGAAAGAATTCACTGCTTGAAGCCTCCTGATATCATCACCGCTATTTCAGAGAGCTGTGATCTAATGACCTTTCTAAAAGCTCAAGGCAGATGATGTTTCAACCACAGATTTGCTTGGAGTTTTCTCATGGGTAGACTGTGGTGTATTCCCCGTATATTAGCTCAGTCATTGTGCAACTGGATCAATATCTGGATTTGCCCTCACTTGCCTGCACAAAAAGCTAACTGAATGATAGTCTTGTTGTTTCTAATGTGTTATTGTTGATAACAATGACCCCCACCAAAACAAAAGGCATATTTACAGAGCCCCATATCAGACACAAAACTATGACGTACAGGAACCGGCTTCCCTCTGGTTTTTGATTTGTGAACTTCCAAGTTGAAACCCAAGTGAAGGCATATGATACTAGTAAAGTTAAAATTATTTCTCAACTTAGTATCTTATCTTACTTTGTGATCCCGAAAGGTGGATTAAGTTATTTTATGGTTCAATGCACAGGTATTTTCCCACGGTGGAATGCAAATTAAGAAGCTTAAATGATTATCAAGTAACACTTAATATGCAAATACTGCTGATCAGGTACATTCCTTAGTTTTCTTCTCAGATAAAAAATGAAATGAAATGATTCAAACCCAGATGGGTAAGATTTAGCCACATGCATGGCTAACAGGTTTTACAGCTTGGAATGTTCCGAGATAAGAGTTATTTTGCCTTATCATGCCCTTGTCCACCTGATCCAAGGGCATCTTTAACCAATAAAAGCAAAGTACGACTAGAAACCAATTTTGCCACTAAGAAACTAGTCTGGCTAGTTAGTAGTCTAGTTAGCAAATAAAAATGTTAACTATTTCCTTGAGCAGTTATACAAATTTTGGCCAACTCGTTAGTGGCACCGAATATTGATACATGTACATGTAAAACTCAAAATTTAATAGTCATGCAACTAAGGTCATCTGCTTACAAAAGACCACTGATCACAGATCAGAATTCTCACTAGTAACTGAGCACAAAAACAACATGTCATACACAAAACAAATAGTGAGACCTTAAGTTAGAAAGTATTTGAATGCATGTATCATAGATCATCCAATAAACTGACCAAAAATGTTACATTGTGCAACTTCACAGATTAACAAAAGGCATAATACTAATTTATATACAAATATCTGTGGAATACAGCAGTAGCCAGCCCTTTAAATGTGTAAACTTTACAATGTTTTACTGTATGCAAAATTACATGCAAACTGTACTGTCACAGCAAGTTTGCATTACTGTATATATAAACTTATAAACCAAGAGCTAAGTTAACAAAGAACAAATTAATAATATCAATTGCTTGTGATCAACAACGATACATGTCATTTCACGACGCTGAAAACTTACCTCGAAGTGTTCTTCTCAGTTTTCTTCTATAAGAGTTCTGTTGAAAAAATAATACAACTTATAAATAATACTTTTAATAAGTGATTTTTTTTGCGTGGGGGGAGTGTTCAACTCCCTAAACTACAGCTCAGTGTAGTAATGCAGTTTCAATGTACAAGTACAGAAAAATACAGTACTGTACATGGTGTTAAAACACCAACTTCCGAGTAGAGATTCCCCCTTTCACAAAGGTCTACATGTAATGCCCGGCCCGGGTTGTTTGAAAGGTGCATAACACTTATATGATCCACAGGATAAATCACTATCCAGGGCTTGTTTTGTTAACACTTATCCACTGGACAGCAATTTATCTGGTGTTATCCAGTCTTTGATCAACTGGGGCCAGTTGTTAAGTGTACTTGAAGAGTCACCATCTGTAATTTAGGTGTGCTTGTTATAAACTGGGATACATGGCTTGGTGCTTGGTATGAAAGTTCTGGAAACTGTCAACTGTCAGGTACTGAACTTAATAAAGACAACTGGAATAAAACCTTCTTGAAAGTAATGTATGGCAAGCTACACTGTACCAGAAATTGTGCAAAAAATGACTTACCTTCATTATTGAAGAGGGATATTCTTGCTTTTGCCCTAAATATAATTTAACAATTCATTACATGGGTCTGTACAGTTTAATATTATATCTGATGAGTTATTTATTTTCAAGACAAGAATATAAAGTTCTAGTAAAAAATAACAACGTCAATGGCTGATGACAAAGAGTAAAAGTATGACAGAATGAAATGCGATTCTGCCAGTCAATTGATACACATACATTTTACTCAAGAAGATAACAGTCATGTAACTGTCACAGACTCCCATCTATGTCTATGCCAACTGTCCAGATTACACGAGAGTCTAATGGATACAGACCGAATCTCCCGCTCTCCCGTATGGGTCTCCAAATCTCCCAGACCATACAAATGAAAGCACATAGAATACATTTTCCAGACATGTTTTGCTATTTTTGGGGGAAAACATGTAATTTAGATGTTAAATGCACTTTTGCAGTTGAATTAGCAGACTTTGAGAAACTTTTTTAGGGTCAAAAAAGTTAAAATTGGCAATCTCCTGGATTTTGATACTTTTTTTAGGTTGGACTCCTACAATGAAGGGTACCAAATCATTGTGGCGAGTGTCACCATGACTTAAATTCAAGATTCGACTGTGTATAACAATGAGCAGAGCGGCTATCATAATGCAGGCAATTGCTTATCCAATGTGGTATAATGTATTAAAAAATAAGAGCAAATTATCCACATCTAATTTCTCCAGAAAACATCACTGTACTGCTACATGTAAGCAGTCATGAGAATCGAACAAAAATCAATGGCTACATGTATACATGTAGTAGAAACCTGCCTTGATCTACCACCAAATTCTCAAAACTAACATTAAAAGAAATGTACGACAGTCTGTAAGGAGATCTGAAGTGACATGTTGAGTCTGACTTGCAGGAGCATGTGGTCCAGTGAAACTCGTTATTAATTTACAGCGAGTTTTTCTTTTTTTGCATTGTGTAAACTTTCAGCTGTACCTCTAACTACAAGGAAAGGAAGAAAAACACAGCTCTTTGTCCTTGTGTGTCTTGCTTGAGGTACACTTGTACATTTGTAACAATAAACCAAAATGGGATAGAAAGGTTAGTTAAAACTGGGAAGCATTGAGATGGCTTATGACGAACACACTTGACGATTTTTGTGAATTTGATAACTCTTGAAAAATTAAATGGTATAATTTATTACGTAAATACGAGAAAGAAAATCACGAGATGCAAAAAAAAACCCGGATTTTCCAGGTTGGCTTGGCTTAGCAAGTTGAAGCTATTGTGTGCTAGCCTGAATGTCTTTCTTCTTTGCAATTATTTCAGATGCCAACTTAATTAACAGTCCAAAAATCCGATTTGCCTGCCAGGCATTGAAGGATCCACTACCATTACGGATAAAAATTATTGACCCTTCCAGGCTACTGTACACAATTTTCTTTGCATGCACAAGGCGTTTGTCACAGGAGGTGAGAAATCTTACTTGCCTACATGCATGGGCAGGATACAGAGGTTGACCTCATAATTGCAAATTTTTACAACATTTGTTTTAAATTTGGAGAACATTTTTCCAAGCAGCTGGTAATAAATATCCAATACTCTTAATATTCAGGGATTGCGTGACGAACGTTACCGGCCGGTAAACGCGTAATAATTTTCTCTCGGTAATGTTTGCAACAGAAGAGAACCAAAAACCCGTTATGCTGTATTAATAAACCCCTTATTATAGCACAAATTATCCGCTCGTTGGCACTCTATATAAACAATAGCCTCCATTTGGCGCGAAAATATGCCAGGATATTTGTCCGCGGACATTATCTGTTCCGAGAAGCGAACAGTTTTCCGAGAGCGTAGCTCGAGGAAAACTGTGAGCTACGAGGAACAGATAATGTCCAAGGACAAATATCCGAACATATTTTCGCCCCAAATGGAGGCTATTGTGTTTATTATCCTTCAAATCTTTTTCGCAACGCGCGCGGTTTTGAAAATTGGGGAATATCCTCGGATATTCCCCAGTTTTAGCTGGGGAATATTGGCCCACGTGACGCGTTTAGACCAATCGCGCGCGAGCGAAAATATTTGATGGATTATAACGATAGGTATACCTAGTAAATATCTGTAGTTCCAGTGAGCAGAATGCCAAAGTACATTTATTGTAGATCTCTATGGCAATGTATTTGAATCAAATACTAGTAAATATAATGTCTGGAGCTTTCTTATATGCTCTAATATTTCAACAGGTCTTCTGGCAAAAGCTGTCAGTTTAAAGCACACCTTTCAACAACATTAAAGAACACCAGATATTGAACCAGTCTGCCACATGTGCTCATGGCAGAAATTAATTATAATAAACATTTATAAATCAACAACTGCTGCAGTAAGTTAGTCATTGCTGAGGATTGTGGCAGCAATTAAGCCATATAAACTGCGTAAATATCCGGTATTGCTTTTTTCTCTACAGTCACTGCACAGTTTCTATGTTTACGACTCTCTGCGCCGCTTGTAAACAGTAACGGAAACGTGTGCACATGTCAGAAGACAATAGCAATAAGGAATTGAATTGTCTTGTACCAGTAAGAAAGCCAGGGTGTTCTCATTAGACAGTTGTCGCCATAACCATGCATTCTTTTGAAAAGAAAGAAATAAACACCAAAGCTTTGTTTTGAAGCTTTTAAAAGCTCTCATGGGAGCCAGCTGGGTTTGTCAGTTCTAAGATCTGGTTTGCAAAAGCAAGTAGCCAATGAAGTAACGATGGTATCTTTAGTGAAGGTTCAAATGTAATATTTAATTATTTTTCTCCAAGTATGGATCTCTCTACCAGTGTTACTACTACAAATAGTTAAGAAAGTTTCTGGAAATTTGAGAAGTTAATTAAACTTATCAAACAGGTAGATAATGAATTAGAAGGCTCTATCACGTGCTGTTACGAAGCAAACTTAAATTAAACTTTGTAAAAGAATTTGGCTTCTTGAAAGTTGTCCAGTAGGACATATTGTATGCATGTGGTCTGTAAGAAAGCTTATGACAGGAATTTAACACTTCTCGAGTACTGCAATTAGTTCAACTGTAAGATTATGAAAATCATAATTTTAAAAACTTTCAAAAGACCATAAACAACGCTTCGCCGCAGGTCATTTCACTGTCATTACAAAAGGAGTTGAATTTCCAAGCGTAACTGCCTTATATCGGTCGAAATCAGCCAAAAATCAAAACCTTTGCGTGTCCAGACACTTGTCACATTAAAAAGATCTGTTTTCCTTGAGGCCCAAATCGTACAGCACAAGAAAATAATGAAAATGCATGATCTAAACAAACGTGGGCAAGCTTACACACAGGTCCACAAACTGTTGTTGACATTTTTAGTTTCTCGGATTTCAAATATATGTCACGAAACTCGATTAATCGCTACTTAAAATCATATTGCCTATTAGAGGAATGTGCTAAGCCGCCCATAATACAATCGTGAAAGTAACAGAAGAATTCCTTTTGCATGAGGGTTGAAATTCTATGACAACGTGAATGGAAAGAACGACGCGCGTTATTCAATTGTATGCAGAAAAAAAGTGACTTTCGTGGGACAACATGCAGTTTTTGGCAGCGAACTGCAGTACGTAAATGGTTCGCCCGCTTCTTTAGTGAGTAGGCTAATTGTCGAGCAATATAACAAAAGAAATAAAAAAGGAATAAAACGACAAATGTTCTTGTTACCTTGCAATCATTATTATGAAGTGCAATACTCTTTAGAGCGAGTGGCGGATTTGTAAGTTTACGCTTCGAAAATTTGGACGCTTAACTTCAAGAGGCGAGATGTTGAGTCTTCTTCCTGATATTACTAGCTCGTGTTTCTTTAATTTGCTGAAAAGATAGTTCCTTTACAAGCCAATTTTATCGAAGGTCCGTTCTCTACCCGTATCGTACTGTTCACTTCACGTTTTGCGGCGAGAACGCGGTGTGAGACGGTTTACCTCGCATTCTTCTCACGTTACATCACGTTCTTTAGGGAAGACTTCCAAAATTTAGAAGGTACTCAGTATTTAAACACAATTAGCCGACATACACGGAAGCACAACACTAATGAGCAAACAGATTCTAAATTGAAGCGTAATGACCGAAGAAGATCGTACACGAGCTTTCACTTCGCCCCACGCAAGGAGAAAATTTTGCAAGCAAACTATATAAGCTTACACGTTACCTCGTCCGCAACATAAGGTCGTCCAGTAGAAGAATATCCAAAAGCCTAAGTACATTCCACGACTAAGGTTGCCTGAAATTCCTGTCCACAACCATTGTAAACTGGCAGAAATATCGCGAGAGATGCACGAAAGCTGCGTAGTTTATTTTAAATAATTCATTCTGAGTATGCTAATGTATTCGACTTTTTAATTTATCCCAACAAGTCAACACCAAAACGAGGCAAGTAATTAAATTTATTGCCGACGAAAAGTTTAATCAGGTGCCAAGAGTGAGAAAATAGCAAAAACTACAAAAAACCTGCAAATTAGCGACAAAAAAGCTAACAGCAAATTAATAAGGGGGCATAAAGTTTAAGGACACAGATAAATTAAAGCCTCCCACCTTTTATTTAAGATTCCATTGATTCACTTTTCATGCGGTTTGGTATCTTGTTTAAACTAGATACCTGCATATTGAAGATTGTATTTACTTTGGGTAAAAAAGAAGAAACATATTTACATGTAATTCTGTCCTGTCAAATAGGTATCGGCGAATTAAGTTTGCATTTAGCTGACAGTCTTACTGACTGGCTATGGTTCCAACTGAGACAATGGAAAATGACCAAACTGATAAACATTCTAATTTCACAATGTCTTTGTGACCAGGTAGATATCCGATAATTTAAGAAGCTTCTGAAATTTAGCAATTTTGTCAGTAAAAGTCTTAGTATTTATCAGCGATGTAACCAAAAGTAACCATGCCGAAGAGACCGTTATATCTCGTCAAGTTCTAGCCTGCCTGCCAAGATGGCAATTTGACAAGCATCCCAGAAAAATCGTTTTGTCATTTGACTTCATATCATAGGCCAACTAGGCTCGGATGATCTACTGTACAGAGTTGCCATGCAAATATATCCTGAATTTTCGTTGTTGTTGCCGGACTGTTATATATACATATTTTCAAATGGCGTGTACGAGTGGAGTCGCCTCAGTCGAGTTGGAACAAAGCCTGGAATATACCAGGCGATCGGGTCTGGCTTCATTGAAGCCCAAAACCTGTAACTGCAGGGGTTAAATTATTAAGAAACTCGAAGACTCAACACGTCTTAGGGAGCCGGTGGGAGGTCGAGAGAGGCACTGCATTATTGATCAAATGAACTGAAAATAAATACGAGACTTTCAAAGAATACAGCAATTTGGTTATAAACACCAAAAAGGTTAAGGCTGAAATACAATCATTCACTGAATGGAAATAAAATGAACATTACAAAACATACACTAATTGAATTCAACATAAGTTTTTAATTTCCTATTGTTTACAGGGGGTAAGTTTCTAAAGTGAAACTGTGGTGCTGCGTCGGTGGGGATAATTTGGTTTTATCCGGCCTACTTGATAATATGAATTGGCCACCGTAAAGAGATTCGAAAGCTGACGTTTCGAGCGTTAGCCCTTCGTCGAAGGGCAAACGCTCGTCGAAGGGCTAACGCTCGAAACGTTAGCTTTCGAATCTCTTTACGGTGACCAATTCACATTATCAACTCAGTTGATAAAACTAAATTTCCTTTTGTTTACAGCCTGGCAACTCGTCCATCACTCTAGCCGGAGTGCAGTCAAACTAAAAACATCAGTTTTTGCAGGCTAAGGAGATTTCTCACGGAACGTCCGGTATCCCGTTATATCTCTGCATTGCAACTCAGACCCAAAAGATTGCCGATCCAGGAGAAACTATATGCACTTTTTGTGAGTTAGCCTCGAAAGAGCAGGAGTGCGTTTTCGATAATTAAGGAGTGATTTTTAGTGAGTTTTCCTTACCCTTTTGCAAATTACATTTAAGCAATTTCACGGCATCAAAAAGAATATGCTTGAAAAACATCAGCCCCAGTTTGGGCTGTACTGAATTTTATAAAAATCTGCAAGTGCATCTTGTCATTTGCAACTGAGTAAAAACGCAGCGTACGTTAAATATTCTACAGGCTAGGTACTTGTCGTAGAACTTATGAAAAAGACCCTTTAACAGAACATCAGTCGACTGATTCGTTTATAAGTCTTTGGACAACCTTACTTCGAGTTGAGTCAAAATCCAGGCGATATGTTCAGCAAAGATGACCTCTTTCCTCACAGCTTTTTTTTAATCGGCTCGCGCAAAGAGCAGAAATGATGTGTTAATTCCAGTTTTTAGGTTGACATCAAAAGCTGGCGGACAAAGAAATTAACAAAGAGATGGGAGCTTAGTCGACGCAATTCTCGGTCAAATATTCCACAGGCTTGAAGAGTTACCATGGATTCATTGTAAGTGCTTTTCGTCGAAACATGGGGGATTACTTAAGAGGTGTTGGATGAATTCAGCTTTTTTAACCACTGGTTTTGCGAACAACAACTAGTTAGAAACCGCAATTCTCAATGAAACGTTTCTAAACTAATTCATACCAGTAAAAAATTCGTAAAAATTCCACCCGTTCTGAAACTATTTCGACTAGTTCGTGATTTGTCTGTGGCTGAATTTGAAAACGATTTCTCACAATAGTCAATTAATAATTTATCGTAATATAACAATACTTCAATTTTAAGTTTCGCCGCTTTGTCCTGATTCCCAGATTATCTCTCTGAGCTCTGGGTTAAGCCATGAAAACGATTTTGTTTTGTTTTTTTCACTTCAATATGGCTTGAAGTTGGACAGTGTCATAATTAAAATTTTACGGTCTCTTGCTGGCTTGTTATTAACTTGAAAATTAATTAAGTAGAAGTTAATTTGGGTTTATCGAAGTTGAGATATCGAAAGAAAAAACAAAAAGCCGTTTGATGGCCCGAAAATTGTTCACAATAACTCACATTTTCATATGGCTATAGTCTGTGCTGTGATTGGCTAATCGAGCGGGCAAGATGTGGGGCTATCTTACCCGCTGTTTCCCCCAACAAAATGGTTTTCTTTATGCGATATCAGATAAACCCCTTATTCACTTCACCAAGCTTGTTTAGTCAAGATCTAGTTCTTTTTTTGTTTTGGCGTGTTAATGGTTCTCGACGGCGTGTCGGTGCATAAAGAAGTTGGCAAATATCCTCTCTCTTGGTCAATAACCCATATCTTATGGAGCGTTTCCAAGATTTATTGGCAGCATTTGTAACGTGTTACCTGCAAATGTCATGTTGCAGAACTCCCCATCAATGGTGCTAATGCATTGTCTCGGGAATTTATCCCGTACCCCATTTGTGCACCAGGGTAGAGTGGGCAAAGTTGTTCGAAAATCAATTGAAGCTTTATGCTAGTGCTCATAAACAGCTGTAAGTAAGCTTCTTTAAACATAAACGAATTACTGACAAGGTTTTAAAAAAGCACGGACTGAAAAAATACCTCTAGAACACTGCTGGCTACAAGTTGCCTATTCATAATTTGACTTGCTGATTGGTTTGTGTTTACAAAATAATTCGCGTGAACTCAGTTGAGTTATGACGATATGCTTGTATACTGGGGTCATTTCTGTATTTACTCCCGTGGCCACATGCAACCAGCTGGGCACTAAATCAAGGTGCGAGTCAAAACAATGAATGGCTTTTTAAAATACACAAGAATGGGTGTTTTCCTTTTTGGAATATCTTTTTTTCGCTTTAGAGATATTGACGTAATGTAGAAGCAAAAACTTGGCACCAGAAATTCCTGTTTGTTTGTCCGAGTCTTGTCTGAGTCATGACGTCACTCGCGCGCTTTGCTATTCTTTCAGAGTCTAAAATCTACGGAACCGATGCGTCTCTTCCACTGACCAGAAGTGACTGAAGTGTCCCTTAGAATCTGGGGTTGTTTACCATTTACCCAAAAAATCCGGAAATTTTGGATGGAATGTAAATGGAAAGATTGATTTTGTCTCCCCGAATGGAAATTCTCTCGGGAAAACAGGATTTCTTGAAAGGTAGACCAAAATTCCCAAACGGAATTTCCGAATGGAAAATGTGCGTTCCATTTGCTAATTTTTATCAGTTCCAGGCTTTTGGCTTGGATCGCATTTGATCCTACCTTCCGGGAAAACGTTGTGGTAATGGAACGAGCGCATCCCCTTGGAAATTTCTATTCGGGATTTGACGCGTCCCATTTACTTCAACTGTCGAACAACCGGCCTCTCTGAGTAAATGGTGAACAACCCCTGGGTTTCTTCCTTTTCCCATTAGCTCTGCGGTTAATCGTGTTTAACAGTAAGTGCTCTAAGCACATTTGAAACGTGGATGCTTTCTTTTAATTTTACAATTAGTTTGGACTTTATACAGGCGGAAACGAAGATGATCACCCGCAACCTAGTTTTGTCTTTTAGGCCGTCCCGCAAGTTTACTAAACAGACATGAAAACATCGCTTGTATGCTGTTTCGCATAACAGAGCACTTCTGTACTGCAGGCTCAACTTTAACAAATCCTGTTGAACGTAGTTTTCAAATCCAGTCTCTTTTACTATTATCAGTTCAGTCAGAATCTGAGCCTTCGCTGATGTCAGCGTCTTCCTCTTCAGATTCGTCCTGTTCTTCCTCAGACTCTTCGTCCGACTCTTTCTTGGCTTTGTTCTTGGTCTTCTCTGGTTTTCCTTTCCGTTCGGATTTAGGTTTTTCTTTCTGCGAGTTAGTAAGTGTAAGAATAAATTCAGTTATAATGTCTCACTGGTAATTTGTAGAGGATCTGTTAAAAAGAATCATATTGTGTTATCTTTGGGAGCAGTTTTATCGTTACGCTGACCGTCGCAACAGGCATGGACCAATTCGTTGCCAAAGAATTGGTGAAGCACTAAATTGTGTACTATTAAATTTGTAATTCTAAGCGTTACTTCTGGTTGTAAGAAGGTTTAGTTTACAGCTTTACTGAAAACAAGCTACCCAGTTTGTATTTAATTGTTTTATTGGTAAATGAAGAGCTACTATGTAGAGATGTTGCCAATAAAGCCATTATTATCATTATCATTATCATTGCCATTCACATTATCATTTCCATTATCATTGCCATTCTCATTATAATTTCCATTATCATTGCCATTATCATTATCATTATCATTATTATTATTATAGTTTGTTAACTACGGTAGGTTTGCTATGATCTATAATGGAACGTAACCACAAACAGAAGCCTCACCTTTCCTTCGTCCTCCGAGGAGCTGTCATCAGTGTCGACAAATTCTGCGCTCTTAAATTTCTGAGACTCACCGCCGCTCGATTTGCGAGGAGAGCTTTTCTTCTTGTCTCCCTTTTTACCAAAGAACTCCTTAACCGAACCTTTCTTGGTCGGTTTGGCTTCAGGACTGTTCTCGACTGGCTCATTAGCTTTCTTTTCTTTATAAGCTTTCATCGCCACTTCGTATTTCGCTTTCGCTTCTTTCGCCTTTTCTTGCCATTCCTAGGCAAAGAAATCAGTTAGTTAGCGAGGGTCTATTCGCATTTAACCACACTCAACATCACACTTGTGGGGGCTAAGCACTGGTACGAGGTCTTAGTGGGGTTAGCAAGGGTCACCAATGCTCTCCCCGTAAATGCTAGGAAATGCCTCTCCGTCTAATATAGGCTCTGCCAGTGAAGTCATATGTCGCACGTCCTCGTCACCGTAGCCCCTGGTAATGCTAGCGGTGGCTAGCAGCTGAACGACGGTGGCAAAAGGCGAGTATTCGGCGCCTTCAAATAACCGGAATCTGTGACTAAGGGAAGGAAAACCCCGACAGAAAAACCCTGGCCCTCCAGGTTGGGGGTTGGGCGTGAGGCCAATCACCTCACCCCATAAAACATTGTGATTACGGAAACTGAAATCTCGATGTATACAGGCTACAATGGGTGAAAAACAACGACTTGCCGGACCCCAGACGATGCCTTTATTAGCTGGGTCGACGGACGTATGACGACAATGGGTGAAAGCCGAAAGGGAGCCCTTTCTCCGAACAGCTCGTTGGCAAACCCCAAAACTAAAGTAAAGGTGGGATGTTGGAATGTGAGAACTATGTTCTCGGTAGGAAAAACAGCCCAGATTACAGCTGAGATGACGCGTTATGGCATTGGTATACTAGGGATAAGTGAATGCAGGTGGTCGGGATTTGGACGTTTGAAAGCACGAACAGGTGAAACCATCATATACTCAGGCAGGGACGACGATGTACATCAGAGTGGGGTCGCAATAATCATTTCCAAGAAGGTCGCCCAATGTTTAGACAGTTGGAGACCGATAAGTGACCGCATCATAGAAGCTCGCTTCTTCTCGCGTTTCATCAAGACAACAGTTATCCAGGTCTATGCCCCAACCAATGAGGCAGATGACGAGGTGAAAGACGACTTCTATGAACAGTTACAAAAGATCGTGGATGAGGTGCCGAGGCACGATATGCTCTTGGTCATAGGCGACTGGAATGCAAAAGTGGGTGAGCAACAACTTGGAGAGGAAGGCATTGTAGGAAAGTTTGGTATGATAGGGGAGAGAAGCGACAACGGGGAGCGCTTTGTGTCTTTCTGTGCACTGAACAATCTTGCTATTGCATCAACTATGTTCCCACATAAAGAAATACACAGATACACGTGGACCTCACCAAATGGCCAATACCACAACCAGATCGATCATATGGCCGTTAGATCCAATTTTAAACGATCAGTACAGGATGTGAGGGCATATAGGGGTGCAGACTGTGCTAGTGACCATAACCTTGTGATTGCTAAGACACTGCTTAAGCTAAACAGAACAGGCAGGAGAGCAGTACAAGTCAGAAGATACGAGACCAGTAAGCTGAATGTTCCTGAAATTAGGAAGCAATTTCAGTTGGAGCTAAGGAACAGGTTCAGCTGTTAAGTGATAGAAGATGATGGTGACGAAAATAGACAGGAGGACGAGGGCGAAGTAGCGCGTGAGAACGTGGTAGAGAAAAAGTGGAAAAAGATCAAAGACACTTACTGCGAAACAGCCAAGGATGTGCTGGGCTACAGAACAAGGAAAAATAAGAGCTGGATCAGTCCAGAAAGCTGGAAGGGAGTTGAAGAAAGGAAACAGTTAAAGCAAAAGTTAGTTGGCACAAGGTCGGAGCGACTAAAGGCAAGGCTGCAACAGGAATACAGGAAGAAAGATCTAGAAGTGAAGAAAAGTTTGAGAAAGGACAAGAGAGAGTGGGCTAACAATATAGCGCAAGAGGCAGAGGATGCTGCTAAGTGTGGGCAGATGAAAGGTGTGTACGATGCTACAAGAAGGCTGTGCAGCGAGCCACCAAAGAAAATTGACATGGTAAGGAACAACGAAGGCATTTTGTTGACAAAAGAAGAGGAGGTGCAACAAAGATGGAAAGAGCACTTTGTTGAACTACTGAATAGAGCCAACCCGGAACAGGAGGCCGAAGTGATTAGCGAAATGGAAGTTATAGAAGAGATACCATCAGGCCCCATAACTAAAGCTGAGATTAGGAGCGCCATCATGAGCATGAAAGCAGCCAAAGCACCTGGTGTGGACTGCTTAACAGTAGAACTGCTCAAGGCTGACATTACAACAACAGTCGATGTACTCCATGACCTTTTCTGTGAGATATGGGTCAGTGAGACTGTTCCTGCAGATTGGAGGAGGGGCCTCATTGTCAAGATTGCCAAAAAGGGGGATCTCACCTAGTGTGGAAACTGGCGGGGGATTACTTTGATGTCTGTCGCTGCAAAAGTGATGGGCAAGGTATTAATCAGAAGAATATCAGGTGGTGTTGATGCAAAGTTAAGGAAGGAGCAAGCTTGTTTCAGGAAAGGAAGAAGTACGATAGAGCAGATATTTGTTCTTAGGAACATCGTAGAGCAAGCAGTGGAATGGAACTCCAGCTTGTATGTATGTTTTGTCGACTATGAAAAGGCTTTTGACAGTGTTCACAGGAAAACCTTGTGGAAGATCATGGAGAGTTATGGGATACCTTCGAAGCTTGTCAGAATGGTCAACGCAATGTATGATGGCAGCCAATGCGCGGTTGTTGAGGGCACAGGTCAAACCGACTGGTTTGATGTGAAGTCCGGCGTAAAGCAGGGGTGTAACATGTCAGGGTTTCTGTTCTTACTTGTGATCGACTGGATCATGAGAAGGACAGTAACGGGTGCAAACACTGGCATTAGATGGAAATTGTGGTCCAAGTTAGACGACTTGGAATTTGCTGACGATATCGCACTTACATCCAGTACGAAATGTCAAATTCAACAGAAAGTGACAAATCTCAGCACTACCAGCATGACAACTGGCTTGAAGATCAATTCTGAAAAGACAAAACTCCTCAGACTTAACACAACCAGCAATGAGAACGTCCAAATTGACGAACACGATATTGAAGATGTAGAAAGTTTTGTCTACTTGGGTGCATATATCAGCAAGTCAGGTGGCACAGAGGAAGACATCAAAGCAAGGTTAGGGAAAGCAAGGGCTGTATATAGTAAGCTGGATAAGATCTGGAAGAACAGTAAATTTACCTACAAGACTAAGATCAAAATTTTCAAATCTAATGTCCTTTCGGTGTTGTTGTACGGTTGTGAGTGCTGGCGAATGACCAAAACAGATGAGCAAAAACTGGATGCATTCTTACATAAGAGCCTTCGTCGGTTGTTTAAGATCTACTGGCCAATGCGGGTGACAAACGAGGAGATTAGAGCAAGAGCAGGATTGGAGACAATAAGCAAGCAAGTGGCAAGGAGGAGATGGGCGTGGTTGGGCCATGTCCTCAGAATGGACCATCACTCACATCCACGAATTGCTCTAACATGGGTGCCTGAGGGCAAACGGAAAAGGGGTAGACCGCGCGAGACTTGGAGAAGGACTATCGAAAGAGAGTTGAAAGAGAATGGTTTAGGAACATGGGCAGCAGCAGCATCGGCTGCAGAGGACAGAACAGCCTGGAGGCAGAGAGCCTACAGCCCAATTCTCCACTTGGAGAATGGATAAATGATGATGATGACCTGCCAACTTGAATTTGTCACAAAACGATAGAGAGAAGTAGGAACCTAATATCGACTTGGGATAAAGGCAAAGTCTGTTCAGCTCTAAGTATTGAAGGAGCAAGAGCTTATATAAAGCGTCCAGGATTATTGCCACCCCCCCCCCCCCCTGGATGGGACGTTAGTCCATTGCAGGTTACCCCACAGCATTCTGTCAGCTCGTCCACAAAAGTCGCCCAGTACAGGTTTGTCCGTACTTATAAGTGGAGAAAAGTACGGTGAAAGAAAAATGCACTGTTCAACAGGGCAAGGGCTTGAACCCAGACTCGAACCCGGCCGCTGTTTATGGGTCAGATTGGATTGTTTCAAACAGAAAGTGGTCCAGATCAAGTGGAGAGCGCGGGGGGTTATGGGAAGAGGCGGGAAAAATAGCTTCGACCCTACCCATGATACTCCACGCGCCTTAATATACCCTAGTATCCAATCTTTTCTCACCAAAAAAATAGCGACTGGGTACGAGTTTAGCTTGAACCCGTACTCTATATCCAGAGTCTAACGCGCAAACCACTAAAGTAGTCTTCACATCTCTTTGTTGTTACTCTGGCAGTAAGTTTTACATAAAA
Organism: Micromussa lordhowensis; assembly: GCA_964020085.1. NCBI lineage: Eukaryota > Metazoa > Cnidaria > Anthozoa > Scleractinia > Lobophylliidae > Micromussa > Micromussa lordhowensis. Next base: position 31,864,119 of record OZ026596.1, on the reverse strand, counting down.
ACCTTGCATTCAACCTTCACAGCAATTTACCCCCAAAACGCGAAGTCAAACCACATAAGCGATACTTTGCATGTCAACTCACAGTTTTATCTTCAATTTTTTTCCATTTCTCCCCCGCCACCTTGGACAGCTCAGTGACAGAGATTCCTGGATTTTCTTGTTTGATCTGCTCTCGGATCTCACCCAGCCACAGCATATATGCTGACATTGCCCTCTTGGGGGCATCGGCGTCTTTCTTGGCTTTCTTTTTCCGCGGCTTACCTTTAGGTTTCTCTGGCTGAAATAAGAAACAAGGGTGATATTTCCCCTCAGTAAATTGAAGAAAGACACATGTTTCCTATTGCAAAAACAAGCGAGCTACTCCTCGTGAAATTTCAGAATCTTATCGGTGTCTCATACCCTTACACAATCGCAAGCTACATAAGCACTTCTTAAGTTCAAGATACGTCACCAGGTTGCAAAGCAACAAACGAAACTTAATCACATGCTGAGTCAAATGTCATCAATATTGAACAGCGAGAGGAGAGAGAGGAAATGGCACGCCAGCGAATTAATTGATGGTTCTGCAGTTATTTGGACGGTTTTGTGGTTCTAAAAGGCAACAAGGTGTAAACAAAAGCACTAGTTGTTTGAGTATTCGTTAATTACTGTTCGCAACGTTCTGTTTTTCCAACTTGAAATTAACCAAATCGGGGAGAAATTAATCCCCTGTCGTTGTCACGGTTTTTCTTTTGGACTGTCCAAAAGCAATTAGTGCTGAAAGTGGTGCAGTCTTAGTTGCGTAATATAAAATTTCCCGACTTTTCCTCAACGTTGTAAACAATTCAAATTTCTTCTTTCCCCATACTTTAACCGGATCTGTGGGATGGGTCTGTCAAAGACTAACCCAGAGAACCTTAAATGTTTGTTCCTATGATGCAGTTAGCGCATGAATAGAAACAGAGAACCAAGCAGAAGGAAAAAAACAGAACCAAGCAGAGGGAAACATCTAGAACTTTTTGTTGATGTTGTCTGGCAACCAAATAGCACATGCTGGAATGAATTCGATCATTGAATTACTTGCGACCACTTTGTACGGTACACATACATATGAGCTTGATTTAAACACGGTTACAAATAGATGGACAGCAACACTTTCTTGTCAATCAGCAAAATGTATGGGCAATTTAACTCTGAGGACAACAACTTTGTGGTGGTCATCGTTATTAACTATATTTAATAGTAAATGTATGTAACCAAAGCCAACTCAAAAATAACAACAAAGTAAGTAAATTATGTTGCTCAAAACAGATTCTGTCTGCTCTGCATATTTATAACATACATACCGAGATCTTAGCCTTCTTTTTGGGCGAGGCGTCTTTGGTTGATATAGCTTTCCTTTTCTTTTCTGGCGATTTCTTTTTCTTCTCTTTTTCTTTATGCTTGGGTTTCTCTTCTGCATTAGAGCCTTCCTCGCTCTCCGAGGAAGATGGGTCACTCTCGAATCTGGTAAGAGAATGAAATAATTCAGACATCAGACACTACAAGCAACTCTCATAATGACTAAGACATGTTTGACATATCTGTCGAGACATTTCGGCAAAAAAGATATAATTTAGCTGTTGGAAAGCGCACTAGATGTGACAGGTACGTAAAGCCTACAGTGAACGAAAGCTTCTCAGAGGAATGTGCCACTACAAATTCTTATTCAAAATATTTCATGTCTTCACATTTTTCTCTGCAGTTCAAATATGATCTTTCATATATTCATTTTCTCTTCTTCACCATCTACGGGTATATTACGAACTCACAATGTGACCAGCTCCCAGTTGGCTTGATAGCTCAGTTGGTAGAGCACTACACCGGTATCGGCTGCTTAGGTTGCGTATATAACCGATTATCATTCATATCTTTACAAATTCTTATTTATTTATTTGATTTGATTCTTTTTTTAATAAAACCACCCCTAGTGATGGAAAACGTCCTGTTAGTCGCTAAGTGCCAGCGGCTGGCAGCGAGAAGATTCTTAGGAAGGACAAAGACAGGGTGAGACGGAAAAAGTTGTCAATGAAGGTGGTGTTATTTTATGCTTTATTTCCTTTAGTGCTATCACTTACTCTTCTTTTATATTCTGATCTTCGGCGCCGCTTTCCGGATTAAAGGACTCATCAGAATCTGTAAACGATAAATTAAGGTAATAAAAGACGGTCAGTCACGATGGTGAAGATGAGAGTTTGTACAAAAACTAACGACAATCCAAAGGAGACGGCACTATAACCATTCCTCAGAGTACTAACCGTACCAACACCCTTTCAGTTTTAATTTTATTTCATGTTAATTTAATTTCTGTCAAGTGTAAGGGTCAATAAAGTTGTTGTTGTTACTAATCGAACAGAAATTTCCGTACAGATCTGGGCCCAAACTGAGAAAAAGAGGAATACCACTGGAGTCATTCGAAAACTAACCCGAAATTTACCGAATCAAATGAGGAATTTCCAACCATCTTTTCTCTTATTTTGGCTTGTGATTCCTAAATGGTTCAGTATGAACCAAACCTCTAAGTTGATGATTTTCTCAATTCTCCTCACCTGTCTCCTTTACAATGCACTGACACTGTTAGCAGAAATACTATATTGATCATTGCACATACCTTCACTTGACTCAGAATCTTCGTCTCTCTCGGCACCCTCAGCCTTCATCTGCTCCAAATAAGCATCGTGAGAGTCTTCGTCTGACCCGGGCATCAACTCATCTTCGTACGTTTTAGCTGAGACTTTCGACTACAAAACAAACCAAATTTAGTGATTGGAAAGGTTGTATTGAGCGTTTAGGGCATCTTACATTACTACACTACTCTGTCAGCGGCGGTTTTGGTGCCTGTACAAATTTAAAACATTCGAGGGCCTGAATGATTTGGATGAATTTCTTACCTTGCCTGTGTTCTTTATTCTCAGGTGTTTTCCATTAACAAAGTCAAAAAGTCTACCGTACTCCTCCCTAAAACGAGACAAGGAAAACAAGAAATTGGCCAATAGGAGAGGTAGGCTAGGATTACCACAGACTGACGCGCTACTGTTCCCACTATCCAATCAGAGGGAAGAACAGGTATTTTCAACCAATCAGAAACAAACGCAACTTTTCCCGCGCTTGCCACGCGTCATGTTTACCCGCGCTTGCCACAGACGTCACCGTCAACGTCATTAGTGGGAGATTTTCCGTTTTATGCAAACTACGTTATATTCCACTTACTTTTCAATGCTACTGAACACATAAGTGGTCCCTGACTTTGTTTCCACCTCAAAGTCAAAAGACCGACTGGATCCGCCTCCCCCTGCTACACGGGCAAAATTCACGGAAGATATCTCGTCGAAGCGCACGTGTACGGGGGGCTTGTGCACAAATATGAAGCCTCTTTCCAAAGGGTAAAGCATTCCACTTCCAGCTTTGTACGAACACGTTATACAGCTGAGCCCAGTATGGCTGCAAAACAAAATAATAACACAGGTATAAATCACCACCACCTTTGGTTTGTCGTCATAAATAGCAAGGTCTGATCTGACTGTCACTCCAATTTCCCATTAACACGTTTCGCATCTGTTGTGGGAGTCAAGGGAGGGAGGAGGAAGCAAAGGAGAGACGGACAGAGGGAGGGAGAGGAGGCAGGGGAGGGAAAAAGGAGAAGGGTGTGTCTGGTACTTCAAAATGGAGGGATTTCTCAGTTTCAAGTCTGAGTTAAGTTCCAAGGGACTACAGTATTTATTGTGCCTAACAACAAAGGCTAGCCCTCTCCATGAGTGCATTGGTTGACCTTGATTCAGGTAGGGTTAGGGTTCATTTTTTCTCGTAGGCATGGTTAACTTTATATAAGATTTCAGCCAAAACATAACTAAGCACCTACCAAAAGCTACAGATTTTTAAACTTTGAAATTAAACTTAATGCAGAACTTCTGAAATGCTATCTCAAACTCATAAATTTGATACATTTTCTAAACATACCAAAGAATTCCACATTAAATATCACATATCACTAGCAAAACATATTCAGTTCTACAATAAATTCAAAATTTATTTGCCTTTAGTACTTGATGTTAGTATTTTACCTTTTGAATGTGCCAGGGACTGTGATTCTTCTTCCAACAACCGCTTTCATAAGCCTGCTTACAATCTCATATATTGGACCATCCATCTCCTGGGTTATTTTTCCATCATATTTTTCCTTTAATTCCTCCCTAAAATGGCCAAAGTTAACAAAAATGTAAGTAATGAGTGCATGGGTGACATGTGACCTGTCCCTAGACTTTGATGACTAAAAGCAACTGGCTTGTCGCCTTGCTACAGCTGTACATGTAGAAAATGTTAAATCTGGTCAATTCTAAACTTCACCACATCATATAGCTGCCCCCAAATGTCCCACTTCACTTAATTATAGGCATTATTAAGAAATGGTTTTAAGAAGCAATAAATGGGGAATTAATTTTTAGTTACTCTTTAAAGTGGTTTCATCTTTCTACAAAGACATGCAGTGTTCTAGATAAGTGAGGGGTCTCAGGTCAAAAACCTGACAAAGTCAGCTACATGACCCTACAAATAAATAGAAAATGATTTGGTGGGAATTGAGCCATTGGAATTCCTTCTTGACACAGACCCTGAATTGAAAAATTATCTGGAACCCTGGGTGTGGGAACATTGTGAATGTTGGAGACAACAAGAAAAGCAGCATTACATATTACCATGAGTTCAGAGCTAGGTGTTGGAGTGCTTCACTGACTAGTACAAATGCATTATCCACACAAAAACACATACAGCCATGCAATGGATTGAACAGGAAATGTTTCCACTTTAGGAAACACTATATGTGCAAAATTATCTGAGCTTTTTTATTCTAATTTTAAGGGCTCATCATTAGGACGCTCTTTAACATTGATGAAGTTTTCTAGTCCTGTGAAGCTTAAAAAAGCAAGGCACATCCTTTCTCTCATAATTAACTTACTCTGACAAATTAAGCTTCACATCAAACTCCTCATCCTTTCCAAACTGTATGATCAAGAATGGGTATCTTGTCTGCCCTTGCTTGATTGGTGGATCCATACTGATCTACAATGTGGGCAAGATTCTTCATCAACTCTACATCTTGGAACTTCAATAGCATTAATCAAATTATCGCATCATTCAACATCATAGGACTGCAATGCATGCAAAACTCAACAATGGTCGCGTCTCTAAAACGGCTGGTACATTCTGTCCCCAGGGTAGCCAATGTAGAGAGGCTCACCTGTACTTGCATTTATATGTATTTTACACTTACCACAAAAAACATAAACCTTTGGTCTTTATGTGGAAGAAGAAAAAGCCGTAACACTGATGTGTAGGGGATCTTGTAGTCGTATGTTTTGCCATGAAGTTGGAGAAATGAAGGGAACACTTTCATGGAGTATCGACCCCTAGAAAGGTAAAATGAAATGCACTCAAACCGACAAACTATTGGGGGTTAGTCAGTGCAGCTGATACAGCCTTAGAAATAATTTCTGTCAAGTATATCCTATAGAAGTGGAGGCTCATTGTTAGTATGCTGGACTCCAGATTGAGTGGTTCGGGTTTGAGCCCTGGCCAGGGACATTATGTTGTGTTTTTGGGCAAGACACCAGTTACTCTCACAGTGCCTCTCTCCACCCAGGTGGGAGTACCCCTGCAATGGACTAGCATCCCATCCAGGGGGAGTAGAGATATTCCTAGTTGCTTCATGCTACAGAAACTGGGGTGATGGGTTACCTGATAGGCCACTTGGCTCATATGCAGACTATACCTACACTGGGAAACAGATTTGCTGTGTTTATATAGCAGATAGACTGATGCAAACAAGGACGTAGCTAAGAGAAAGTTAAACACTCTTGTTGACTCAGCTGACTTTTCTGGGTTCACATTTATCCCAAGTATTTGTTTTCTGGTGCATTTTCAGAAGTGGTAAGCTCACAAAACACAAAAATAAGTTTAGAAAGATAAGATATCAGAATTTCTCTTACTAGACCTTGTTTGCATCAGGCTGTGTAGACAGGCACTACCATTTTCATAACCAAGTTTGTATGGTAAAAATCAAATACATGTACCTTGGAGTGAGACATGCCACATCTGGTATTGTAACAATGGCATCTCCTGTTGCTTGAATAATGTCTGCTTTCTCCATAACCTGCTCATGAAAATTCTGCAGACAAGAAAATAACACAAACATAATCAAACATTCACCACAACAAAAAATAAAGAAAGACAATTAAATCCATAAGTGATTCTGAAAGGTTTTTATGGAAATTAACCAATTGCACATGTTTCCAGAACTTTAAACAGCAAAATAAACTTTGATTTTAATCAACAACGTTTTCAAAATAAACATATATAATTATACCATTCGCATTTTTGAAAACCATGCATTGGCAGCATAAAACCAGGCAAATGAAAAAGCTAAGCAAACAATGACTACTAACTTGGATCCCTGTTTTATCATTACAACATTGCAAAAGAAGGACTGCTTCTTTCATAAAAGGTAATTATGCAAACAACTTCCACCAGAGGACTGTTTTCTCATATCATCGCAATTAAAGAAAGACTGCTAGTTGCATAAACGCAAACATTGGAAGCGGCAGTGTCCACTAAGTATTTGGTCTCAGCCCCTCTAGCCTAACTGCTTGACACAATTTATGCATGTTCATTGTTTTTTTATTTAGTAATGTTAAAAAATAAATTACACACTTTGACTGGATCTTCTGTTGCATTATCTGATGTTGCTGGGATATAAAATCTCATCTCCATCAAACAGATTTGTGCATCATCATGTTGGTGAAACTCCAGGGTAACTTCATTTTTGCCTGTTGGATTAATACAGTCTACTCAATAGAGTTGCATAACAGTACTGTCAAAAGTCTTAAAATTCTCAATTTTGAACATTAAATTATCCTTCCAAAATTCTCAACATTTCCTTGGGCATTAAAAAGTACATTTTTACAGGGATTTCATCAAATTTTTTAGCAGAAGGGCAACTGGTTTTACAGGTGGGTAATTTAACTTTTTGAACTGAACTTCTTTCTAACAAAAGCTTTCCTCCAGATGGTTAACCCATTGACGCCTGTGCTGGCTGTAACTGGCCATGACGAGCGTTGGTCTTTGTTCCACTTCTGACATCAACACCTTTGACCAAATTTGGCATCACTTGCACTCAAGTTCTGCAGGAGGAAAAGATCTTCCCAATGATACCCAGATCAGAGTGATTGGGTCAACTGAGCCTGAAATATATGCATGCACAAAACAGCTAAAAAATAAGACTGAAAAACTCAGAGCAAAATCATCCTCACAGCCAGTCAGTTTGGCCAGTGCCAGGCCCTTATAAAATGAAACTCCTAGACACAAAAGATTTTGTCATAGGAACCATCCAGTTAAAGATTCCTGTACCAGCTCCTTTGTGTATGCATGTTTATTTATTCCCACAGCTGCACTTCTCAAGGCAGTGCTTCTCTGCCAGGTAATGACAGTTGCATTCCCACATATCTGACAGAAATACAGATAAAAACAATAAAACCACAGACGGACCTGTCGTCGCTTGGGATACATCCTTAAGAGGGACTATAAAAGCTGGCTTCTCATCAACTTCAAAAGAGAGGGATGAACCTGAAATAATCCAGTGAAATATTATTTTCCACTGGCTGAATGATATCAGTTATTACTTGGTTTTCAAAACTAGCTGGGTGGCAGCAAAAATCAGCATCTACTTCATGATCTCAGCTGGATCAGGGTTTTTGCAGTACAAAAACGCTACATACTCTAACTTTTTACTACAGCTGTATAAAGAGCCCTCATTCTATAGTGACTGTCACAAAAACAATTTGTCAACTGTTCATGATTCAAGTGTTCTTTCTGTGACAAAAATAAGTACGACAAGTTTTACATCTAACCTTTGAACTTAGCCACACCCCAGTTCCAACCCTTGACTGAGAGTTCAATCTCTTCCAGGTTCATTTGGAAATGTTTCTTTAAAAATGCTGCAAGTTGGTCGTAGTCCTATGGATAAAAGAAAGGTTTATAATACTATTAAACACACTGTGAAGATGACAAATATTGTGTACTAGCTGGCCTCAGTTGCTCAAAAGGCGGATAACAATATTCATCGCATTAAATGCTATCCAGTAGATAACGTTAGCAATAATAACAATTATAATAACAATACACTTATATAGTGTTGTTTTCAAGTGGTTTAACAGTGCTTAATTTTTTTTTTTTTTTTTTCTTTTTTTTATTTTATTTTATTTTATTTTTTTTTTTTATTTGCTCAAACAATTACAACATTTACAGCTTAATTTACACTACAGTACACTACAAAAAAAAAACTTGACAGACATTATAGAAAATAATATAAGTACACTAATTACAAGACAATAATTATTGCTATTATTATTACTATAATTACTATTGTTATATAATTATACTATTATTATTACTATTATTCACTTAAATAAATTTAACACAGGTTTCTATTTGCTTTAAAATAAAATTTGTTAATAGGGTGACGCAGTGCTGGATGCTGGTTATCAGGATCTAGTTATTCAATTTCCGCTATTTTCGATTTTCCATTGATTATTTAATTTTTGTTTGAATTGATTGCTAAGTGGGAATTTTTCCATCATTTTGCAATCATAAATATACTTTTTCATTAGTGTTATGAAAATTCCAAACTTCCACTTCAGTAGATGTTGTGTTCCTATGGGGAGTGTTAAATCATTGAAAAGGATCTGCTGCTTGGTCATATTAATTTGAGATTTCTGTTCGTTGTTGAACCATGACATCATTTCGTGGTAAAAGTCTACGGCAATGGAGCAAGCCAGGAATGTATGTTCGAGGGAATCTGGGCTTTTACAAAAAAAACATTCATCATCCGGTTTAATTTTGTATCTTTTAAGTTCCTTTTTGGTTACTAGTATTCTATGAAGTAATTTGAAAGAGAATTGTCTTAATTTATTGTCTGCCGATATTTTTGAGATGTTCTTAAATAAGTTATTCCATTTGTTGGCGAAGGGGGGATAGTGTTTGGACCATGATTGAACAGATGTTGGCTGTGTTTCCCATTTTATTTGGAAGAGTGAATAATAATCCTTGCACCGCATTTTAGACAAACGGATAGTTTTTCCTTCGGCAAGCTGGTATACATCAGATTCTTCTATGATTGTTTCTGGAGGTTTTTTTATAGTCATAGCTTTTAATTTAAGACTTTTAGGGACTGCAGAGAGAATTTGGCAGTAATAAATAAAATTGATTTCAATGTTGTATTTGATCTTGATCTTGATCTAACCCTAAGTGCTTAATAGATTTAAAAATTCGCTTAAAATTATAACAACTAAAAACTCACTAAAATGCAGTATCTAAAATTGACTAAATGTAACTAACTATAAAACTGTAATAAAACATTAAAAAATCATCATTCAGTATAAAAGATGTTGAACAAACAAACTATTACATTCACTGGATAGTGATTGATCTGGATGATTGGGTTAATCATCCTTTAAATGACCAGGACCTGTAGGGAAGATATTTGTTTACAAACATTGTTTTTGTTATTTAAATGTTCAAAGCATTAAACAAAAGAACTCTTTTTTCACCAGCCAATACTTCTCTGGTTGGCATATTAATAACAACAGGTGACGCCACTGATATGTTTGCTATACTTTATCAGGTATTATAATATAGATAGGACCCTGCGCGCGCTCTGATTGGTCAAAAACCCATGTTTTATCAGCAATAAATCATACATGTAGAAAAAGCATGTTTTATTGTTTTGCCTGTGTAAAATCTATATCATAAACATAAAGCGAATGAAGAAGCGTAATCCGTGTATTACACTGTGATAAAACACTCCGGACATTTGACAACACTCGAGACTCGACTGCGGCTCATGTTTTCTACATTTCCCTCGAGTTCTCAAATGCCCGTCGTGTTTTATCACAGTGTAATACACGGCTTAGGCTTCTTTATTTGTTAAACAAAACACAAAAATCCATATACACTGTAAAATTAGGACAGTACACCATCTCATTATCAAAAGTGTTAAACCTTATTAGCATTATGCCCTATCTCATGTGAAACTTGAAGCAAAACATCACAATGCAGTATTTAACACAGGCTTCAAAAATTTCTAATTTAATACGCTTTAGCCTAACCAATCATGTTATGAATTCAGCCACAGATGAATGGAAGAATCTTTTCCACATAACGTGCTAACTGACAAGCTCAATAAGAAGACATAACTTCTAAACGCGATAGTCATCAAGCCAGTAGAAACACTTGTTATAACAAAGAAAAGCTGGACTTACACCCTCTTTGAAGCCTTCAAACTTGAACTGTGATCCGTTTGTCAAAGCAACGTTCAATTCAAAGCCTCTTGCTACTCTCATCCATTGAGTTGATTCTATGTCGGTAACTGCGGCTTGATCAAGCTTTCCTGTTTTGTTAGCTTTAAATATCACCCCACCTTTGTGCAACTTTAGACGGCCATCATGCTGCGAACAACAAAGGCATGTCAGTGGTAAAGCCTCTCCGAGCCTCTTACTGGCACCTCACAAAGTCCCAGCAAAACATCTTAGTCGGCATAATGCACCAGTCAAAGTAAATCCTGCCCCCCCCCCCCCACCACCAACCCCGGGATATTTGGGGCTTAAGTGGGGCTTTATCGCCTTATTGGCAGCTCTTTGAGTACCCAGTATGTGAGGATTCACGTGTTTTGTTGTTCTTGTTCTGAGGACTGTGAGGCATTAGTAGGGGATTTGTTCTAATCCAAGATGGCGGCGCTCATTCCTGCAAGGACTTCTGGGTACATTTTGGTGCATGGGATCACTCAAGATGGTGGACGCAAGTGTTCCCAGGTATTTTGTGGAATCCATTTGATTTTTATTCTGCCACCTTGTGAATTTGTTGAGGACAAACCCATCAGGAACATCTTCAGTTACCCTAGGGGGTAGGGCATTTTCTGCTATTTCCTGCAAAATATTCTCCACATGGTGGGGCATTTGTCGCTCTTTGCACGCTATTGTAAACCAATCCCCACCAATACCCTGGGGTGGGGGGAGGGGTTGGGGTTTACTTCGACTTCTGCATAACATTTTTTCACTATGAAGATTTGGGTATTTCTACCCATCAAGAAGTGCTGATTGCACAATTGATTTGAGTTTGTGTTTGGATTTATATTGCACAAGCTTAAGTCAAGTTCAGAGCTTACATTAAATTTAAGTTACTTAGGCTAACTGAAAATTAAAAACTTGATCACTGAATGTCCAGGTTTGCAGTCTAGAATTACAAAACATCTGCAACACATGTACGATGCTTTAGATGCATTTCGTTTGCCTAAGGCACTATCTAATATTTTCGTGCATTTAAGCCTAGCAGAAGTAGTAGAGATTAACTAGACTTCCATTTCCAACATACGAAAGTAATCAGGCAATTACTTACTACGGTTTGAGATTGGCTGAGTGAATCAAATCAAATTGGTAAGCAAACGATTTGGTTTTGGTTTTACGACACTCAATTGAAAACCGCTCTATCTACAATTAGGTTTAGAAATAAGCTAAATAAGCTAGCTTACATTTAATTTCAAGAAATAAAATGCTCAAAGAAAGAACGTATAAATTTTCCACGTGCTACAACAAGTATGTGTGTACTTACCATGGCTCCCCTCACAAGAAGGTGAATATCATTGTATTCCAAAACATCGGTGGCCATTTTGCCAATATTAAACGAGATAAATTTAAAACGGTCAAGCTAAGAATCGAATGAGTGATCTCGACATTTAGTCCTTCCCGCGCGATGTCAAAATGGAGGTCGAAGATAGAAAGAGTAAAGACTGGAGCTAGTTTTATGATTGGCTCGAATCTGCCTCGTTTCCCGGGTATTTTGCGCGGGTGTAGAGTTACGGGAAACGGGATATTGAGATAATCTGTGACGTCTGATTTGGCTGCGTGTAGGGTCATGTGTGTCAGCTATCCCTCGCGACCCTCCGAGGTAAGTTTTAAGAGGGGGAGGGAGATTGCGTGACGAGCCCAAAGAGCGTCCCGTGCTTAGTTCACGTGCTACTTCAGACTATGTTGCTTAGAGAAAAATGGCGTCAATGCCCTGACTACGTCAGTGTGCTATCATTTGGCAGCTGAAATAACTCCTTCTGAGTTCAAAGTAACAAAGAAAGATCCAAAAATAGCGAAAACGATGAAAAACAACTTTTTTTAAAAAAAAAAAAAGTCTGTTTCGTGCTCGAGAGAGCTAGTGTCTCCGAGCTGAAACAAAATAAATAAATGAATAAATAGAATGTTGCACAGTGATATTGTGAATTACACCCTTAAAATCGATAAAAGATCGAGTAGTCCTTCTGTCATCAGGCAGAGGAGCAGCATATCTGAACGATTGTAATCCAAAGGAGGTTGTAGTAACTCTTGGTACATTACATTTTAGGGTGCCTCTGAGGTTATACCCTATTGTTCGTTCAGATTCTAGACGTGATTTGAGATATGGTGGAGCAACTCCATAAAGAGTCTTATACGTAGTAATTAGCACGTTTTGAACACGAGAAGATTCGACTCACAGACTCCATTATTCTAAGTAAAGTTTCATAGTCACGATTACTATTCAAGACGGTCGTTAAAGCCTGCTTATTAAGTTGTTCCAACTTGTCTTTACTATGTTTGCTACAAAAGTGCCCGACGTCACTACAGCAATTAAAATCAAGTAAAATAAAGGCATTATATAACCACCGCTCAATATTATCGCCGATAAGGTGCTTAAATCTTTTTATAACTGATAACTGTTTATCGACAGTATTTATTAACTTATTATTGATAGATGAAATATGCTTATTAAAGTTTGGAGTCTATATTAATTCCAAAGAGATCAACATCATCGCACTTCTTATTTGCTGTCGGTCGATATTGAAACAAGTCCTGTTCAGTACTTCCTAACACTAGCAATAGCTGTTATCGCAGTTGAGCACGAAACCCAGTCATCCAGCGGTATTTCTATGAGCGTAGCTTCAAAACGAGGCTATCGGGTCGAGGATTGAATTCACTGTAAACAAGAAAGCTACTGCAACATTTTGCACAATTTCTCGCTGATTTTCCAAGTTTTCACCATGGTTAAGCACTGTATTGCTTATGGATGTATAAGTAGAAGCTCGAAAGAAGAATGCAAAGATCTTTCATGGCATTTGCTGCCTCTTAACAACAAGAAACTGTTGTCTGCATGGCTCGTTAAACTTCGTCGAGAGAATACTCCACGCACCAAGAATTCTTATGTTTGTAGCAAACATTTTGATAAAGATTGCTTGATAAAGCCACTAGGAGGACAAAGAATCCGACTTAAACCAGGATCAGTGCCTACAAAGTTTTCTTTCACAGTGAAAAAGCCAGCGAGAAGGAAGCTACGATACCTTGAAATACAATTTATTGTATTTATCTTACTAACAAGCATAAGTGTGCAGATAGAGTGCTTATGCCTAGTCTGGGAACAACAGATAGTGCAAAATAGGTGCTAAATTTCATTAATCCCTTTTTTGGTAGTAAGTAGCGCTATTTATTTTGTTTTGCAGATTTAGGCAAGTACTCTACATGAAGGACATAAATCAAATATACACTGTAGACTATTAAAGGAATGTCATTTTTTATCGTGTTCATTTCAAGGATTATATAAATATAGACGAATATTTACTCAAAACCTGTTTTTATCAACCTGAGAAAAAGCTACATTAGCTAAGGCATAAAACACAACAATAGGTAGTTTAATATCAAAAGGGCTGATGAAAACCACTGTTTGTCATAGTAATAGAAGCACAATAAAAGTCACTCTAATTTATAGTTTCTTTACAAGATGATATTTTATAAACATTAACAATACACCCAAATTTATTCTTGTAATTTGAAAAAAAATTATAACATATGACCTAAGTGATATTTGTACAAGTATTAACTGATCAGAAAACAGAGTGATTTTCAGTAAACCAGTGAAACAAGTGCACTAATTCAAAAGCCTGATTATTATAACAGTAAACAAAAAACGAGAGATAGTTGAATGTGCTAACTATACACAAGTGCATTTCATCAGGGTTTATGAAAACTACTCTTACTAATCACAAGTATGCTCTATACAAACCATATTTTCTAATTAGCCCTGTTGAGTAATTTGCTTAATCTTGGAAGTCCACATGCAACTCTTGGATATGCTAACTCCAATGAGATATGCTTGTCATAGAAGTGTTCCAGCTTTGGAATAATGCTTGAAAGAAAATGATCATTTTTCTTGACATGTACAATAATCAAATCATTAATATCACTTAATACAAGATCAGTCCAGTTACATTCTGAACAAAACATTTGTAGTTGAACCTGGTAATAAAACTTATGGTTCTTATTGATAACTAAGCCATTACAACTTTGTCAGAGAAAGTTTCAGTTTGTAAATCTTAGATATCGCCATTTCAGGTAAACAATCGCACCTAAAATGCACTTGGTCAAGGTCGCTGGCAAGTTCGATTTTTTGAATATGTCCAACGCGGAACAAGCGGCAAACGCACTGTTGGCGATATCCTTAAAGTCATTGTTAGACTCCTTGTCTTCTGCCTTTCTTTCAATAAAATAGGTTAGAACATCCTGTATGCTGAATGAAGACATCCTGTTTACAGCTTGGCGTATTGATGTCCAGTTCGCAGAACAAGGGAACTCTACTGTCGTGGTTTGTTTATTACTTGACGACGCGGGAACAGACGGAGCTTGTTGCCACTTTGGAACATAGTCATGTTCCCATCCATTCTTGATGTAACCAACCACTCTGCAAAGAAAGTAAAGGTTTTATAGTTAAAGACTTGGAATAAATGCCGAATTAAAAAGAAAAGATAACATAGAACTTCAATTTTTATAAGCTCTATACCTTAGAACAAGTTCACTCTTCCGTGGCATCGGAACGAGCGCTTCCATCTTTGCAGCCCCCTCTACGATACGAGAGCCATTCTTTAAGTCTCGCCTTCGTGATATTACGAGGGCAATTGCCACTCAGCAGCTGCACTTTCTCTTCGGCTGAGAAAAAAGCGTTTTTAGGAAGTTTTTCTGTGGAGTTTTCGTGAGTCATTACGAAGATCCATACATTGTTTTACACGAGCGTTTGACACTCGACCCGATAGCCTCTTTTTCATGCTATGCTCATAGAAATACCGCTGGATGGCTGGTTTTCGTGCTCAACTGCGATTTTGCAAGGATTAGCCATCAGATCATTCATCTTGAATCACTGTGCTGCCTCCATCATGGTCTAGATTTACATACAGGGCCGCATGATCACTATCCGCGCCATACAATTGCTGATCGTCAGCACGAAGCATTGAGGCTCAGCCGCGAAATAATAAGCAATAGAGCATTTTTTCCGCGTTTATATAACCTCATCTAAACACGAGGAAGGTTGGAAGAATTCGACACAGTTATGCAAACCCGAGACGTAGTCAAGGGTTTGCATAACTTTCGAGAATTCTCCCAACCCTCCGAGTCAGTTTAGCTGAAGCTATATAAACACGGAAAAAGTGCTCTATTGCTTTTACAAAATAATTCTCAAAAATACGCGCGAATCTAAAACGTCATAACCGTGTTTACATACTCTCATCTAAACACGTTTACCGAACAATGAGAACGCGCGTAGTGGCTCAGTTATTTTATAAAAAATGTTAAGTCATTGAGATAGATGTTAAAGCACAGCGGTCCAAGGACACTACTCTGAGGTGCACCACGTCGAGTGAACTCCCAACAGGATAATTCATCGCCAACCTTCACACGCTGAGATTTCCCTGTAAGATAATTCTGTAAAAACGCGAAACTGCTGTTGTCCAAACCATATGCGCGAAGCTACAGGCCAGTACCCATGCTTTAGTGAGACCTACCCTTTACCAGGCATTTAGTTAGCTGGGGCCCAGCGTCAAAAAACGGCGAGCGAAATGATATATAGAGGAGAAACGCGTCGCGGGAATTCGTCCCTCGCTGCTCGCACCAAGCCTCTCTCTCATTTTTTCGCGCGCCGTTTTTTTCGCGCTGCGTCCAAGCTAACTGAACGCCTGGCGAGACTAGTGAAAGCCCCCTTCCTCACATGGGGAGACTCCCATATGAAAAAGCCGGTGGTGTTCGTCGGAACATTTGAATTCAACCCCTAATGCCGGACCAACCAGAACAGGCTAGAAGACTGGACTCGAGATAACGAGCCTAAATACAGTGCGAGGTCCCAGCATATTGGCATAACCGCACATTATCCTCCATATTTCGGTTGCTAAGGCCTGCGGCTTGCCATGTATACGGTCGAACTTCCACTAACGGCCATCTCTCTACAACAGCCACTCTGTCCCTAAGGTGGCTGTTGTGAAGAGGTTCCATTGTATTTGAAGTTCCAAATTTAAATGACGTGAATTCACTAATACGTCAATGTGTTATTTTTGACACCGGAAATGATTTCTTCTGAGTGCCAGGTAACAGTGATAACTTGAGCCTCCCTGAAGCTCCAAATAGATTTTACACCAATACAGTTCAGTTAGCACTTCAATATTCGCTCTATAAATATAAAAAACTTAAAACATCGAATACAATCAAAAAAACTTTGAATGAATAGATGGCTTCGTGCATGATAGGCGATGAAAAAAAGACGTTTGAATGTTTGTGATGTTTTTTGACAATTAGTAATAATCGTTTCACGCCAAATTTTGTTGTGCTCTGCCATACAATGACAAATGAACTATTTCTTCCTAGACAAGTCAATATTAATGTTACGATATCAGCCACATACGGAGAACAGTCATCGTTGCAGTACGTAATGACGTAAGGAAAAAAAGTACTTTCGGAGCTTTTGTCGCCAAATGTCCATATACTTTAGGACTCAAAGTATTTTAGGAGCTTTTCTTTGCCATGTCTATGTATACACTGAATTAGACTAGTACAGAGTGAACGCAGGTCACTGGATTTCTCTAAAAACAGGAGCGAATTTCTGCCATCGTTACGGCATGAAACTAATTGGTAATTATTAGCCTCAAGTTTTGTGCGTTTTTTCGCGCAGTTTTACTCTGAGGCAATTACAAGTATTGAATTTTAACAGTGCTCAAGATATCATGAAAATGAACAAGATGCAAAAGTTTTCAAAATGCCTGTTTTTCGTTCAGACAAGAAAAAAAGAGCAAACTGCTACATTTTGCGTGTGTGCTCTCCTCTCCCCAGATCTCTCGCGTGCACCACTCCGCGTGTCATGGTGTTCTATTGGGATCAACCGTTTCTGGTTCGATGGGTAGGTTGAGTTTTTTTCGTGTTCTATTGGGAAAAGACTTGTTTCGGTTGGTTTAGTTGATCAACTTTTTCAACCAGCCTCCAACCAGGTTGAAACGGTTGAAAAAGCATTTGCGTGATTATATCGCGTGATTGTGGCTCACGCAAGGGCTATTCCCAGGAGTTGCTGCGTTTCAACCGAAAACGGTTGGAAAAGTGTTCTATTGAGAAACGCTAACCGTATCATCCCAAACCGGTTGCGGTTGAAACGGTTGATCCCAATAGAACACGGCCTTAATTAATCCTTCAACTGCTACACAGGAAGTGACGAGAGCGCTGAGTCACGGCTTGCGTGTTTTATTGGTCTCCCAATATTTTATCTGCCGTAACAGATCCCAGCCTCCCTAGGCTCCGCAGCCAGAGAGTTTTTCTCCATGTTTTAGAAAAGTGCTTTTCCAGCCAAAAAGCCTGTTTTCACATTTGCTTATGTCATTTTTAAGGCTTTTTTCTGCTTAAATTATAAATTCATCGACAATACATACTAAACCACAATACATCTTTTAAAGCTGGTCAACAAATTCATAATTAAACAATAACTTGGCAAATTTCTGGGAATGATCCTATTCAATATATGTTAACTCCCTTGCGATAATGCGGAACACAAAAATAACTTTCTGTGTTTTTTTTTCGTGTGTCTCCTTTTTACACGTATCTCCACGTGGTCTTTTTACCGATAAAACAGAAAAGAGCATAACATATTGTCTCCCTTATGATATATTGTTGCTATGGTCTTTTCCTTTCGTTCATGAAAAGAGAACAAAGCACAATATCGAAATGAAAGAGTCTTTTATTCTCTTGTCATTTTTGTTCATTGGACCGTAAAGAACAATAGATTTTCCATATGTCCAAAGGGGACTGGATCTGAGTACCCAACCTCCCTTGCATGACTAAATAAATAACAACACCAATAGATATATATATTATCTCACATCATATGCCACTTCTTGTTTTGTGTTAAAAAAGGCCTTGAACGCAGATATTCGAGTGTGAGAGACACCCTTCTGGAAGCTGTAGTGTAGAGATAAGTTCTTCGCCAAGGGTAAACAGTCATTTTTGCCGTAAATTCATCATTTGTTCAATGCCGAATGTCGTGGTTTGCTGGACCCTGGCATTGGGCGACTGATCTTGTGAGCAAAGCTAACATGTCTCTTTCATGCGACCAGTCTTTCAGATCGACTCTTCGAAAGCTCACTTCGAACACAGTGGAAAACCTTTCTCCTCAAACGATGAACAGCTGAATTTTCCGTGAAGCTAACATGGAGCAAATAGAAGAGCCACAATGGTACGATCTTAAAATGTGATACTGTATTTGTTGGGGGTGAATTTGAAATCCTGTGACCTTCAAACAATGCAACAATAAAATCCTCCAACGCTGTTCACACGTGTGTCTTGTTCCATCGTAGATTTTGTTTCTTTTCCAGGATCTACTCGTTTGCTGACAGTTCCAGATTGCTGACCATTGTGATTTCTATTTTCCTGATCGTTTACGGCAGTTTCAGGTAAGTTTTTCTTTCGATTTTTAATGAGCACGAGCTTTATTGATATGTGCGTGACCTTTTTTTGTCCTCAAAAGACAGGCTCGTTTTACAGAATGTGACCAGCGTAATGAAATTGAACCGGATCTAAAATGTGCTAGAGATTGTATGTTAAGTTAAAATAATCATTGTTACCTAAAAGAAGAATTTTTCTGTTTTCAATATTTTATTGATTCATAATTGACATTCGATTCGATCGTCGTTTGCAATTCATTATAACCTTCAATGCTTTTCTGCGATTAGTCCTATAGAGCCTATTGCTTTTCGATTTGTCATGCAACGGAATATATGTTGCATAATAAACTAGAATTTTCAGTGTCAGTTTCTCACAGTATTGACTTTAATTTTGAAATTAGCACGAAAAAATTCCCCCCTAGCCTAATGAATTTTTTATTACTCGTAAGCAAGGTAAGTTGTAAACTCATACTGAAGCGAATCTCTATCAAGCCAAGTTTCTTTTTGTATCAGTAACATAAAAGAATTATATTGCCGTAAATATACTGTCCAACACTTATCTCAGGTGACAAAAGAAATCACACCAGCTCAGGGTGTTTCTTTGTAAATTATATTTTTGTGAAAGGCATTTAAAATTACAGGAATTAAACTGGAATCTCGGTAATTTTCTTTAATAGTCAATATTCATGAAGTACTGTACAAATCAATGTGGCAAAGAGATATTTACAAATCAGTTTCTCAGTTGAAGCTGAACCCCCAAACATCTGTGAGGGATGTTATCAGGAAGTGTTACAGCAGTGCAATAACAGCTGTAACACATGGTTAAGAAGTCCTGTTGTCCATATTCCCACCTTGTTATGTGTGAGCCTTGTCTACTGTCAGAAATACAATGGTTCAACGGTTCACATTGAAAAATTCATTGAATGAGACCCTGATACTTGTTAATGTAAATTTATTATTTTGATGATTTTTTAAGCCAGACTTTTGATTTAAGGTGGCTTACTACTGTTTTCCAAGACTTTAGTAGCACGTGCTATGATTGTCTGCCGGACATCAAGGGATACATGTATGTGTTGCAGGTCAAAATAAAATTCAGGTTAAAATGATTTTAACCTAGTTTGATCCTCAATTTCCTTTGTCTTCTAACCCTAATTATTCATGTTCCATGAATAATTATAGGGTAAAGAACAAAGGAAATTTCATTTTAACCTGAATTTCATTTTGACCTGCAACATATGTATTAGTCATGGAAGCAAAAGTGATGTAAGAAACCCTTAGAAG